>OU862912.1:35168318-35183468 GCA_917880885.1 Limnephilus marmoratus | reverse complement strand
GGGAGTTCTAACTGCCACGAAAGGGAAACAACTATAATATTACCATTTGGGGAACGATGTAAAAATGAGGAAAGCGGGAGTTCTAACTGCCAAGAAAGTGAAACAACTATGGCATTAACAATTGGTGAACGATGTTAAATTGAGGAAAGCGGGAGTTCTAACTGCCACGAAAGTGAAACAACTATGGCATTAACAATTGGTGAACGATGTTAAATTGAGGAAAGCGGGAGTTCTAACTGCCACGAAAGTGAAACAACTATGGCATCACCATTTGGGAAACGATGTTAAAACGAGGAAAGCGGGAGTTCTAACTGCCACGAAAGTGAAACAACTATGGCATTAACAATTGGTGAACGATGTTAAATTGAGGAAAGCGGGAGTTCTAACTGCCACGAAAGAAAAACAACTATAGTTTCACTATTTGGAGAACGATGTTAACGAGGGGAAGAAGAAGAGGTAGAGTAAGATAGGGGCAATAAGGTAAGTAACTAGATATTCAGATCTAGTCACGAAAGATTGCTTTTAAGCCTCTGAATGGCGATCGTTCATCAGAGCGATACTGAAGTGTATTTAATGACTAGTAAAATTATGTTTTTAATTATGCAATCTTGAAAATAATCATCGTTCTTATGATTATGCAGCATTAAATTAAATAATAGAAATATCTGTCACCAATTATTCATACTGCATTAATTTTAGCAATCTTCATTAACTGGGCGAGACTGAAAGTACCAAAAGAATGTGGTGAAACAGATCCACAAACCATCCATTGTACCATAAATATGTAGATCTGTAATCTGCACCCGTGAGAAACTGAAATGACGCTGTTTAGGAACGATATTTACTATCTGTGTGTGTGTCGGCCATCATTAATTCCCAGTTACAGAGCATACGTGGAGTTATGTCTAACCATATAAAGGCAGGAACATTTACAAAAGATAGAAATTCACAAAAGAAATGCAGACTACCGTAAGACGGGGTTAGATCATTCCAATTTTTCTGATGTGATAAAACCCCGTATTCCTAATTTCTACCGATTTATAACATATTTCCCCTGAACACTTGAATAAGTTCGTAAACTCCTAAAAATCTGCATGTCATTTTTGAATATTATCTGTATACATTTTCCGATTTGAAAAAGTCATTATATGAAATTCCCTCAAAAGAAAAAAATCGCAAAGTTCCGTAAATTTATGGAAACTTCGAGAGATTTCTGCTCTATTTTAAATAAATTATGTTTTAATAAGTACTAGCGAGTACCCGGCAAGCGTTGCAATGCCATTCAAAGAAAGAAATTGTTTCTCCCTGCGTGTCCTTTTCCATGCGTCTCCTTTCCCGCCCCTCTTTCTCTCCCGCGTCCCCTTCCCCTCCCAAGTTACTCTTCCATTTCCCCCGACTCCCCCCCTCCGCCATCGTTCAGTCGATTTCGAGTAAATTTTTAATGGAGACCGGACAACTCAGAATCAACTCACAACACCTTTGAAAAGTCATTAAAAATGGTAAAAAAATATTTTTTTAAATTGGTTACTTTAGGTTAGGTTTTGGGTTATTTTTATTTTTCAATTATTTTTTTCATAGCTTTTAATGACTTTTCAAAGAAGTGTGTTGATTTTGAGTTGTCATGGAACCATTTTTAATATCTTCTACATATAAATTAAAGTCCTTCGCCGCGTCTGTCTGTCTGTCTGTTCGCGATAAACTCAATAACTTCTAAACAGATTTTCATGCGGTTTTCACCAATAGATAAGAGTGATTCACGAGGAAGGTTTAGGTATATAATTTGTCAAGGTTTTGTGTAGATTGGTTGAAATGTATAATATATAAAGGAGAATGTCTATATGAGGTGGATTTGTATGCAAATCTACAGTTTTATGCCGAGTTTGATGAAATTTTGCACATGAGAGGAAGGTCACTGTCTACATATGATTTCGAAAACTCAGTGTAAAGCCCGGGCATCGCCGGAGACTTCAACTATTAATAATAATAATATTCAGATGATTTGTATAGTGCCGTTTTTGTGAAAAATCACCCCAAGGGCGCTGTACAAACTAGATTGTACAACTGTAGATTGGTTGAAATGTATAATATATAAAGGAGAATGTCTGTATGAGGTGGATTTGTATGCAAATCTACAGTTTTATGCCGAGTTTGATAAAATTTTGCACATGAGAGGAAGGTCACTGTCTACATATGATTTCGAAAACTCAGTGTAAAGCCCGGGCATCGCCGGAGACTTCAACTATTAATAATAATAATATTCAGATGATTTGTATAGTGCCGTTTTTGTGAAAAATCACCCCAAGGGCGCTGTACAAACTTGTAATACATTTCTAAAATTTTACTTCCAACCACAAATTAGACAAAAACAACTTATGGCTAAAAATTGCATCCATCTTTCATAATATGTACAGTGATTTGACCAATTCACACGATGCTGCGTAAAAATGTACATATATATACTCTTAATCTTAATCAATATAAGCGCGCTCCCTCTCACATTCGAGTTCCCTTTCAAACCATCTTCTTATTTTTGAACGCTTACTGCGGAGCTTTAAACCTTGAGGAGAAATTGGAGTGATTTTTGTAGTTGTTTGTAATAAATGTTTTGTATGTTAAAAAATAACGCAGGAATAAATCATTTTTAGACTCAATTTTAACTAAATAACACGTTATTAATGTATTGTTTAGCTATAAAAGCCATTGTGTTTGAGAGAACTTTCTACGCGATGTCCACGTAAACCAAACAACGATTTGGAAAGTACACCAAACTCAGTTATTTTCTGTTGTGCATTAGATTTTTTATTAGGTACTCTATATGGAGGTATCCACCTACATTACATATTTGGAATCAATGGAAGCATGTTAGCTAAACGAGAAATTACGTTACAATTTTTAAATCAATATACATGATTTTTCAAAAGTGGGGAATACGTAAACTGCCAGTATGAAAAGTAACTCCGTCTTACGGTATGCTTTCGAAAATGCCAGAGTCTTCTGTAAAATGCAGATAATGGAACCAGTGCCGAGCTGAAGAGATGAGATTTGCAGACGACGCTGTGAAAGACACGACTATTAAAATACTTCGCTTAGTACTTCATGAAAAAGTTTAATCACAACTTATGCAACCGCGCTTCGTTCGCAGATGGTGTTTTTCCACCTTGTAAAAACGACACTAGAACGAATCGCATTCCAAGTTACGTGAAATCGAGCCATGCCTAGCATTTATTGAAGAATACCTACGTTCAAACAAAAGGTCGTAATAACATTTTTTATGTAAGCTCCACTCCGTAGACTTTTGAGGTTTCACTCAGCTTTTTCATTTTGGAGGAGGCTGTGGAAGGGTATTATCAAAGAAAGAAAGGGGTGAACCATAGACATATGATATGTCAATGGAGTGTCAATGGAGTGAACCTTTGTAAAAAACTGACAAATCATTCCACAAATAACGAAAAATGTCAACCATGTGCGAATTTTGGACACGCTTCATCCTAATATGCACCAGTGACGAAGAAACAATTTTCGGGGCACTTTCCTTTGAAATACCGACAGAACAAACGCAGCATTACCACTCACGTCTATGTCCTAAAGATTGCAATCACCACTCTATCTGCCAGTTTAGATGCCTACCTAATAATAGAATTAGATAGAGCCTAAGAATCCTACTTAATATTATAAAGGCGAAAGTTTGTATGGATGTGTTTGTTACTCTTTCACGCAAAAAATACTGAATGGATTTTAATGAAACTTTACAATAATATAGCTCATACATCATTCTGGCATTATGAACTTTATATACAAAAATTGCAATAGGTGGCACGCGAGCTGTTTGAAAAATTAATGTAACGGGTATGGAGGGGGGGATAGGGTATGGGGGCTGGGCGGAGGGGGGTGGGGGAAAGCGGAGGGTGGTGGGGGAGGGTGAGGGGGGAGGGTGGATTTGGGGGAGGAAGGGGTGGGGGAGGGTGAGAGGGGGGCGGGGAGAGGAGGAGTGGAGGGGATTGGGGATAGGGAAGGTGGAGGAGGCGCTGTGGGTACCCCCCTAATACTATGCGAGCGAAGCCGGGGGCAAAAGCTAATTAATAATGAATTGTAAAGCGCCCTTGAGGTGATTTTTCACAAAAACGGCGCTCTACAAATTATCCAATTATTATTTAATGATTTAAACAGAAATAAACTCTTATATTGTATAATTTGGTTTTATTTACTGATAAGAGGTACACTCGCATTACACTCGCTTTGCAAAAAAAACAGAGAGAATATTGTTACACATATATTTTAATCACAACAAAAGTCAAGTTAGAGTTGACTGCAAAAGGGCGGGAAATTTAAATCCAACACTCCCTCTAAATTTAAGCCTTCTTATATTTAAAAAATCTTAATTAACTGGGTATTAATTACCCTTTGAAATAAGACATACAACTTTCGAAATAATTTTTACATATTACTTTTATGTACTTGTAGAGCTGTAATTGTGCATTCCAAGTTTAGATCTTAAAAATTGAAATTTATCCTTTGGCAATGCTTTGGTAAATATATCTGCATATTGATTATCACTACTTACAAATTTTAGATCAATAATTTTTTGATAATATTTTTCTTTAACAAAGTGATACTTGATGTCGATATGTTTACAGCGTTTATGGAAGTTTATATTTTTGATAACACTGATCGCACTTTGATTGTCTAAATGTAAGCACATTGTGTCTTGTTTATATTCACCAATATCACATAACAACTGTTTTATCCACATAGCCTCTTTGGTTGCGGCACAGGCTGCCATAAATTCCGCTTCTGTTGTTGACAGGGCGACTGTTTGTTGTCGTTGGCTAGACCATGTTACAGCTGCTCCATTTTTGATGAAGACATAGCCCGTGATTGAACGCCTTGTATCTGGATCATTGGCGTAGTCAGCATCACTATAACCAGTCACTACTGGTGGCTGTGATGTGGATGAGTAATACAGTCCATACTCTTTTGTGTCTTTCAGATATTTGAGGATTTTCATCACGGCATTCCAGTGTGTTTTATTGTAACAGTTTAAAAACCGGCTCACCAGGCTCACAGCAAACATAATTTCAGGTCGACTCACTGTAACTAGGTGCATTAGGGAACCCACAGCTTCTCTGTAAGGAGTGTTCTTTTCTGGATCTCCATCTCCTTTTTGTAACTTCACATGAGGGTCCACAGGAACACTGTTGGGGCTGGCATCGGTCATGTTAAACCTGTTCAATATTTGTTCCACATATTTAGTTTGATGTATGAAAATACCATTGCCGATTTTCTCGATTTGCATTCCTACAAAATTACTCACTGAATTCACTATTTTTACATCAAATACAGTTTTTAGGTCATTAGTTATTTCTTTTAGTACCGATTCATCTTCAGAAAATAACAAGCCGTCATCAACATACAGGCAAAGGTAGCATTTCTTATTGTTGACTTGACCAACATAAACACACATATCAGCTTTGCTGTTGACGAAACCAAATTTCTTTAAAATCGAGTCAAACTTCTTATTCCAGCAACGGGGAGATTGCTTCAAGCCATACAGAGACTTGTTGAGCTTACATACCACATTGCCTTCACTAGGCAGACCTTCAGGTGGAGTCATAAATATAGTCTCTTCAAGCTCACCGTATAAGAATGCGGTTTTGATGTCAAGCTGGATGATTTTAAGGTTATACTGGACAGCCATGGATAATAGTAAACGTATCGAATCATACCTTACAGTTGGTGCAAAGGTTTCGGTGTAGTCGATACCTGCTGTTTGTGCAAATCCTTTTGCACAAAGTCGTGCCTTAAACCGTGGACCTGTTGACTCCTCCTTTATTCGGAACACCCATTTGCATCCTATCACTTTGGCATTTGGAGGTTTTTCTATCAATATCCAGGTTTCATTCTTCTTATGTGCATCTAGTTCTTCATCAATTGATTTTATCCATTTTTCTTTATTTTCTGAACCAATTGCTTCTTTATATGTTTCCGGAACTTCAGGTGTAAAAGAACACAGGTAAGTACTTTCTTCAGGTAAGTTTAAGCATTTGTTTCTAGGTCTCAACGTCACACTTCTTACTTCAGGTGATTCCATACTGGTATCTGGTATGTATTCACTATCAGAAGTGGATTTGTCTCCTTTTACAGATTCATATGAACTTTCTGAGGCGCAATCATCATCTTTTGAAATTTCTTCTTCTATTTCAGTTTTCTTCGTGGATAATTCTACAGGAACAAAGTCTCTTTTCACAGAAGATTCGAGAAATGTAGCATCTCTACTTTTTATTACTTTTCTGGAATTCGGCAGTATGAATCTATAACCCTTTGTGTGGTCACAGTATCCAATGAAGATCATCTTGTGTGCTTTTGGATCCCATTTCTTGCGCTTTTCTTTAGGCAGGTGAACCATTGCCTCACATCCAAATATACGCATATGATTCACATTTGGTTTCAGGCCACACCACATTTCCATGGGAGTTTTGAACAACAAGGACCTCGTTGGAGAACGATTGATAATATAAGCGGCAGTGTGTATTGCATCAGCCCAATATAACTTTGGCAGTTCAGCATTGAGGAGCATACACTTTGCTCTTTCCACCAGTGTTCTATTCATGCGTTCCGCAGTCCCATTCTGTTCTGGTGTGTACGGTGTAGTTGTCTGGTGTATGATTCCAGCACTTTTCAGGAAATCGGAGAAATTTTTGTTATCATATTCTAGGCCATTGTCTGTCCGAAGAATCTTTATATGAGTATCCAGTTGATTCTCAACTTCTTGTCTAAATTCTTTAAATTTTCCAAGAGCTTCAGATTTGTTGCGGAGAAAGTATACAAAAATTTTCTTTGAGTAGTCATCGAGAAAAGTTATAAAGTATCTTGCACCACCAAGAGATTGGGTTTCCATTGGCCCACATATATCAGAGTGAACCAATTCAAGGGGTTTGCTAACCCTTGTTCCTTCACTTTTAAAAGATAATCGTGTCTGTTTACCTTCCTTGCAGGTTATACATGTCAGATTTTCTGTTTTGTTTGAGAAAGTTACATGTTTAGTATTTTCAGCCATTTTCATTAAACTGTGAAAATTCAGATGCCCCATTCTTTGGTGCCACAGGTAAGCATCTTGTTCTTCAACATTAGTCATGTGAGCATGCCCTCCAGGCATGTTCAGCCGGTACATGTTGTTAACAATACTTGCAGTTGCTACTATTTGATGCTTGCTGTTCAAGATGACACAGCCGGAGTTATCAAATTTTACTTGGCCACCATTTCGAATAATTTGTCCCACAGATAGCAGATTGGTTGCTAGTTCAGGGACATGTAGAACATTTGTAAACAGAATCTTATTTTCTTTGCCTTTGTCATCATAAACATCTAAACTCACTTCTCCCGAGCTTTGCACAGGTAACACTTTATTGTCTGCAACTCTAATATTCTTTATTACAGGAGTTGATTTCTTTTGAAAGAGATTCTTGTTCTTCGTCATATGAGCTGAGGCGCCTGAGTCTATGTACCAGGCATCATCATAATAAGACGATGCGATAAACACAGCAGCATAGGATGAGGTAGGTTTCTGTACCTTGTTTTTGGGATTTGATTTACATTCATGACTCTTATGGCCATATTTGTTACAGGTAAAACATCTCGGACCCTTGGTTTGTTTCTTGTCATTGTTATGAAACTTTTTATTTACTGCGAAGGCTGTTGTGTTGTTTTCAGAATTTCTCACATCTTGCAATAATTTTGCTTTAACAGAATCTGCATTTATCTTTGTGCCAGAGCTTTCAATTGCTATAATCATTGGCTGATATGAGTCGGGCAGACCGGAGAGCAGCAAAGTCCCGAGCCACTCGTCGTCCACTTTGAAGCCAATATTTCGAAGCTTGTGAGCTGTCGACATTATCTTGCTCACATATTCTTCAATATTTTTACATGCACTGAGCGAGGTATTGCACAAATCACGCAGCAGACCAACCCGGCGTGTCAGCCCGGAATCATCAAATGCCGCTGCCAGTTTATCCCATACTCCTTTTGCTGTGCTTTCTTCTTGTATGTGTACATAATTAATAGGATCGACAAGAAGAATAATTTTTGTTTTTGCTTTTGTGTCTTTTTTTGTGTCGATCACTGCCGATGCGTCGGCTGTTATACAATCCCACAGCTCTTCGTGTTGTAAGTATGTTTTCACTGCAAACTGCCATGTTGCATAGTTCTCACGGCCGGTTAACTTTTCAATTAATGCCAGTGAATTGTTCGTTGCCATTTTTATGCATAAAAACACCGACTTAAAACACTTTGGAATATGATTTGAGAAAGTCACGTTTTTTTTTTTTTTGGAGTTGAGGTTATTTCTTACTAATAGTCTTTTCACTGCTAGTTTATCAGAAGAAACTTTCACTGAATATCTCTGGGCTATTTCTGGGCCCATAACCTAATGATTTAAACAGAAATAAACTCTTATATTGTATAATTTGGTTTTATTTACTGATAAGAGGTACACTCGCATTACACTCGTTTTGCAAAAAAAACAGAGAGAATATTGTTACACATATATTTTAATCACAACAAAAGTCAAGTTAGAGTTGACTGCAAAAGGGCGGGAAATTTAAATCCAACATTATTATTATCTATCCTTGGGCCCTGAAGATGGGATACCACCTGATATATATTCTATGACCTATTTTATAGAATTTATGAAACAGATCAGTGAGAACAGGTTTTTTTACTACAATAGGCCACTTGCATCACATTTTTTTAAATTTTTTTCCGGTTTAGGCAAATATTCTAAGACATTCTGTATTTTTATTTTTTTTTTAATCGTATTTTTGAAACCCTGGGGATTTTTTGAAAATTTCAAACCGTAAAATCAGACCATTTTTTATAAACCGGAAAGACGGGACATAATTTTATAGGTGTGAAAAAACGATAATTACATAGCCGAAGATCATTTAAAAAAAAAAAAAGTTTTTCACACGAATGGCACATGAGAATAACGAGGCATACCAAAAATATTACATCTCATAAATATTTTTTTCCTTGATGCATCTTATTGATCATAAATCATTATAATGTACAGCGTCTATATTACTAAATTCAATGTAATATACTTGAACTTTTAAATTGTAATAATAATAAGAATATTATAAAATTTTATTTTGTTAAAATCAGCACCATAATCATTATACCTCTAAAACATGTACCGACATCATCTTCACGTTCTGAAGAGAACCCCGTACCCATTAATTGTACGGGGTTCTCTTCAGAACATCTGTCAAAAAATCAAACCAAATGATAAGTTCGCAGAGAACAAACAATAAATCTAGTGAACGAATTCAAAAATTCGCCTGAAATCAAAGTGATGCCATATAAAAAAATAAATCAGTGTGGAATTTTATCAAATTAATAGGAACATTTTCGGCGACGGGACATTTTCATGTAGTGACGTTACGAGCCCAAATAATGGATTTATTTATTTGAAAATAAAAAAAACTGTACGTTTCTAAAAATTTTTACTAACATTTTCGTAATCTTAGTAAAAAACTCTATCCACACGATTTTTTCCAAGTCGTTATGAAGTCCATGCAAGTGGCCTATTTCTACAAAATAGAAACCCAATATTTCAATATTTATTCGACTTCAAATTTCGTTCTATATTGACCATAGATCAATTTGGGAGGCGGGTTTGGATACCGCCACCCCGGGAACCATTTTTGGATAACCAACACCTTTGCCATAGGTCGCCCCGAGTAGTTCGTTTGGTGACTTTGCAGGGGTGCCCGAGTTCACGGGGTGAGGTTTGTCCAGATCCTGAAGGCGGATGCATCTGCCCACCAACATCGTGGCGGATCGGATTGGGTAAGGCCGGTTAAGGGAGACACTTTTCGACTTCTTCAGTTAGTTCTTCAACTCTCTCGACCCATCCGCCTTGCATCGCGGTAGGAGGGATGGATTCATATGTCACTCCTGGACACACACACCCCAGACTCCTACCCACCTCTCTACCATTTTCCTTCCCAGAATTCCTATCCTTCTTTTGCTTAAAAAGACTCTCCACACATCAGTGAGATTATTTTCCCAGTGCCTCCCGTGTGGGATTAATGAAACAAACAAAAAAATGATTCTCATAGAATAGATCATGTGGGAACCCAGCAAAACATGAACACTAAAAAAACTGTAGATATTTCATCACATCTCTATTTTAAAGACACCCAAGTGTGTAGGTACTAATACGGTGCCTATTTTAAGGCCTTTAAAAGTGTTTCCAGTGCTAAATTATACATATTAAAAGGTTACACCGCAATAATCCGAATAAGTTCGCGCGGGCAGTTCAAAGTGCTTGCAAATCTCGATCCCGATGGCGTAACAATGCTAATTTATACGCATTATCCATGCACAACGGTGCATAAGGTTATTAACACGGTTCGTTGGGAACATTTGCTCAAAGGTCCGCGGTAAGGTGCAATAAACTCGCGAAAACGAAAGTGCCAATGCTAAATGGTTTCTCACACTCGGGAACAATGGACGCCGGCAATGGCCGACGCCGATACTGATACTTATCAATCATGCCGAAATAACACAATAAGGCCGCTAATGAAAACACAACAGGCCGCCATTGAAATAGAATATACAACGGGTGACTTGAGTGTTGCCAGCGAGTTGTTGACCAGAGAGAAGGTCCCTTCGCTTTCGTTTTGTTGGCATTCAACTGCGGGGAAGATTAACTACCGGCTCCATTCATCGCGAGATAATGTACACAACTGACTTCTAATAATTATTGTAATCAGTTATGTCACGAGCAAAGCCGGGACAAAATCGCCTGGGGCACTCATTTTAAAACGTCCCCCCTTCGCCGGATCTGGCGCCCTGTGCAGTAAGTGCATAAGTACCGATGGCTTTTCATTCCGCGACAAAATATCTCCGACAACATACTCCCGACAAAATATCCTACGGACAAACCATCCCCTAACAAAATATCTACTACTAAAGCCTAACTTAACCTAACAAAAAATGAGACAAAAATAATACAGCCATCCCATAAAGACAATAAATTATTGTCCAAAAATAGTAAAAATGGGACAAAAATAATACAGACATCCTGTAAAGACAATAAATTATTGTCCAAAAATAGTAAAATGGGACTAAAATAATACAGACATCCTGTAAAGTTAGGTTAGGTTAGGTTTTAGTAGATATTTTGTTGGAGGATGTTTTGTTGGGGATATTATGTCGCGGGATGAAAATGTGCGTTACCACCGATGGCGCACAGTGGGCTGAAAATCGCCTTTCATAGACAGAGACTTGAATTTTCAAGGGTCTTTTTTTTGCTAGAAATGGATTCTGCTGATCACTACTATGCTTTAAAATTTCGTATGAAGCAATTGCGTGTACAAATGAAGGAGTTATCATTGTTTTACGAAAAATTTGTATGGCACCGACATTAAAAATGAGGATATCTCTGGAATCATAAGGTTGGCCATTACATCCTTACACACAGATGTACTACAATTTATTTGTAATTTTTGACATACTTCGTATTGTGGCGCAACGTGCGATTTTTTTTTTTTTGCATTTAAGCATTAAAATGAATCATCAACATAAAAAGTTTTTTTTTTCAACTTTGAAGATTTAACTAAAACTAACTAACTAACTCGTTTACATTCATACAACGTTGAAGATTTAAAAAAAAATCGCACGTTGCGCCACAATACGAAGTATGTCAAAAAAATACAAATAAATAGTAGTATTGTAAGTAGTATTGTAGTAGTGTTGTAGTAGTATTGTAGTATAAATAGTAGTATTGTAGTAGTGTGTAAGGATGTAATGGCCAACCTTATGATTCCAGAGGTATCCTCATTTTTAATGTCAGTGCCATACAATATTTTCTTTAAAAAATGATAACTCCTTCATTTGTACACGCAATTGCTTCATACGAAATTTTATAGCATAGTAATGATCAGCAGAATCCATTTCTAGCCAAAAAAAAAGACCCTTGAAAATTCAAGCCTCTATGTCAATGAAAGGCGATTTTCAGCCCATTGTGTGGCGCCCCCCACTGATTTTAGCATCCTTGTGATATCACGCCTAGGGTTATTTTGTAGGATGCCGAAGCAAATAAATTTCCACTGATACATATAAACACTAAGAAAAACAATAAAATTTACCTAACGATTTTTTTTTTGATAATATGTAGAGTTACAAAAATGGAAATAGAATACTTTAAAAAATATTGTAAAATATTACAAAATATTGTACAATAAGAAAAATAAATATTATTATAGAATATCAACAAAATATTAGCAACAGAATATATCTAAAAAGCATCGATAAAAATAAGTCAATCTGTTGCTTATGTGTAAAAATACAACGTAAGTATTTTTTTATTTAAAATAGTTTTTTCTCACTTTTTATTGTATCAGGTAAATCGTTAAATAGCTTTTTGGGCCTACATATTAATAACGGTGTTGTGCAGCTGGCGTGTTGCATCTAGGTACATGTTCCCAGATGTTCTAGGTCTTATACTTCGTGTTGAGGACACTTCAGATTCTTTAAAAACTTTTAAAATAGCATTTTTTAAATAGTTTTGAAACCGGTAGGACCTTAAATTTTTCAAAAAGTTCACTGGTTGGAATTTTTTTTGGTTTTTTAATAATAACTTTAATGATAATTTTTTGTGTTGTTGCTATCGGATACAGATTATTCGTAAGCAAGGATCATACTGAGCAGACGCAACGCGACGCAACGTTCCTGTCCCGTTCACACCGGCCGACGTACGTAGGCGTCGCTGTGACCACGTGACAAGGGGTCTCTGGTTGTGCGCAGGCGCGTTTGATTTGACACATTTGACATTTATTTTTTAGGTTATGTTTATGTGATTCTCTTCTCAGCAGATGACAGCTTTGTCATGTCTTGAAAGTGAATTTGAAGATGATTTGCTACGATTATTATTATTAAATCAATATTCTCGTAAAAAGAAAAAAGTGAGAAGTATTTGGGTCCACAACATTAACAAACAAAGACAAATGTTTGGAGAGTTCCATACTTTAGTAAATGAACTAGAATCTGATGACGGACGATTCTTCATGTACTTCCGTATGAGTAAAGTGGTATTTGAAGAGCTTCACAGCATAATTGAATATGACATAAAAAAAGAAAACACGAAAGTCCATTCGGATCAGAGAAAGACTGGCAGTGTGTCTATGTCATGTTTGATTGTTATTCATTATAGGGGTATAATATTGAAAGTCATGCCATGAATGGCTGAAATTTCCTCCCAAGCTGCACTGCGTATGCAGAATCTCTATAATCCTGTAATTTGATTTTATAAATAACTTCTTGCCGTCCAGTTTCAATGAACTGTTTGTTCGTCATCCATTTTTGAATAATATCTGTCAAAAAAACAACCACAGATATTGCGAAACATAACGTTAGATGCTCAGATAACACCAAAAAGATGTCAAATCATCTCGTAGTAGGCGTGACCATACCCCCTCCACCTTCCACGTGGCCCACGCCGATCTGGCTGCGGCAGATCCGCGTAGCGTAGGGGGCGTCGGTTTGCGTTGCGTGGGGCTAGTGTGATTCTAAAGCACCCGTTTCCATAGAAAATGTAAGGATGGTAAGTAGTCCAGATATGGAAATGATGACGTCTACCTACGTCGCGTAGCGTTGCGTGGGCCTAGTAAGTTCCCACCTTTATAGATGCTTCCCCATGCGATTATGCCGTACTGCAACACTGACTGTACAAGAGCAAAGTAAACCATTTTAATATTTGAAAGATTTAGGGTATTATTTCTTAATCGTACAAAAATGTAAGTAAGTTTTCTTTTTGAGATAGTTTTCGACATGTTTCTTAAATTTCGTGTTACTTTCTATAGTGATCCCTAGATATTTGACATCTGGGGTTTTCTTCAGAATTTTACAATTATCGTTTTGTTCGCTCAGTGCTTTGAAGTAAAAAAGTGTGATGTTTAATTAAAAAGCATCATCAACCTCAACCTTCCGAATGGTCTTCATAATATACGAATATATAAATAACACCTAAAATCATGTACTAATCAAATTGACTAAGAAATGAAATATCTACGAACCTAGGCTTTTATGACACATTTGATTGATGGAAGCATTTTTTATAACATCAAATTACACTTTTAATTCAAACTTTTCGCTGAAATCCACAACACGACTTGCGCTGCAGGCATAACGCCGGTATTACCGTTAACCTCTCCCTCTTTCTCAGAAACGACGCGTGAAACAGAAAGAGAGGTTACAATGAAGCTTTCAGTGGTAGGGCCATTAATATGTAATATTTTGGGCTTGCCTTAAAACCCGCATTCACCGGATGCTGGTAACTTCCTGCCCATCAAATTAAAATTGATGCGACAGTAACTTCAGTTGGTATTAAGGCGATACGTCTATTTATGATCTTACCGTTACAATTATTTAGAGTTTCGTCGGTCTTTTTAATAATTACCAACATTTACAGATTGCAGAGATTAGTTTTAATTACATATGTATAAATACTGGGTAAAGATCTCAACTGAGTTATGAAACATACGAGTGGCGAGCAAATTATGGCGGATATAATATCATATACTGAGTGAGGAACGTACCTGACTTACGGCCGTTGTTCCCAACTTTTCGATCGATCAATTTGAGTCTCCGATCAGCTAAGTGATTTGTTTAGTAATGCTCGACTGGCCTGTTAGTCGGAGTATTGCGTTGGGAAGATCGTATTTGTATATTTGAGGAGTGTAGAGCCAAAATTTTGGCTCAAAAGCTGATCATTGAACAACGGCCGTTATTAGTGATTCCTGGCATTGTTTGGAGTAAAAACAGAATTTGCAATTCACACACGGTAGAAGTGAAACCTTCAGAAAACTAAAGTAGACAAGAGTGTGGGGGCTACGAAGAACCGCACAAAAAGGAGACCGATTATACTATCTCATTCTCTTGCAGGCTAAATCCTATAGATATAGATGTATGTATTTGTCTATTTTTCGTTTCATCAAGTTTCAAATCACAACGGTGCTAAAGAAGTTTTCACTTTAAAAACGTAAATGACCTTTTGGCCTCGGGTGACATTTTTGATGTTTTTTCTATCAACTAAAAACATCAAAATATCAGTAGGTATTGGACAGTGAAACATAAAAGTTGCTTTAGAGA
>OU862912.1:34575818-35165818 GCA_917880885.1 Limnephilus marmoratus | reverse complement strand
AATTTTCATATTCAAAAATTATGTTTATTTCATCACCTTTCAAAATCAGTTTTTAATTTTCAGATATGTTCTGAAATATTCCATTTATTTGCATTTTATTGTAAAGCGGAAATATTATGACCATCTGAAAAATACGTCAAATTTCTGAAGGATTAAGAGGAATAAACAAGCCAAAAACGTATATATTTTTAGTGTGCCTTATATCACTACGAACATGGGTAATGGGGTCTGGATAATGGAGTCTAGAATTGCTCGATTTTAGTGCAAAAGTGGTTTTTATTTATTTCATGGATAATTTTATATGAAAGACGAAAGTTTATCAAAGGAAACCGTCACAGATAATCTTAGTCGTAGTATTTATTGTATGTATTTTTAGTGTCCGACCGAAACAGGACTTTCTACCGAAACCAAAACCGAATCTTCAATATCTGCCTCAGTTTCGGCCGAAAAAACCGAAACTGAAACTTTTTTAGACATGTTAAAAATCTATTGTTTACTGAATTTGGGCTTTTTTTTACACTTTTACATACAGTTAACACGTGTTAAATGAAATAAAAAAACAATAATTGAAGTATGTGAATTTTTTTATATATTGCTGCTATAAAACAAACAAAAATTGTAAAAATTAACAAAACATGTTAACTTCTTCTTGGAAAAAAAAATTATCAATAATCAACACTTACATTAATAACAGAAGGGCCTCATTAATTTGAGTATTTTAATTTTAATTGTGTTTTACAATCGAAATATTCTTATTACACGTTATAAATGAAACAAAAAACAATCATTGAAGTATGTGAAAAAATAATTGTTTATTTAAATGTTATATTATAATTGTTTATTCAATTGCCGTAAAACAAACAGAAATTAACAAACATGTTGACTACTTCTTGGAACAAAAAATTGTCAATAATTAACACTTACATTTTAATGGAAGAACCTCATGAATTGAGTACTAATTTTAATTTTAATTGCGTTTACAACATTTTTAAGACCAAATTTTGAGATTCTTAACACTAAATTTAACATTTTCTTAGATCTTTTGCAGGGTGCGGCCTTTCTGCTGAAACCGAAACTGATGCCGAAACTAGATTTTTGGCCGAAACTTGCCGAAACCGAAACCAAACCTTCGGTCGGTCACTAATATTTTTATAATTGTTTCTTATATGCGTTCACACATTTCTAATGAAAAAATGCACTTTTTAGCAGTTTACACTTATTTCTTTTATAAAGTAATTAACAATTTTATTTTAACTCTACTCAAGCAAAACAATAAAAAAGCCTTCTATTTATCCAAAGCATATTTTAGGTATTCATAATGTAAACCAATTCGTAGTAAAGATTAATTGAAAATAGTGAAGTTTAAGCTTCGCCTAAAGCTGTGAAGGGCCACAAGGGCATACTGAGTTTGGGGGGGAAAGCCGTAAACCTTTAGGAAAACCACAATTTTTCCATATTTTATTGAAGCGGTTCGTACAAGATAGTATCACCTCCAAACTACCATAAAAATATAAAAACTAAATTGTGATTTGGTGATGGTACTGTCTAAATTTTTTTCCACGGTATATCCACAATTGAAGTAGGTGTGTGGTGTGGGTGAAGGGAGTTAAATATGAATTATTACATTCACAAACACATGGAAAAAGCTCCGCAGACAAAAAAAAATTATAGGTCGAACCGCAAACCGATAAGCTTTTAATTTTTATTTTTCGCATAGTCAGTATTCGAACAATATTTAGAGGAAAATACTTTAGAATTTTCTTAAACAGAAATATTTTAGTATTATATCAAAGAGGACCCCAGTAAAAGATATTAAAAGTATGGATAAAAACAAGTCACTTACATCTCCGAAGTTCAGGCGGTTGGCGTTCTTGCGGAATTCCGTCATAGCATAGCGCTCCTTCATCTTCCTAACCCGTTTGCCTCCGCGCTTCTTGCGGCTCTGCTCGATGGGCTTGGGGAGGGGCTTCACAAATTTCACTGGCGGGGGTTCCTGTGATAAAATTGGCCAATTAGTAATAAATCTAAAATATTTGTATTACCGAATAGGTACCTAGGTACCAAACATAAAATGTCGATTATTATCTGGCAATTCCTACTTCGAAATTATTTAATTTTGAATGGAATCTCTGTATCCAATGGCCGGCAGTGAACGAGAGACAGAGCGGGCAATGTTCATGACTGTATCGATCTAACAGTCAAAATATTATTTGGTGACATTGGTTTTACTTCTAATTCGCATGGAATGCACTTCTACTTAGTATTCACTTCATATCTATTCTTCTATATCTTTTCAGTGGTACTGCCATAGCACCGATGTCAAATGCCATCACAGCCAAATAATAGTCATGCAATGGTTCCAATCAGAAAAGGTCTCATTTGATGGAAAATTGATTCTACTTAGAAAGCATTAATTTTTTCTATCTCTTTTTTATTCTGTGAAAGTAGAAAAACAGTCCAATAAATTTAAAAGTTTTTTAACTAGAATTATTAATCCTTTCCCTACCGGTGTCATTTTTCAAAAATAAATAGTAGTGAATCAAATAAGTAAGGAATTACTCAATTTGTCCAAAGATATGTCACTATCTCAATGACATTTCTTTTTTCAAATAAGTACAAGAATTAATACATTTTGTTTAACCCTAGACACCTAACCTTCGTCGATTCGACGAATACGTGACACAAAATAGGCTGTCCTTTTTTAACGCGTGCGCGGATGATCGTGTCGTTCCTTGTCAACTCAGTGCTCGTAAAACTCTTACGGGGAGTGGCCGGGTTCGGCAGGTTAGTACAGTATTTTTTTATATATTACGCGCATAGTCGTCGTTTCAACGAATGGTTAGGGTTTGTGTGACTTTTTGATATATTGTTGTGGTTGTTTTTTTGCAGTTTTTTTCGCTATGGCTTCGCAAAAACCGCTGTCTGTTGCAAATATTCAAAGTTTATTGATGGAAGAGGATACAATTTCATCGAAGGAGTCATCTGTAAGTGAACAAGACAATTGAATGAAGACTGCAAATTCATACAATGCCAACACATATAAAAAGTAAAATACAAGATATATTACGTGTCAGCACTGAAGTTCAAGGTCAAAGTGGTCAGTCTACCTCCAGAAATGACCCTGGATCGACAGAGACTGCCAATTTGCGAAAAATAAAATTTTTGTGGATTATGTCCGTATAAAAAAAGGCGTATGACGAAGACTTATTGCTCAAAGTGCAGCACTGCAATTTGTGGTTAACATAAAATTGATTTTTGCACTAGTTAGTTGCGCTTCAAAAAACTAGTTTTTTTATTTTTTCACATAAGGGATTGTGATCTTTTTATTTTGTTCTGCCAAAGAAAAGAGGCTGTTTTTATTTTTATTTTTTTATTATTAATTTTCTTAGTATGATGTCACTTCTAGTCTGATAAATACCTAGTGCCTTACTAAAAAAAATTAAAAACAAATATATTGTCCGATTACATTTAAATAAATAGTTTTTTTATCAATATAACCTTTGTTTCATATTTTTTTGAAAATAATTTTTTTTTTTAATAAGTATTAAATAGATAAAATACTGATGAAAAATTTTTTAGTCGATTCAACGAATGGTTAGGTTTATTAGGGTACACACGAACGTTAGGTGTCTAGGGTTAAATTGTTTCATGCTGTCAAAACATAGCACACCTAACATTAAGAGGGAATAACCAGACAAAATCGGAAATACCTATGTCATTTTTAAATCAAATTTTAGACATATTGACTCTTTTCCACAACAAAATAATAAATTGATTTCAAAAGACTGTTCTTTTATCTAGTAAACCTTTGTTTTAAATTTTGAGAAAATATGTTTATTTTTAGTACAATAAGGTTTTACCGTAGGTCGTAAAATAAGTCAATAAATTATTCGGAAAAGCTACTTTTCAGAATTTTAATTTTAGTTCAAATAAAATCATAAAAAAAAGAATGCGCCCTTGTTTTTGACGAAAATACTTCAGTTTGTCTATTTATTTACGGTCTTACAAACTAATATATTTAAAAAAAAAAACATTTTTTATTTTGCTTAGACATTACAGAAAAATTATAAATACTCATGACCAAAAAATAATTACAAAAGTATATAATTTTAATAGTTTCATCTTCACGAGTTTGAGCATTTTTTAATGTAAGTATTTATCAAAGCAAATTTTGAATGAAATAAAATTGATATTGAGTTATTATGTTAAAATGCTGGTATGGAGAATAATTAATCTTTCTCGTCGGAACCGGCCCGTACAGTTGCAAGAATAAGATTGCAAGACCATCGTTAGACAAAATTTTAATTCTCGGCCGCTGGTTAATGGCTCGACTTTTTTTTTAAATACATGGTGTTATACATACCATTTTTTTGTGAAAATCATAGAATCGTTGATAAGATATTATGCAGATGCGGATTTAAAAATAACGAACCTGTAGTTTGTCAAGTTTTTTTTCTATCTCTTCCCTGAGCCTTTGTCCAATTTTTCCATCCACACTTTCGTGACAGGCATCCACTCTTGCCGCTAGAGTTGCTTTTGTCGACACCAATCTAGCAGCTTTTCTCCTTAATTCCTGGGTAAAAAAATTAAAAGCTTACATATCAACTAATTATAACAAGTAGTTCTGTAGACAATAGACCTTGCGTCCCAAAAATATGTTTCTAATTTTGTCTTATTTAATAAACCAAACCAAAGTTAAATATGAAAGGAATAAGGTGCAATGAGATAGCACATTGGGCCCATGGCCCGAGTGTTCAAGGGAACTATATACCGTCTTCGCTTTAATAAAATACCTACCTACTTATAAACAGCATATTTTTGTAACATTTTTTTAAAATTTCAAATAAGAAATGCACAATTTGTCCAAAGAAACGTCACAATCTCAATGATATGTCTTTTTTAAACTTTCTTCAGGCAGAGGTAGGTACCATAATAACTCAATCAAATTTAGCCACCTAGTCAAAGTTAGCGATCTAGTCGAAGTAAAGCCTGCTTGAATAATAAATTTGATGTAACAAATTTTCAGAAATGCAAACCAGTCAACTATACACGGTGTCTGAAAACTCGTAGTATGCACTGGGGTTTGAGAAATCTAGAATTTCAATAAGAATGAATATCACCTTTATGTTGTGTTAAAAATAGAATTGATATAAAAACTTCTTATGTCTCTTTTAACAAAAAGACAACTTAAGATGTCTTGGGCGTCTATCTTCCAAATTAGTTATAGGTTTGTGTGATTACTAGTTGATTTATTAAGTTGCTGTAAAAGTTAAAATGAATGTTAAACCAGACAGATGTCCTTACTAGACTAGGCTCTAAGTAGTTCTGCTGCTGCTGCGGGCTAACTGGAGGAGCCCGCCCCATCTCGCCTTTGCCAATCATCATAACCTTTCGTACCTAAGACACAAACTATGATAGATGGTACTCTTCTGATATCATATAAGAATTAACTTTTAGTTTTTTTTATTTTTATTTCATGTTAAGTGTGCAAAATTCTTACGTGTTTGAATTTTTTTTAAGTACATTTGTACGTACATACATATTCTTGTCTAAATTGACTTTAAATTTTTACTTTAATAAACCCAAGTTAAAAATGTATTTTATTCCTATTAAAATATTGCATACAATAATCCGGACGCCTCGATAATTCGGAATGGGTCTTGTTTTCCCTATCCGGATTAGCGAGGCCCTACTGTACATGGAAAACTGAAAATCGAATTATATATTATGAGTAAAAACTAACTGGTAATGTGTCTTGAACAATTTCAGAGTAAAATACGAATCCAGTGTGCGGCAGGGTGGCCGTTTGTGAGAACCCGGACAGAGTCTTCTTCTGTTGGCCGAGAGATAGTACATTGCAGGCGGGCATCTTGGATAACTTGGTCAGTCCACCCGCCACACCCATCATCTTGGCAGCAGTTGACGCACCTATCCAAAATGGAAGCCAAATAAGATTATGAAACACAATGACAACAGCGAAAATGTTTTTACATTTAGAATTAAATAAACATAATAAAAATGAAGTACACTTACCAACAATGATGGAAAGATTGGGTGCAATGAAAGTCATTCTGCTTTCTACATAGTCAAATATTTTCTGTTTTGCATTATTAAGTTCTACAGCCATGTCACAGGCTTCATCAATCTCTTGCTTCTCGGCATCAGTCAAAAGCTGTCTGGAATGAAATAAACTAATTAAATCAGGCAAAGTAGAAAAACAATCAAATCGACATAATCGTATGAACCCGTATTTTGTTGGAAGGTCAAAATATTTCTGCTTTGCAATAATATTAAAATAAATGGAATATTTCAAAGCGTCCGAAAACTAAAAACTGTTTTTGAAAGGTGATGAAATACGCTTTCAAATTTTATAATTCAAAATAAACACATAATTTTTTAAGCATAAAATAGCTCACCTTACATTTTTTCTAACTGAAATTAAGTACTGATAACGAAAAAAATAAAAGCACATTAAATATTTTATTAGGTAAATGTATTATAAATGTTATCGCCAACTCACTTTTTTGTAATTTCATGTAAAAATAATTAATAAAAAACTCATAAATTTCATAATTTTTTTTTTCAAATTGCGGTCCACTTTTAGATTTGTGTATAAAGCGTGAGGCTTACTCTTTCTAACACCGTCTAGATCATATTTTTAACCGTGATTAGTAATGGAGACAAATCTTTCTATGAGACCCATTGAGTTGTTCCGAAAAGCCAATAAATTTGCCTCAGGGGTTAAAACACTGAAATTAACATATAAGTCTTAACTTCTTAGAAAGGAGTGGATGAAGGGAAGGTAATGAACGAACTTGGGAAATACTTGTCATTCAAATCTAGTCGCTGAACGTACATCACTTCAGCATAATTCTAATGAACCATTAAAAATAATGATTTGAAGAAGAATTTAGTGATTTACTGAATTTACGGAGGTTTGAAAATATTGTTGTAAAATAAGCAAGAGTTTAAAAGAAAAGTTATAAAAGTTTTTCTTAAATAAATTAACTTTTGAAATTAATGATATTAAAAAAGGTACAAACCCTTGGGTAGTAGATGCAGTGACCGACACAACCATTATGGTGGCTTGTGTGAGGAACCCCAGAAGTGTTTCATTGTTCTTGGCTTGGTCCAGGTCATTACCCAGTTCTTTAACTGTCCGCACGTATTCCAGAGGGACTAATACAAGGGACTCCAGTTCAGGAAACCTCTTTTGGTATTTATCTCTGACGAATCTGTGAATTATTGCTGAAAAAAACATAATACATGTTATTATTGTGGCCGCAATCAATTTTAAAAATCAAAAATGTTTATTGAAGAGTTATTATCTTATTGCAAGGTCTTTACCTCAGCATTTCCAATAACTTAGAACAAACTAAACATCAACAACACAAAGCAGCTGTTAATTGAATATAAAATAAAATATAGGGAACTTACTTATTTCAGCGTCTACTTCAGCAGCAATGTTGTTAGCTTCCACAATCAACTGATACTCTGGATCATTTTCCATCAGACCCACAACGTCTGATGATTTAGGAATCTTGTCAAAGTTTTCTCCAATCAGTTTCATTACCTGAAAATAGATCAAACAAAATGTAGTAAACACTACATTTAATCACTGTATGTTTACATGTACAATAACCGATAAAACCGGTAATCTTATATCTTAGAAGGAATATCATAATATTGAATGAATCTAATTAACCTGTGAATGCACAGACTCCAGACCTGATAAACCCCGAGGGTTTCTCAAAAACTTAAATGCCAAAAGAATTTTCTGTAAACCTAAAGGTACCTTTTGAAGTCTTTCGGAATCTCTTAGTTGTGCTAATTCTCGGATGGAAATATTCTTAATATCTTCTTCCATAGGGATCACCGCCTCTGAGCCAAATATGTTTTTATGATCAGGCTCATTCGGTACAGATGTTTTGGCTTCAATAAGAGATTCTAATTCGTCATGATCATTTTCCTCCAAATCCGCCAATAATTCATCGGCGAGAGACATTCTTTCAAAGGGAAGACTTGCTTTCTGGGATAGAAATTAATATTTTTTTTTTAAATAGTGCTAACGTTAGCCAATGTTTTGAAAAATTAACCTCAACTAACATAACCTAACAAACAAACGTCAAATTTGTCTAACAACATCTATTTCTATGGTTTGATGTCGACGTCGTAGCGATGTACCTTATCGAGATATTGGTTTCCGATACACAATCGAAGTAATCGCTCGAACACAACATATCAATTTTTATTTCCTACAAACGACTTGTTTTTGACAACATTCCGGTTGATTTGTTAATCTAATTCATGAATTTGTGTAAATTTGTATATATAAAATTAGAATCGATTCGTATCGGATGAATGAAATTCATGGAGGAATATCGATTTATTTTTTATTGCCTACGCTCTTAGTGAAAAAGCCCGAAGGCGAGAAAGTTTAAGAGATAGAGATACTTATTCGTTCTTCGCATCGTTTCACCTGGTCTCCATCCGATTCTGATTTGTGCCCGAGTCAAACAACCAAAATTATACTAATCCCCAAACAACCATCCCCATGGAGGGGAAATACTCGGAGGCGTCTACTAATATCTACAGGAATTCCAAAAACTGAAAAAATCGAACTAATATCTATGAGAATCAAAGTGTTGACGAATATCTACAGCTCAAACTGTTGATTAATATCTATGAGAACCAAAGTGTTGACGAATATCTACAGCACTGGCAGAGGATGGATTTGCAATTATGTATAGCATATTGGAATAACGTAATATTGCGTATGCAGTTTAAAAAACTTAATTTATGTAAGTATGTATGTAAAAATCCCTAATATCGGACTATTGGACACATTTAGCTGATTAGTCCAACCTACGCTCTGTCAAGGACGGATCCAGCTTTGGCGCCAGGGGGGGGGTCACATAGCGCCAGGGGGGGTCACACAGTCGTGGTCAAGTCACAAGAAGTCATAATTTAATTTTGATAATAATAGATACAAGTATAAAGTAGGTCCACCTAGGTCCTGGACCCAGCCCAGGGGGGGTCATGACCCCCATGACCCCCCCCCCCCCCCTGGATCCGCCCTTGCGCTCTGTAGATATTAGTTCAACCTACGCTCTGTAGATATTAGTCAACACTCTAAAGTTCGTAGATATTAGTTCAACATAAGAGCTGTAGATATTCGTCCGACATACAGGCTGTAGATATTAGTATCTGGAGTCGAAATACTCTAGTACTCTAGTGGGGTATATGCAAGGCCAGTTGGTGCAATATAGTTTGTTTCGTACGCCGACTTCTCCAAGAGGCTAGGAGCTAAGGCGCTGACAATACCTTACACCTATTACAGCGACCTTGAGGCTTTTATCAGCGCCAGCACCGTTTGGCTCAGGGCCGGATACTAACGGCGCGGTACAAGAGTGTAGAGAGCAGCATTTATGCTTCGTTGACCCAGTAAATATATGCCGAATGTCTTGGGGATACGATTTGCAGAGAGAGACGGGTTAGCGAATAATAATAACAATAAAGAACAATAAAATGGTAGGTAGTCATTTTTAACTGGGTTGTCCCGATTTCGACAATCTCGCACGAAGTTATCGATTGATAGATGCAAGCACTAAAAAAAATACGTAGAATTCCTAGCGACCCAAAAATTCTATTTTTTACTTTTACCATGCGTAGTGTTGCCAACTCAACCCTGCAGAGCTAGATTTACCTAAACAGAATTTATTTGCGTAAAATATTTACAGTAATTTTTATTTTTCTATGAGGTAAATGTTATTTTTGAATTTAAATCCTCCCTCTCTGTTTTGACAGTTCTGCCATGTTTTTTTCTTGTTTGACGATATTTTAGCTCTCTTTCATGTGGAAAATGTAAAAGTTATTTCCCTGAGGAACCGATTTTTTATGTTGAAATCTTTGTTTTATCTCGGAAATTCGCCAGCTGCCTCTCCCTGATAAGCACTTTTTCGATTGACTTCTAGCTTCTAACTTTACTAAATCGTGCTGGCAACACTGATCATGCAAGCTTTGCAAAAATCTATGGATTAATCGCGACAGCTCGAAGGGGTCTTGTGTTGTAATATTTGTCAAAATATCAGAAACGTCGCCTAAAAATAGGAAATATCGTATTCATTTGCATCTACACTTGAAGTTTCTACGTATTCTTCTTTAACGTAAACGCTTTCAAATGATTCTTTTTTTATGTGTACCTGATTTGAAGGTAGAGTAAGATATTCGCAATCATGGGGGAAGCGCCTTATTTGACTTGTTTGGCTGTTTATATTTTATCTTTCAACATTATAACAACAAATTCGAGGACATCAACATTATGGAAACTGAATTTGGAGGAAGGGAAAATTATAGACGTGTCACCGTTTAGAGAAGTAAGTTATTTTTAGACTGTTTTTCTGAATTAGAATGCATGGGTTTCCATTGAACAGTTTTTTCCACATTAATTCCCCGTTCTGACAGTTTTCTCAATGTTTGTTTTATATAGGTAGTGATGGATGGGATGGAAAGCCAACAGATTCTGGATGACGATCCTATATTCAATATAATAACTTCCACAGTTCTATTTGGGCAAACTTGGACTAAACAAGGGCTTGACATGTTCTGCACTGATTGCCAGATCATAGATCAGCAAAAAAACTACCAAAATACGTATGTTTTCATATGGAATATCCATTTTGATATTACTTGCATGTTCCTGATTAACATTGTAATCATTTAGAAAATACACAAATGTATTATGTTCTTCCCATAACGTTATGTACATATCTAACTGCAATGGACTCTGCAGAAAAATTGGTAAACTTTACAAATCACTGGACTTGCTTTACAAATACTTTTTAGAAAAAAACCTTTAGATTTACCAATTACTAGCAAGAACAACTATTTGCTATAAAAGTTGGCTTTTACAGTAAGGTGAATCAAAAGGTTTTTTTCTAAAAAATATTTGTATTTAAGCGTGTACAGTGATTTCAAAAGTTTACTGAAAAATTGAAACAAATTAATTCTTAAATTATTTAGTCGGATTGATTGAGGTTTTAAGTAAAAATATGAATCAATATTTAATTGGTTTACAATTTTTATGAGAAATTTTTATTAAACCTTTGCAGTTCATATATTATTACCATAATGATTTTCAACCATGTATTTCTAAAATATCCAGGTCTTCCCTTGAGACAACTGAGAGTAATAACTATGATTCAATCTCAAGCGAGGAGCCCCAACCAGATGGCATTGATGATGAATTCTTGGATTGCGGAAAAGCTGTCAACTTTACTTATTATGATAACCTCGTTGGTGTAGCCAGGAGACATAGGCATCCTAATGTTCCAGAACCACAGGTACTTACTTATGCATATTATCATTGATACGGAGGCGTACTTAGTGTGCATACTTAGTAGTGGGACAGAACCTCGAAAAATAAAATATTTGTATGGCAACCTTGAGGTGATTTTTCACAAATATTATTTTATTTATTGCTCCCTTAAACCCAAAGCCATAGGCCCATTGTGCTATCTCCCATATTCCTTTGGCAATACCTCAAGCCCTGGGTATTTGGCGATTCTCCCAGTCCTGAGGTATCTGAGTCTTCTTCCCATCAAGGCATTCCCTCTTTACATATATCGGGTGAGGTGGCAGTGTCCCGTTGAACGTCCATCAATGAATTTTTACCCATTGTATTGTTTGAACAATCTATAAAAACTTGAATTGTCTCCGTACGCTTTCTGATATTCCTTCCAGACACCTGTTGCCCTGCATTCCATCACTGATTAAATCAATTTATTATCCTCTGTCACCTTTGATCAATGTTTCAGAGCTGTCAATACCATCATTTATATTTAATAGAATTTTATTGTCGGAGACAATCTACCTGTCAGACAATGTAATTAAATTTAGCTGTGTCGTCAAATAAATCTGAGGCACATTCTTTATGGTCAATTTATGAAATGAAAGTTGAAGTCCATTCAACTTTCTTTGGGTTTCTATATCATAGAAAAAAGACTGTCGTCACAAATCTATTTCGATTCTATGATACAGATCAGGGCTAAAGTTCGGTTTACGGGAGTCCTAGATAAAAAAATTTTCTTTTTTTATACTAATTATGGGCCGGAAAATCCGAATCTGAAAGAATTAGGCGTCGGCAAGCAATATTAACTGAATTACACGACTTTAAAATTTTCTATAAACACAAAGGAAAACACGTCATTTTGAATGTATTGACATAACAAGTCATAGAAAAACAAGAAAGATGTTACACCACATAAAATTAAGTGTTGCCATTAAGCAATAATATCAATAACACTTTCTTTTCTATCACAAACCATGTTACACAAACCTAGCGTAGCCGCTAAACTACTTGAAAACTGGGATGTTTTTTTGCCGTGACGCGAGTAGGCGCTACGAAGGGGGCACTTTCTTTTCTATCACAAACCATGTACATTGATATTGGTGACCGGTGTACTGCTTATATTATTGATAATGGCAACACTTAATTTTATGTGGTGTAACATCTTTCTTGTTTTTCTATGATTTGTTGTGTCAATGCATTAAAAATGACGTTTTTTCCTTAGTGTTTATAGAAAATTTTAAAGTCGTGTAATTCAGTTAATATTGCTTGCCGACGCCTTAATCTTTCAGATTCGGATTTTCCGGCCCATAATTAGTATAAAAAAAAAAAAAAATTATCTAGGACTATCTGCCGTAAACAGAATTTTTTCCCAGATCAGGTGAGACCCTGGCTCAAGGAATTTCTTTTAAGGATAATTCTATATTTTAATAAATAATATTCAACTAGGTTTTGCCCGTTGCAGAGGCAACTAACGTGTTAAAGCACTATGCGATTTTACGTGTGAACGCGGACGAAGCGAGCAGGAGTGTGTGTTAAGTTAAACATATGAAGAAAAAACGATGTTTGAATGCGGATGGAGTGAGATCCTACAAAGGGAACAGGTAGTCGACGAACGGTTTAGCAATGCGTAATTTCATGATGCCAGAGCTCACTATTGTATACAAAAACCATTGCGGGCATGCATACATCAAATCCCCAAAGTTTCATAACAATCGGATGAACGGTTTAGCAATGCATTATTGCATGATGCCAGAGCTCACTATTTTATACAGAAAGAATCGACTGGATGTACACATCGAATTCCCAAGGTTTCATCGCAATCGGATGAACGGTTTGGCAATGCGTAATTTCATTATGCCAGAGCTCATTATTGCATACAAAAACCATAGTACGAATGCACACATCAAATCCCCAAAGTTACATATCAATCGGATGAATGGTTTAGCAATGCATAATTTCATGACGCCAGAGCTCACTATTTTATATAAAAAAAAGAATCGAGGGAATGCGCACATCATAGTGAAAGATACTCTTAGTATCGCCCTGGTGTAAGATCACCATTCAGAATTGAAACGTTGCTTGAAATGGTTTCTGCCGTGTTTGGTGACCAGATCTGAATAGCCAGGAACTTCCCCACCTTCCTCTTTCCCATCTCCTTCCCCTCCCTACTGTCTTCAGCCCCACAACGTACCGTACTATATGTGCCATAGTCTCATTGGCTCCAGTGGTTGGGACTCTTGTGCGGTAGATATTTACATCAAAATTTAATTAAAAATGTACATAACAATTACAGAACAAATGTAGTTCCAGCGCATTACTCAAGTAGGTATCTACACCATTTGGCAAAAAAATTGGACCATTCTTAGTTATTAACAATATTTTATTACCTCAGCAAAATCAAAATCACAGAAAAGATAATTATTTTAGGTACCTACGTCATTTCACAATTTTTTTTTTTCAATAAATATTTAATTTAATTCAAATCATTTTGATATTTTCGTTATATGTTTTTGGGGTGTTGTGCCGTGTTGCGCTACCTCCTTCTTTAGCCAACGCACTGCAACGATGTCCGAAACGTTGGCTAAAGAAGGAGGTAGCGCAACACGGCACAACACCCCAAAAACATATAACGAAAATGCTTCTGGCCGTGAAAATCTTAAAACTTAACCATTTTGATATTGTAACTACTCGTACTTCTGTGCTCCTTGTATAGAGCACTGCGATCTTGGTGTGATGTTTTGCAGAAATGGCGCTGTAGAAATTAATGTAGATAATGTTGGGAAAAAATAATTTTATCTAGTGTATTTAATTTCGTAACAGATTAGCGCAATAAATAGTACGCAAAAATGGCAACATTCTTTGTTTTTCCTAAGGAAAAAATAATTATATCGACGTACTATGTTCAAGTAGGCACCTACATCATTTGGCAAAAAAATGGACCATCGTTATTTAAATTAACTCATTTTATTATTTTCTCAATATTTGATCGATAACCTTCCCACCTGAGTAGGTACTTCTGGCCAATTTGTAATTGAATTTATAGAAATTCACCAAACTAAAGCTATTGACTTAAAATGTGGATGCAGCATTAAAAAAATTAGCAATTTATTTGATTTTCGAAGGAATTAAGTAGGTACCTACCCATCTGATTTGAAATCAATATCATAAAACTTCTGATTTATATGAATGCAGCATTAGGTATTTAGTATCTGCAGTACCTACCTCGATTATCGAGCACATTGTTAATTGTTATTTTTTGAGATTTGAAAGGAATGTAAGTACCTACTCAACCACCGATTTGTACTGGCCGCATAATTATACATTGTCGAAGAAAGTGAATATGTCTTAAATGTCAAAATAATGTTGAATTTTATTGCAAAATTGTGTAACATTTTGAATGGAATGCGGTACATGTCGCAACTTTAAAAGTTTCTAAAACTTGTACTTATACAATTTATTGAAAAACATCTCGGGCAAAATATTTTTTTTCGCAGCAATTTACGATTCCGCAAAGGGCCTTTAAAATGTCAATTTTTCTACGCTATTTTCAATAACGCCGTAAAATTAATAAATCCCTAGCAAATACAGTTTTGTATGGGAGGTGAACTTTTCTGACGCCCTGAAATATTCGACATTTTTTAACGGGGAACCTGTCGGCAGGAAATATAACTGAGGCCGAATTTCTTCGTCGGTGAGAGATCTAATTGTAGTTTTCGCCGTTTGGTGCGCTGTTAATCCTGCATCATCTTTTTTGTATGAAATCTGGTCCCTAATCGGGACACGACCCTGTCTGAATCCGCTTCGAGCGAAAGTGACCCTTAAGGTGGTTGAAACGTAAAGGGCAGAGTGGTCGTTTTTAGCGCGGCAAAAAAAGTGAGGTGTCTCCAAACCAAACATTAATATATATACTAGCTGGGCCCATTGCAAAAGCAATAAACGGGTTTAAACAGTATGCGATTTGACGTGTGAACGTGGATGAAGCGAGGAGGAGTGTGTGTTAAATTAAATATAAATCGGTTAAATATCAAATTTTCATTGCAATCGGTTAATTGGTTTAGCAATGCGTAATTTCATGATACCAGAGCTCACTGTTGTACACAAAAACCATTGCCGGCCAGCGCACATCAAATCCCCAAACGCAATCGGATGAACGGTTTAGCAAAGCATAATCTTATGATGCCCAAGCTCACTATTTTATACAGAAAGAATCGAAGGGATGCAGCAATCAAATCCCCAAAGTTTCATCGCAATCGGATGAACGGTTTAGCAATGCATAATTTCATGATGCCAGAGCTCATTATTTTATACAGAAAGAATTGAGGCGATGCGCACATGAAATCCCCAAAGTTTCATCGCGATCGAAGACAAAATAACACAGAACGTGAAAATAAATAAAAAAAAGTGTGCTTTAGACCACACGACTGAAGTAAAACTTCACTTACTTATGCCAGATACCCGTTATATATAATGTTAAATAGTGCAGGCGCTTGCATTATAATGCAGTTTCCCGGGACTTGGGACGGAAACATTACAGTTTTATTGACCCCGAGGTTAAAGTGCCCTTGCAACGCACGCCGGATACCCGTTGTAAATAATTTTATATAGTGCAGGCGCTTGCATTATAATGTAGTTTCCCGGGACTTGGGATGGAACCATTATAATTAAGTTGACCCCGAGGTTACAGTGACCTTGCAACGCATGCCGGGTACCCGTTGTATATAATGTTATATAGTGCAGGCGCTTGCATTATAATGTAGTTTCCGGGGACTTGGGATGGAACCATTACAGTTTAGTTGACCCTGAGGTTAAAGTGCAGTTGCAACGCATGCCGGGTACCCGTAGTATATAATGTTACATAGTGCAGGCGCTTGCATTATAATGTAGTTTCCCAGGACTTCGGATGGAAACATTACAGTTTTATTGACCCCGAGGTTAAAGCGGCCTTGCAACGCATGCCGGGTACCCGTTGTATATAATTTTATAAAGTGCATAATTTTATAATGTTGTTTCCCGGGACTTGGTAGGGAACCATTACGGTTTAGTTGACCCCGAAGTTAAAGTGGCCTCGCAACGCATGCCGGGTACCCGCTGTATATAATTAATTTATTTACGCACAAATAGTCCATTAACAATAACAATCGGTTGCACGGTTTAGCAGTGCAAAATTTCATTATGCCGGAGCTCACTATTGTAGTTGTATTGTATTTCATTTTGCAAGTGTAAGTACTAAGTAGGTACTTTGTTGTAATATTTCACCAAAACGACGCCATTATGCTGTTGAGCATAAAATAATTTTCACTATAAATAAATTCATTCAATATCATGTTTTGATTTTTAAATGAAAAAAGTCCCTGCAAGTAAGTACCTACCTAGAACACGCGTAATTATTTTTTTTATTTAACAATGTCCAAATAGAACACACTTAAAAATAAAAAAAATAATTAATAAAAAAAAGTTGACAATTCTTTAAATTTTCAGTTCTATAAAGTTCCGTTCGAGTTCTGTAATTATTTCAGTTTTGTGATGTAACTGGTCTGTAATGATAAAACAATAGAATTTGAGTAGAACCATCACAGAACGTGAAAATTAACTTAAAAAAAGTTCAATTATTCTGTATCATCGAAACAACCTTACCGTAGTATTTATTGCATTAAAACCTAATTCGTTGTGTAGGTACCCATTCAGGTAGGTACCTGCGCATTTCCTTAGATTCCGGCAATCTTAGCTTTTTTCATCATATTTGCAAGACTACCGAAATAAGTAGGTACCTACCCCGAATGAAAAGCGTGTTAATTTGAACTGGCCACCAATAATTAAACTTCCGATGGAATCTGTGAGCGCGTATTTTGATGATTTTTTTTCGGAAAATTTCGAGTTTTGTCAGCATCTCCTGACTTTTTTTACATGGGATGGGCATGTTATATTGGTGTTAAAAGTTGCGGAATCTATCCGGCTATCGTATTTTCAAAAAACATCTAGCCCGGAATCTGTTTTTCGGCGGTAATGTCGTTTTCCGAAAAACAACGACCGAAACCGCCGAGAGTTCCGTTTTGTTAGGCTAAAAATTTGACGTCTACGATCCCTGACCTGACTCAATATTCCTAGCATTTTCATTTGCATTGAAACTGATGGCCAAAATGACATCTTTTTTTTGGAAACGCGAACCTGTCGGCGGGAAATGTAACCTGGCCGAATTGAGTGTGATTTTACTATTGGTTCTAGTTTTCGCCGTTGATTCGCATCGGTTTTTCTGTGAATAAAGCGCTAATTTTGTCGAAAAAAACTGACCTCGCAAAATCAAAGTACTGAGGATGAAACTGATGGCCAAAATGACATCTTTTTTTTGGAAACGCGAACCTGTCGGCGGGAAATGTAACCTGGCCGAATTGAGTATAATTTTACTATTGGTTCTAGTTTTCGCCGTTGATTCGCGTCAGTTTTTCTGTGAATAAGGCGCTAATTTTGTCGACAAAAATAAACTCCGCAAAATCAAAGTACTGAGGGTGCACTGAATTTGCTTGAACCGAAAGTGAACCTTGAGGTGGGTGAAACGTAAAGGGCGTACTGGTCGTTTTTGCGTCAACGAAAAAGTGCGCGGAAAAAGAGCTTTCCCAAAGTGAACAATACTATATATACTAGCTTTTGCCCGTTGCAGATGCAACTAACGGGTTAAAACACTATGCGATTTGACGTGTGAACGTGGATGAAGCGAGGAGGAGTGTGTGTTAAATTAAATATATGAAGAAAAACGATGTCTGAATGCGGATGAAGCGAGGAGTGAGCGCCTACAAAGGGAACAGGTAGTCGACGAACGGTTTAGCAATGCATAATTTCATGATGCCAGAGCTCATTATTGTATATAGAATGAATCGACTGGATGCGCACATCAAATCCCAAAAGTTTCATCGCAATCGGATGAAAGGTTTAGCAATGCATAATTTCTTGATGCCAGAGCTCACTATTGTATACAAAAACCATTGCGGGCATGCATACATCAAATCCTCAAAGTTTTATCGCAATCGGATGAACGGTTTAGCAATGCGTAATTTCATTACGTCAGAGCTCACTATTGCATACAAAAACCATTGCGGGCATGCACACATCAAATCCCCAATGTTTCATCGCAATCGGATGAACGGTTTAGCAATGCATAATTTCATGACGCCAGAGCTCACTATTTTATATTAAAAAAAATAATCGAGGGAATGCGCACATCATAGTGGAAGGTACTCTCAGTATCGCCCTGGTGTAAGACCACCATTCAGAATTGAAACGTTACTTGAAATGGCTTCTGCCGTGTTTGGTAACCAGATCTGAATAGCCAGGTACTTCTCCACCTTCCTCTTTCCTATCTCCTTCCCCTCCCCACTGCCTTCAGCCTCACAACATACCCTAATTGGGGACGCCATAGTCCCACTGGCTCCAGACGGGAGCAGTTGGGACTCTTGTGCGGTATTCATGTAAAAAAAAATCAAATCCCCAAAGTCAGAGAAGCCAGATCCAGAGCTCACCATTTTATACAGAAAGAATCGAAGGGATGCGCACACAGTGTCCCCAAAGTTTCCTCGCAATCGGATGAACAGTTTAGCAATGCATAATTTCGTGATGTCAGAGCTCATTATTTTATATAGAAACCAATGAATTGTTCCCGGGGCGGCGGTACCAATCCCATATTGAATGATTATCATAAAAATGAAATATACAAAAAAGCGCTATATAAATTTATCATTTTTGATAAAAATTATATGGTACTAATGTTTAGAGGTACCTGCACGTACGTAAAAAAAAATATTAAATATATTTAGGCTGGGTTGTTCAAAACAATATTTAAAAATCTCCAATTTTTCAAGTTAATTTAAACGTTCTGTGAAAGTTCTGTTCAAATTCTATTCAAGTTCTGTAATTATTTTATACATTTACAAAAAAATACATAAGCAATATCATCAGATGATACAGAGTTGTTATGTGCAGGTTACCTGCACGTATGTAAAAAAACATATGAAATATATTTAGGCTGGGTTCTGTTAAAGTTCTGTTCAAATTCTATTGAAGTTCCGTAATTATTTCTGTTTTGAAATAATGAGTATAAATAATAATAATAAATATAATAAGTTTTGATGTTTTGAATAAATAAAACTCGCACATTGCGTGAAAATAAACTTGACTAATTTAAAAATAACGTTCCTACCAACAGTGGTTGTCAAGAAGCAACCTCCGTGTACCCACATATTTCAAAAAGTGACCATCTAGGGTGATTTTTTCATTTCATAACATGAATTTTCGATTTAAAATTTAAAGGAAAGAATATCCTCACATAAGCCGGTACCTACCTAGTACATACCGAGAAAAATAATATTTGTGTAGGTACCTACGTGTTTTCTCAATAAATACTTGGCGAATTTGCAATAATTCGATAGAACGGTAGGTACCTACCGTGTTATAAATGTAATATCAATGCTGCATTACCTACTTATTTGATTTTCAATGGAATTAAGTACCTACGTAAGTACCTGATTTGGTTTCTCAAAACCTCAGATAATATGAATGCTGCATTAACTACTGTTTATTTTCTACGTGTAAATCCTTCATATTTTAAACGCCAGTAGGTACCTACCTCGAGTTCATATTAACTGGCTGGAAAATTATGCATTGTCGATGATAGATCGATTTCGGCAAATGTCAGAAAAATTTCAATCTTTAATGCAATATAGTGTAATATTTTGAATGGAATGCGGTACATGTCGCAACTTTAGAAGTTTCTAAAACTTGTATTTTTACAATTTATTGAAAAACATCTCGGTCAAAATATTTTTTTACGCTGTAATCTGCGTTCCCGCAAAGAGCCTTTAAAATGTCCATTTTTCTACCTTATTTTCAATAAAGCCGTAAATCCCTAGCAAATACAGTTTTGTATGGGAGGTGAACTTTTCTGACGCACTGAAATATTCGACATTTTTTAACGGGTGAACCTGTCGGCAGAAAATATAACTGAGGCCGAATTTCTTCGTCGGTGAGAGATCTAATTGTAGTTTTCGCCGTTGGGTGCGCTGTTAATCCTGCATCATCTTTTTTGTATGAAATCTGGTCCTCAATCGGGACACGATCCTGTCTGAATCCGCTTCGAGCGAAAGTGACCCTTAAGGTGGTTGAAACGTAAAGGGCAGAGTGGTCGTTTTTAGCGCGGCAAAAAAAGTGAGGGGTCTCCAAACCAAACAATAATATATATACTAGGTTTTGCCCGTTGCAGAAGCAACTGACGGGTTAAAACACTTTGCGATTTGCGTGTGAATGTGGATGAAGCGAGGAGGAGTGTGTGTTAAATTAATTATATGAAGAAACCTGAGGTTACAGTGACTTTGCAACGCATGCCGGGTACCCGTTGTATATAATGTTATAATATAGTGCAGGTATTTGCAAGGCGCTTGCATAATAATGTAGTTTCCCTGAACTTGGAATGGAATACAGTTAAGTTGATCCCGAGGTTACAGTGATGTTGCAACGCATGCCGGGAACCCTTTGTATATAATGTTATAATATAAAACAGGCGTTTGCAAGGCGCTTGTATTATAATGTAGTTTCTCGGAACTTAGAATGGAACCATTACAGTTAAGTTGACCCCGAGGTTACAGCGATCTTGCAACGCATGCCGGGTACCCTTTGTATATAATGTTATAATATAAAGCAGGCGTTTGCAAGGCGCTTGCATTATAATGTAGTTTCCCGGAACTTGGAATGGAACCATTACAGTTAAGTTAACCCGAGATTACAGTGATGTTGTAACGCATGCCGGGTACCCGTTGTATATAATGTTATAATACATTGCATGCGTTTGCAAGGCGCTTGAATTATAATGTAGTTTCCCGGAACTTGGAATGGAACCATTACAGTTAAGTTGACCCCGAGGTTACAATGTTGTTGCAACGCATGCCGGGTACCCATTGTATATAGTGTCATGTAGAAATACAAATCCCCAAAGTTGACCTTTATTGGATAACCAACACCTCTGCCATAGGTCACCTCAAGTGGTTGGCTACGTTTGGTGATTTAGTAGGCGTGCCCGGGTTCATGGGGTGAGGTCTGCCTAGGTCTTGGAGGGACCCACCCCTTAAACCCTTTTCCTTTCCAAAACTCTCATCTCCTTCCTTTCCTAAAAAAAATCCTCCACACAGCATCCCCAAAGATGACATAGGACCTGAGGGAAATTATTTTCCCCACGGCCTCCTGTGCAGAGCTCATGTAAAAAAAAAATTAAATGCATATAAATTCACCTTTCCCAAAAAGCCAGAAATAATTGAAACAAAACATGTTCTTAATATATTTTCCCTTGCTTAGTTCTGCACTCCTGGCATTTATCCTTTTAAAATTTCGTTTTATTCGAGTAAAAAAAGAACAGAAAAAATATTCTTTCATAGCGTACTCTATTCCCCCCCCCCCCCCTTCCTCCATCCCGCAAAACCCCCTCCCGGGTTCCCCTCCCCCTTCCCAGGTTACCCTCCCCCCACCCTGGTTTTCATCCCCCCTCTTTTTTAACCAACACCTCTGCCATAGGTCACCCTAGGTGATTCGCTACGCTTAGTGATTTAGCAGGGGTGCCCGGGTTCATGGGATGAGGTGTGTCTAGGTCTGATGATCAGGACACACTGAAGCCCAGATTCCTACCCACCCCTTAAACCCTTTTCCTTCCCAGAACTCTTCTCTCCTTTGAAAAAAACGATGTCTGAATGCGGATGAAGCGAGGAATGAGCGCCTACAAAGGGAACAGGTAGTCGACCGCTCCCCCAAAATTTCGTCGCAATCGGATGAACGGTTTAGCAATGCATAATTTCATGATACCAGAGCTCACTATTTGTAGTTGTATTGTAAGTACTAAGTAGGTACTTTGTTGTAATATTTCACCAAAACGACGCCATTATGTTGTTGAGCATAAAATAATTTTATAAAAACTTCTTTTCAGCACAAATAATTTTATTCAATATCATGTTTTATTTTTAAAGGAAAAAAGTCCCTGCAAGAAAGTACCTACCTAGAACAGCGTAATATATATATTTTTTTGTTACTTCACAATATCCAAATAGATAATCTGCACATTTAAAAATAACATAACATAAAAATAATAAGGCTGGGTTGTTTAAAAAAAATAATTGACAATTTTACAAATTTTTCTTGTCAATTTTCAGTTCTAGAAAGTTCCGTAATTATTTCAGTTTTGTGATGTAACTGGCCTTTATTGAGAAAAAACAGAACTTGAGTAGAACCAACACAGAACGTGAAAATTAACTTTAAAAAAAAAATTTGAATTATTTAGTATCATCGAAACAACCTTACCTTAGTATTTATTGCATTAAAACCTAATTCGTTGTGTAGGTACCCATTCAGGTAGGTACCTGCGCATTTCCTTAGATTCCGGCAATCTTTGCTTTTTTCATCATATTTGCAATACTACCGAAGTAAGTAGGTACCTACCCCGAATGAAAAACGTGTTAATTTGAACTGGCCAGCAATAATTAAACTTCCGATGGAATCTGTGAGCACGTGTTTTGATGATTTTTTTTCGGAAAATTTCGAGTTTTGTCAGGATCTCCTGACATATTTTATATGAGAATCGTATGTTTTATTGTTATTAAAAGTTGCGGAATCTCTCAGGCTATCGTATTTTTAAAAAACATCTAGCCCGGAATCGGTTTTTCGGCGGCAATGTGGTTTTCCGAAAAACAACGACCGAAACCGCCGAGAGTTCCGTTTTGTTAGGCTAAAACTTTGACATTTGAGATCTGCGTCAACGGTCCTAGCATTTTCCTTTGTGAAATTAAGGGGTTTTTTCGTCATTTTTTTTTTTACCAACGCCATCTGTCGGCGGGAAATATGACCGAGCCGAATCGAGTGATTCGAGCAGAGCTTCTAGTTTTCGCCGCCGATTCGTATCGGAGAATAAACCCCTGTATATATTTTATTTTGTCATTAAAAATTTGCTTACAGTTTTCATTCCGAATTTGCTTCAACCGAAAGTGAACCTTGAGGTGGGTGAAACGCAAAGGGCGTACTGGTCGTTTTTGCGTCAACCAAAAAGTGCGCGGAAAAAGACCTTTCCCAAAACCAAACAATACTATATATATAGAATGTATGTGGAATTCTATTCTACAGTTTTACAAGTAAAAGGCCTTTCACACCCCCTAAAATCGGGGACATTCTAGGGCAATAGGCCACTTGCATCACATTTTTTTAATTTTTTTTCCGGTTTAGGCAAATATTCTAAGACATTCTGTATTTTTTTTTTTTTTTTAATCGTATTTTTGAAACCCTGGGGATTTTTTGAAAATTTCAATACGAAAAATCAGACCATTTTTTATAAACCGGAAAGACGGGACATAATTTTATAGGTGTGAAAAAACGATAATTACATAGCCGAAAATCATTAAAAAAAAAAAAAGTTTTCCACACGAATGGCACAGGAGAATAACGAGACATACCAAAAATATTACATCTCATAAATATTTTTTTCCTTGATCCATCTTATTGATCATAAATCATTATAATGTACAGCGTCTATATTACTAAATTCAATGTAATATACTTGAACTTGTAAATTGTAATAATAATAAGAATATTATAAAATTTTATTTTGTTAAAATCAGCACCATAATCATTATACCTCTAAAACATGTACCGACATCCTCTTCATGTTCTGAAGAGAACCCCGTACCCATTAATTGTACGGGGTTCTCTTCAGAACATCTGTCAAAAAATCAAACCAAATGATAAGTTAAGTAAACGAATTCAAAAATTCGCCTGAAATCAAAGTGATGCCATATAAAAAAATAAATCAGTGTGGAATTTTATAAAATTTATAGGAACATTTTCGGCGACGGGACATTTTCATGTAGTGACGTCACGAGCCCAAATAATGGATTTATTTATTTAAAAATAAAAAAAATTGTACATTTCTAAAACTTTTTACTAACATTTTCGTAATCTTAGTAAAAAACTCTATCCACACGATTTTTTCCAAGTCGTTATGAAGTCCATGCAAGTGGCCTATTCCTTCTCGCTCGCAGATTGGATATTTCACTTGCACGCTGACCCGATATCGTGGGGTCGCCCACCACGTTATTAAATTTAGGACTGCTTTGTCTACATACCTGGTGATCTAGGGGGCAATATTGGGGCAGTGGGGGGGAGCGCCCTAGATTGCCTCCGATTTTAGTGAGGTGTGTGTCTTTAATTTGCCAAAAAGGAGGACGCTGTGGTCTATGACATTTCAACAGTAGGTGTGGTTGCTAGATTAAAATATAAAGATATAGCTTTAGTCATGTTTACGCCACAGCCAACTTATATTTGTCTCAATGTACCTGACTTCTTAATAAAGAAGTTTAAGTGTAAGTTTCATGCCTTAATATGCACCATTGAATAAATCAAAATTCAATTGCTATTGTGGAACTTGCATACAGTTTGTCAAATAAGAATAGAAAATATATGAGGGCGCCACTGTTGTTCAAATGGCAATACTAAACACATAACTCATGGTGTTAAAGTAAAGCTGTGTAACCTACATTTTTATAAAAAATTAAAAAGGCATAATAGTGGAAAAAATATTTTTTCATTGCAGTATAGATACCCACCGATCTCAAAATTAGAATTGCGTACAGGTATATTATTATTATACCTTTGCAATTTTGTGTTAACATAATGAAGAATAACTATAATATAATAAAATATAAAGCACAGTTTAGAAATTGCTCACATTTATTTAATACTAGATAAAGTACCTAGCGCTGCCTGGGCTTTAGATCATGTCTCTAATTTTAGATCTGAATATATTTAACTCATTCAGATCTAAAAGTAGTGTTACTAAACTCACCATTAGTGATTCTTCCTTTCTATCTATTGTTAAATTCAAATTTACGTTAAATTAAATTAAAGCAAATCGCTTTATAAGTCATTTAATCAATTTTATGTCATGAAGAAAAAATGTTTTTTAAAATGTGGTTTACTGTGTTCTATATTATTTCAATATTGTACTGGAGCACGTCGTGAGGAAGACAATGATCAGTACCGACTCAAACATCTGCTACAGAAGCAATCAAATAGTTGGCTATGCAGATGACCTTAACATTGTCGGAAGATCCCTACAGGCTGTAAGAGAAGTGTTTGACCCTTTGGAGACTGCGGCAAGAGAGGTGGGTTTGCAAATCAATGAAAATAAAACAAAAATCATGATGCAAACCAGAACCCCTCACCGCAGAATAAAAGAAAAAGTGAAATTCAAAGACAATTATAATTTCGAAGTGGTCGAAGAGTTTACCTACCTGGGCTCCATCATAACGCAGGACAATGAAGACCCAGTAGAAGTAAGAAAGCGCATTACAGCCGCTAACAAAACTTACTTCGCGTTGCTGCCAGTGTTCAAATCCCGAAACGTCCATAGGAAAACCAAAATAACCTTATATAAAACAATTATCAGAACGGTCTTGGCCTATGGATGTGAGGCGGGAACACTGACAGCAAAGTCAGCGGAACGGCTGGACATCTTCGAAAGAAAGGTACTTCGAAGAATCTTAGGAGCGGTGCGAGAGGGAGAGGCATGGAGAATCCGCCACAATAATGAGCTCTATGATATTTACCAAGCTCCCAGACTCTCCACCCATTTAAGACTCCAAAGATTAAGATGGGCCGGACATGTGCACCGAATGCCAAGCACACGAGTACCGAAGAAGGTTCTGACAGGACACCCGGGAGGTAAACGAAAGGCGGGCAGACCTAGACTGAGATGGGAGGATGATGTCAGGAAGGATGCAAGAGGATTACTCCAGGTTGCAGATTGGAAGAAGACGGCCGAGGACAGAGGGCGGTGGAGGCTTATTTTGAAGGAGGCCAAGGCTCGAATTGGGCTGTAGCGCCATTGAAGAAGAAGAAGAAGTGTTCTATACATTCAGTGTCATTGCACTTCAAAAAAATATTTGACGGTTAAATTGGTGTTGCCAGTCTACAAATTTAGTAGTTCAAGTTTTTATATTTTCTACTCTTTTTTGACAGACTGTACTTTGGGATATTCCAGATTTAAAAAGCTTTATCTTTTTTTTGTTGTTACTATCAACAACCAATAAAAACCACAATCATCATCATCATTATCATTATCATTACATAGTATAAAATGAAGTCGCTCAAAATGTATGTGCGCGTTAATCTTTTAAACTACGCAACCGATTTTCATACGGTTTTCACCAATAGATAGAGTGATTGAAGAGGAATGTTCATATGTATAATACATGTAAATTATATTAGAGAAAAGCCGAGAAATTCAAAGAAAACATATTTTTGTGCGATTTAAAACGGCTGGCGGGCCGTAATATGGTCTCTTGAAATTCGTTCTATGGAAGAAATTGGAAAATAGATGTCCTAGAGTAAGTAGGTATTTGATTTTCCCTTTTCAAATATCCAGTGTTGCATTGCAAGCATTGTATAATTAGTGGCGATCGCTCGAATTGCATTATTACATAGTATAAAATGAAGTCGCTCAAAATGTATGTGTGCATAGATCTTTTAAACTACGAAACAGATTTTCATGCGGTTTTCACTAATAGATAGAGTGATTCAACGGGAAGGTTTACATGTATAATACACGCTTATTATAGTAGAGAAAAGCCGAGAAATTCAAATATTCAATTCAGGCAGCGGGCAACGGGCAGCTGGCAAGCGGGTGGTGTGGATTTTATAAAGGTTGGGTAATGGCGTTGCGTTTCGTTAGCCACAGCAACGTGTGGCCGGGTCTGCTAGTATGTTTTATAATTTATTTATTTTTTACGTTCTTTTGCATGGTGTAATATTAGGTAGACTCTTATTCGTTTTTCTCTTTTTCTAGGTGGCCCTCATATTCACCAAGAAGAAAAATTATAAAAATGGCGGCACCGTTACAGACTTTGACGTGAATGCGTTGGAGAGACGACTAAAGAAAGCAAAGAGAGAAAAACCCAAGTCGGTTCAGCTCTACAATCAGATTGGAAATTATTGGAGAATCAAGGGGGACACGAGGCAGTCTATAGAATGCTTCAGGAGAGCCCTCGCTGTGTCACCACACAACGCTGAGGTAATGACCTACTAATTTTTTTAAATAGATTTTATCCAGCACTGTCTCACCCTACTCCAGCAGTAGTAGGGTGAGATAGAAAGGGCTTTCGCTCATGGAGAAACTGAAATGAAACCAGTTGCCGACGCACCAGCACTGCTGGTCTTGCGGCAGTCGCGTTTCAGTTGCATTGTTAACAGGTTGCCATAGTAGCGGCTCACAAACTGTCAAGTTTTCGAATTGCGCCGGAAACTGGTTTCATTTCAGTTTCTCCATGAGAGAAGGTCCAAAGTGTTTATAGTATATAAGTAGTTGTATTTGGTTAAGCTCTATCTCTCATCCCAGCTAGAATAGTTACAGTCGCATCCGTAATCATTATATTGTGTTATTAATTAATTAAGGACTGAACGCCATTGGCACCAATGGAGGACTGAACGCCGTTGGCACCAACAAAAAATTGTCCAAAGAAGCGAAGCTAGCCGTAATGGAGTACCCTGATGTATGGCAGTGAGGCATGGAACTGGCAGAGGAAGGATGAAATTAGACTGAATGCTGTAGAAATGAGACCCCTAAGGCGTATTTGTGGTAAAACCATGTATGATCATGTGAGAAACGTGGAGATCCTCAAAGAATACAAGGCTGATGTAAGCTTAATGAGTAAGATCAAGAAAGGAACGCTCTGATGGTTAAGGCATGTAGTGCGAATGAACGAGAAAAGGATGTAAGGAGAATATATGATGCAAATATGAATGGTAGAAGAAGTCGGGGATGCCCAAGAAAGACATGACACGACCAAGTGAATCAAATACTTGAGTTGGGCCACTCAAGAGTCAGAATAATAGAAGAGCATGTATGACGATATATGAATGTGAACGAGGCAAGGAGTGTGTGCCAAGACCGAGTTGTTTGGCGGTCCGTCATCTCTTTCTACCCCTGTGGAGAAACGGCATGATGGTCAGTTAGTTAGTTAATTAATGAAGTCCTTGTGAACCTACCGAGTAATTATTATAAATCTCAATACTTCAGGCGGGTGAAAACAAGGAACCCCTTCGAGAAAATTGAATTTGTTTTAAAGCGATATATCTTTGAAAATAATGTGTTCATTCGAGTGAATTTTTTTGTATTTTATATATTATAAATCGTACTCACCATGCCCCAACTATTTATTTATTTATTTCCATGTGCAAGGCACAGCATGTGCCATTAACATAAGAATAGCATAACATAAAGAATGTAACAGTACAAGTGTAAAGTAAAAAGTAATAAGTCAAAAGTAAAAATCTAAAGCAAAAAGGTAAGAATTAAATTAGTTATTTTTAGTTAAGACACCTTTTTTGCATTTGGGGCGATGAAAATACTGCATTCAAAATTTGCTTTCGTTGTACGAAATTATGGCCGCGCAGCGTCAGGGCCGTAGCTAGAGTTGAATTTAAGATAGGGCAGCGGTAATTACAGGTAGGGCGCAAGTAAAATGATATGATGTGGGTCGGTCGGGGGGGGGGGGGGGGGGGGGGGGGGGCGCTCCGGGCGGCACTTTTAAGGGGCAGCAAATTTTTCATATTTTTGTTGCATATATGATTCAGACCGATTGAAATGGGCACGGAATTTTTCATTACTTATTCTGTGACAAACCTGGGGAATCCCCTTTCTTCAAATGAATGTATAATAATGTCATCTTGATAACTGCAGCGACTGGCAACACCGTCCGGGTCGAATTTTGTTTTGCGCTTGGATTTTTTATGACTAATATTCAGTGAGAATGATTGAGAGAGGTTCGTGGGCGATGCGCGACAATTCTAAGAAAGTTTCATGGATCGTCACGTGTTCCAATGGATCATCAAACCATCCATGTGTTCCAAGTACAAAAGTAAGAGGAAAACCATTTTCTTGTTCTGGGTGTAGTATCTGAGCTTTAGCCGAGGACTTAGCAGATTAACTCCTGGTTTAAAACCAGTTTCATGTTCCGAATGATTTGTCAAAATTCCAGTAGCGGATTAATCTGCTGACACATTTCGAAGAAAACCGTTCTAATATTTCGAGTGGAGTTAAAATTTTTATTTCAAATCATTCCACAATTCATAAGAAAACCATACTACGCATTATATGAGAGTAATACTAATTAAATCTGTGGACACGCAGGCAGATTCACCCTTAATTTAAAACCAGTTTTGTGATCAGAATGTAAATTTCCAGTTGTGGATTCATCTGCTGACACATTTTGAAGGAAAACGTTCTCTTATTCGAAGGGAATTGGAGGTTATCCACCACATACCCGCCCGGTGTAAGTAACAGAAGGTTACTATTTAACAAGGACTCTTATTTTTTTATAGAACAACCCTACAATTATAATTAACTAAAATTAGACCCCTATTGTCCCTGCATACGTTGTTAGCGAGCAGTATGCAAGTGCTTGATCTGATGACAAACCGTTTAGTATGGAGAAGGCCCGAAGATATCGATCTAGGGATTGGTTTATTTATAACTCAGCCGTTGAATAACATCCCCAAACTGTTTGGGAATTCCCCCTAAGCGGTGATTGCAATACGCGCACAGTCTCTCACCACTTACTTCAATTCCATCTGTGGGCAGAATAAAGAATTGATATAATATGATTCTTTGGTTAATTCGAAGCTGTTTAGTTAGATGTCGCTACGCTACACTAATAGGTAGTATTTTTTTTTCAATCATGTCAAACAATGAACAAACAGTTTACTAGTATATTATCATAATCGATGGTATTTCTTAAGGTAGGGCACAGGCATTTTAAGGTAGGGCATTGCCCCCTAATGCCCCCCCCTAGCTACGGCCCTGCGCAGCGTTTAGAAAGTTTACCAAAATATTTTATAGCAATGCCTTTCCAGACATTCAAGTAGGACTGGCTTAAAAGCTAGAACTACTCTTCCCGCAAAGTGTGTTAAGGTGATTGTCAAAAGAATTCGTATTCTACTTTTTCATAGATGGCGCGCGCATAATTATTTTACGGAAAAACACTTTTAACCCTTTGATTAGAGAGTTATTTTTATGTCATTTATATCGTGTGAGTGAGTTATTTTTCAAGTTTTGTCTTAATTTTGTAATGGATTTAATTAATTATCTTCTTACTTTTTTTTATTACACAGGATAATTTCGGAGCTTTTTTATTAACCTTTTATTATTACATTGTAAATTAGTTGGACAAATTAAGTGGTTTAAACATTTTACAAATAAAAAGTTTTATTTTTTTATTTATATAAAAAGAAATGTACAATAATTAAGGGATAATACTAAATATAAGAAAGTGGACTAATCAAGTGGCTCTCAACATTTTACAAAAAGCGATTTCAAAAATTATTATTTTTATTTATTAAAAAAGAAATGTACAATAATAAAAAGATAATACTAAAAATAAATAAAAGAATAAGTAAGGTCTTATAAAAAGTCAGATAAATTAAGTGGCTCTCAACATTTTACAAATAGAAAGTTTTAAAAAAAATATGTAAAAAGAAATATACAACAATTTAAAAGATAATACTAAAAATTAATAAATAAAAAGTCATTTCTTTTTTATAAATAAAAATAATAATTTTTGAAAACACTAATTGTAAAAGTTGAGAGCCACTGGATTAGTCCACTTTTTTATTTTTAATATTAACCCTTTATTATTATACATTTCTTTTTATATAAATAAAAAAAATTTAAAACTTTTTATTTGTAAAATGTTGAGAGCCACTGAATTGGTAATTTACATTTATATTTATGTATATAATAGATACGTAACAATTTTTGTAAGAATACGTAAAAATGTTTGGCAAACATTGTATTATCTATAAATTATAATTTAATCGAAATTACAAACATGGCATAGAAAAAAATGAATAAAGTCGTACGGCTGCACGTTTGCGACGATACTCTATTTGGATCGTCCGAGTGCCGCTGCATATGTGTGGCGATACTCCTCAAAGGGTTAACAAGTTATGCTTTAAAATATTAAGAATAATTAATGGTTTGCGCCCGTACATACGCACTTTGAATATGAATAAATAGTTTTGTCAATAAAAAAAACTCAAATCTTTCAAGAAAGGCTAACAAGTACAATATTGCATTGGTGATTCAATCCAATATTGCATTTGTTAGCCTTTCTTGAAAGATTTGAGTTTTTTTTATTGACAAAACTATTTATTCATATTCAATTGCGTATGTACGGGCGCAAACCATTAATATCATTTTTAATATTTTAAAGCTTAATTGTAAATTTCCATAAAATAATTATACGCGCGCCATCTATGAAAAAGTAGAATATGAATTCGACTATATGAATGACATTCGACGGTGATCTAAAAACACACATAATGTAATTAAATACATACATAGTAATACGATTGTATGACACCATATAAACTTTAGTGGACATGTTTTTAACTGAATTCAAATAAAAAAATAGGCCACTTGCATCACATTTTTTAAAAAAAAATTCCGGTTTAGGCAAATATTCTAAGACATTCTGTATTTTTTTTTTTTAATCGTATTTTTGAAACCCTGGGGATTTTTTGAAAATTTCAATCCGAAAAATCAGACCATTTTTTATAAACCGGAAATACGGGACATAATTTTATAGGTGTGAAAAAACGATAATTACATAGCCGAAAATCATTTAAAAAAAAGAACGTTTTCCACACGAATGGCACATGAGAATAACGAGGCATACCAAAAATATTACATCTCATAAATATTTTATCCTTGATCCATCTTATTGATCATAAATCATTATATAGTACAGCGTATATATTACTAAATTCAATGTAATATACTTGTGCTTGTAAATTATAATAATAATAAGAATATTATAAAATTTTATTTTGTTAAAATCAGCACCATAATCATTATAACTCTAAAACACGTACCAACATCTTCAGAACATCTGTCAAAAAGTGAAATCAAATGATAAGTTCGCAGAGAACAAACAATAAATCTAGTGAACGAATTCAAAAATTCACCTGAAATCAAAGTGATGCCATATAAAAAAAATAAATCAGTGTGGAATTTTTTAAAATTAATAGGAACATTTTCGGCGACGGGACATTTTCATGTAGTGACGTCATGAGCCCAAATAATGGATTTATTTATTTAAAAATAAAAACAACTGTACATTTCTAAACAATTTTGCTAACATTTTCTTAATCTTAGTAAAAAGATCTATCCACATGATTTTTTCCAAGTCGTTATGAAATCCATGCAAGTGGCCTATTCTCACTGTTAAACATTTATGTTTTGTTTGTAAAAAAGCATGCCCTGCATGCCTGTAAGAATAATAAATACACAACTAACCTGTATTTCACAATGTTTTATGTAGTCAAGCATAACATGAACATGTTTGAAGTCATATTTAGCTTTAATTATAGTTTCCCTAAGAATTGAATTAATTTCCTGTATGTTTCCATGTTTCTGGTGTCATTTGGGCACTTTTTCCTCCTTGGGTGGAAATAGATGGGACCCTTGTGCGGTCACATAAATTTTGAAAAAAACATATCACTCCATTTCTAATGCCTAAGTCTTGTATGGTGAAAACATGAAATGTGTTTCCTAAAATCTCATGAAGTTAATATTATTGATTTAGGGCCGGTTTTATAAACGAAGTACCAAATTTCTGTTACTTAACGAACCGTTTTTTGTTATCGGACCGCTATCTGTTCGTTATTTTATTTTACGTACTATAAACAAATTTGCATTACTAGCGGTCATCGGTTAAGTTTGGTCCTAAAGTTTTTTTACTGGCAATGTTTTTTGCAAATTATTGTCTCTGATATTGTTTTTATCTAAGGGTATTACTTTAGCAGTCAAAGTTGATTGTTATTTTAAATGCTTGGAGTGTTTGCTGACGCGATTATTAACACGATTATCAACGCAATTCTAAAAATATACTTCTGAACTATGTAAGTTTATGTTTATTAATCACATAAATCTTTATTAATCATATAAAATATCAGTGATTTGGTCACGATTAGTATTATTATCATACGCATTGCGTCTTCACATAACCTAAGTAATTTTTACACTATCATGAAGTTTTAATGTAATTATTGTAATTTTAATAATATTTGATAATATAATACTGTCTCTTTAAAATAAGCGATCGTCGGGCAACAACCAACTACTACTGACAGCTGTCAAAAAACATTTGAGCGCCAACAAGCAACAAAACGGATCGTTACCCGTTTAACTGGTCAAAATCAGTCAGTTAAGCATTAACCGAAACTTAACCTACCGATAACCTAACGAACGTTTATAAAACGGCAAAATCGGGTGGTAAACCAAAAATGGTATCAAGCGTGACGAACGGACGTTTATAAAACCGGCCCTTTATGTCTTTAGCAAGGTGGCCGTATTTTTCATACTGCATTCATTACCTGAATGACATTTCACACAGGACGATCACTTTACTTTTATAGATCGCCAGGATTGCATTTGAAATAGCATTTCTTACATACTCATTGTCTCAAGTAAATAAAGTGTTACCGGTTAACTCTTTCGGCTCATTTAACTTGTTGAGGGCCAGGTTTTTCCAGAAAAACACGGAAATTTCACGATCTTCAATTGAATGTTTTGTGGATTAAATTTAACCTATCGTATATTTTATTGACTGAAACACATTCCTAGAACAATAAACTATTTACCAAAATAACATTACTTGCGTAATTACGTAAATTGATAGGTTTTATGATGTTTTATTCGAGGTACACGCATGTCACGCATCGGCAATGTGACGCGGCCGCCAAAATGACAGTTGGAGATGCCCACAGACAAAAAAGTTATTTTTAAATATTGTGTGGCTACTAAATGAATGAAATCTTTACCCATACCATAGGGAATGTTGGCGGCAGTGATTCTGACACTTCCTTTACCGATTTTGTACATAGAAGGGTCAAAATAGTAGAAAGGAGATATTTTTTTTTCGCGCATGCGCAGAATCTTTTTACATCCCGGACTACGGAAAATTTAATATAAATTATTCGAAGTGACTTGTCTCATTGCGGGTTTCTCTATGGTAAAGTACGATAATAGAGCAAGCGTTTCTGACATTGTTCTTCATACACTTTCTGTATACATAAGGGTCAAAATTGCATTTCAAAATGCCGCGCCACCTCGCGGACACCGGTGTCCGATCGGCCCACAACGAGTTAATGCAACTGTTCTCTTAATGTAGGTGCTCCTAAACCTGGCACGCGTACTATTCACGCTGCAGTACCTGGACGACGCCATCTACCTGACGCGCCGCTCGCTGGAAGTGCAGCCGCCTGACCGCAGCGCCTGGCAGCAGTACTTCACGCTGGGCGAGATCTTCAAGGCGTACGGCCACTACCAGGAGGCTTCGCTGCACCTGCGTCATGCTTTGGATCTGCGGCCCGACTTTGAGCCAGCGCTCGCTGCCCTCAAGGAGATCGACAGCATACCCGAGGCGACCATCCACGTCTACACGCTGATCATCATCATCTGTTTGGTGAGTTTTACTATTTTATTCCAGATCATATTATTAAAATTGATTTATTATTTTATCATTATTGTACAATAGAATTATTCCAATTACAGTACAATTTAGATACCATATCAGCATTTAGGCAGGTGACTCTTCAATAAAAGTTTTAACCCGTTGTTTGCCGGGGTAGTTGGGGTTGGTTGTCCACCAATTAGCGTTCGCAAAAAGCGGCATCCATGACACCCAATGACATTTCGTGTCCAGCGAATCTCTACAGTGTCCTTGAGAAATTTTGTACATAGAAAGGTCAAAATCGGAGACAAAGGAATTTTTCGCGCGCATGCGCAAGAACTGCGCACATTCCCGCGCTCCGGTAAATTATTAATATAAATTATTTGGAGTGACCAGGCGCATTGCGGTTTTCTCTATGGTAAAGGGCGATAATAGAGCAAGCGATTCTGACTGTATAAGGGTCAAAATCGCGTGTAAAATCTCAAACACACCGGTGCACGAACGGCATTCCGGCGGTTAAAGCGACCAGTCACTTGCATCCAACTAGTTTGCAAGTTCATTTAACAGCACCACTCCCCTCGTCATGCTATGCTTTGCCAGGACGTCTGTTCTGCCATTCGGTACTTTAAACAAATCATGATGTCGACTCCAGTTGTAGTGGTCTGGTACATTTAAATTATAGCATCCCAAGAGAAATGACTATCGATGAAATTCTTCAAAACTTTGAAAGACAGAGTAGCAAGACTTGCTTTCCTCCTAGTTTCTAGACTCTCAGAATCAGTTTCATCAAGTAAGTCAATATAGTGCATGAACCTTGGATAGGTTCCATAAACATATCTGAGGAATTTCTTCTGGATTTGCTCCAACATTTCAATGTATTCAAAAATCAAAGCATAAACTGAACAGCAACAAGGCAGACCATGATAAAAGAATAGGCTAGGTTTTTTTTGTTCATTCTTTTTCTTCACTTCAGTATTCTGTTTTATTTTGGAACCTATTTTTTCAGGAAGTAATAATTTTAGACTTCCTTGGCCTAGATCTTGGTTAAGATCCTCAGTTTCAAAACCAGAGGTTGGATCAGTGGCGGACTAAGCCCGTCAGAAGCCCGGGGCGGCAAAGCTGAATTTTACCGATTATCTCATATTTGTAGGATTTATAAAAAAAATTGTAAAGTTTGTAACCGCCCGAATCCTGCGTGTTGTTAATTTTGGCGTCATAGGTCCTATTTGAGTCACATAGAATATTTTTTGATTTCTGTATGTTGTCTGTGGTATACTTGATAATGAAAGGAATACATCTATGGAAAATAACTTAATTTTAACCGTAAAAAGCTGATTAAAATTTAAAAAAATATATTTTTAACGTCATTCTAAAATAGTCTACGAAGTATTAATTTGCGACATTTATGGTCATAATAGATAAACTTCGTTTTTAAGTCCAAAATAACACAACCTGGGAGCTACAAATATTTAAAAAAAATCTGAATTAAGAGATAATGGGCTTTTTTTTACCAAAAAGCAATCCGAGACGTTTAAAATGGCGTCAATATATGGCAAAAATTGCTCCGGTGGGTAAAGAAATTCGTAAAATTGACAGAGATACAGCATTTTATGTGAAACCTTTTTAAACAGTTTATATGTTGAATTATCCTTCAGCAAAACTTTCACGAAACTACGTTTTTCAACCTGCCGAACGATTCTCTATCTTGTGAGATCTAGTTAGATCTCAGGCGAGATCTCCTGTCAGATTTTCTTTGGCTGTTATTTGCTTTTTTTATGGGTCGATGTCAGTATTTTAGTTTAGGTCGTTTTAAACATGAATTCATGCAAGTATGCATGATTATTTATTCATTTAACAGCTTTAGAAAAAGAGATCTCGCCCAATATCTATCTCGATCGAGACAGATATCGGGCGAGATCTCTTGTCAGATTTGTGTGATTTTCTAAGGCTGTAATGAATAAATAATCATGCATACTTGCTTGAATTCGTGTTTAAAACGACCTAAACTAAAATGCGTGACAGCTCACAGCCGAAATTCTGATATCGTCCCACAGAAAAAGCATATTACAGCCAAAGAAAACACACAAATCTGACGGGAGATCTCGCCCGAGATCTATCTCGATCTCACAAAACATAGAGAATCGCTCGGCTGGTTGACAACAATAGAAAAACTATACATCCGATTTGCGTGCACCAAGTCTTAAACTCTTTGAAAATCCAGTCACTTTGGCACCATGTAGGGATTTTTTTTATAAAGGGCCCCCTTTTTTTGAAAGATGAAAATTTTACATAAAAAATGAAAAATAAAATTCGCTGGTCGGCCATTTTTTTATTTTTTCTATTTTTTACCCGTTTACATAAGCTAGGGGCATCACAACGGCTAAGTAAAGGGGCCCCAACATGTTTAATCCGACCCTGGCAGGGCCGTATTGTTTAAAAGGCAGTGCACCATAGCGATGTGTAGGTTCAGCTGGAATGGACTCTTAAACTCAGGTTCTTCGCGCGAAGCGGTTCCTACTCCCTTTTCAAATCGACTACTCCCAAAGAACCCGGCACAGTACTGTAGCCGGAACTCGGCGGGCCGAGCCACAGGCGGGTGGCGGCGCAGCGCGGCGCTGTGGCGTTCGCACCCGTCAAACCCGTGCTTCACGATCCGAGTCACATGTGTGAGTCGTGAGTAGGTGGCGCATTCGAGTTCTTTTGCGTGTGGGCTCCGGCTCCGAGGTCCAGCCGGGTGGAACCCGAGCGTCTCGATTCGAGTCATTCGGGAGTAGGTCACGCGTTCGGGTTCTTTTGCGAGGTCCGGCTAGGGTGGAAACCGAGCGTCTCGGTTCGAGCCGTTTGCGAGTCGGAAGGGTTGCGCGTTCGAATTCTTTTGCGCGCTCGGGCTATTCGCGAGTCGGGAGTGGCTCCCGGGACCTGCTCCAAGAACTCAAGTACTTTTAAAAGGAAGCACGTCTCGGAAGCCTCCAGAAAAATGCAGAACTTACCCATCTCTAGTGCACCACAGTGTAGGCCCCGAGACATGCATTGCCCAGGGACCCCGACATGGTTAATCCGGCCCTGACTATGACACCACATAGGAATTGTTTTGTTAAGGGCTCCCTTCTATTTTTTTTTTTGAACCGTTCTGTTAAAATTTCTGTTAAAAATTTCTGTTAAAATTTTCCATAAAAAACAGAAAATAAAATTCGCTGGTAAGCCATTTTTTATTTTTTTTTAGGTATCAAAATTCTCCTACATGGTGCCATAGAGACTGTATTTTCGAACAATTTAAGAATCGGTGCATGTCAATAGGATGTATAGTTTGTTTAATATTATGTTGTCAACCAGGTTGAAAAGCGTGTTTAAAAAGTTTAGAGAAAACGCATTCAAAGTTTTGCTGAAGGATAATTCAACATACAAACTGTTTCAAACGGTTTCACATAAAAAGCTGTATCTCCGTCAATTTGTCGAATTTCATATGCATCTTTCAGAAAATGATATTAAGAAATGACAAAAAAAAATTTACAGTGTCCTGGTGCCTTAGCCTTGTTTAGGATTTGATCAAGGGAACATGGAGGCATTTGGGGGCCCCTCGGGACCGGGGGCCTCCCCCTTAGTCCGCCACTGGGTTGGATAGATACGTTTTTAGATTTTCACGGCCATCATCAGGGCAGATGATTGACACTGCAACGCTATCAGTTGCATCAGTTTCTTAAAAAACCTTCATACAAAATACGTTTTTCTTTTAAAAAAATTGATGGTATAATTAATTTTTTCCTGGCCTACTAGGGATTTCGTTAAATCATTGCAAAATACCACCTGCTTTTGCTGAAAAATAACAAAGATTTTCCCAAAAATTCCACAAAACATTTTTCTTTATTTATTTTTTATTGTGTAAATTTCGCCAAAAAAGCGAAATTTTCAAATCCCCAAAAATTACTGTTAAAAATATGTCATAAAAATAATAAATAGGTATCATTACTTAATTTTTCCATGGATTATTGACGCATAGAAAAAAAATGAAATGCGCCCAAAGAATTAAATTACTTTTTCTGCTCGTCTCCATATCCTTAATTTGTTACTTACATATTTGTTACAATTAAGAAATAATAAAGTAGAGGATAATCCTGACCGTAATGAAAGTTTGATTGTATTATCTCACCAATGAGGATTATCAAGCTGTACATAGGTCACAAAGCAAACATGATAGGGAAATGTGATTTTAATCTACTCATTAGTTAAAAGTAAAGTTCACAGGTGAAAATGATAATATGTAATATTGTACATAGTGAAAAATAATGTTTCTGAAAATAAAATATTGTTTGCGGTCGATATTTCAGAGCCTCCCATTAAAGCTCTAGCTTTCTTTTTGCAGTTTCACCGTATCACAATGTTTTTAAAGTAAAATGTTGTGATTTGAAACTCGATGAAACAAAAAATAGAGTGTAAGGAGAATATATGACGCAAATGTGAATGGTAGAAGAAGTCGGGGACGCCCGAGAAAGACATGGCATGACCAAGTGAATCAGATACAATGGCATGACCAAGGGATCGAAATGAAAATCTAGTCGCTTTCAACGGAAGCAATCTTCCGAACAGGCCCTCCATTGATATGCTTGGTGTAACCCTAAGTGACCAGCTGAGGTATGGGGGCTCCATCGAAGCCAGAGTAAAGTTAGCCTCCCAAAAACTGGGCGTACTGTACAGGGCCCGCAGATATTTTAATAGTACACAACTGCTAACCCTGTACAAATCGCAAGTGCGCCCCACGGTTGAATTTGGCAGCCCCTCTGTTCTGGAGCTCCAAAATACCTGAAAAATACCCTCGACTCTGTGCAGAAACGGGCGGTCCGTTTGATAGACTCTCCCATCTTAACAGACGGATTGCAATCTTTAGAGCACAGGCGTCGGGTGGGAATGCTATCCTTGTTCTACCGGTATTACAATGGAAGATCCTCCGAGGAACTAGCATCATTGATCCCTTCGGCACCGGTGCATAGTCGGGAAACACGCCAAACGCGTGCCCAACATTTGTACACAGTTGACATTTGTCACATGAGAACGGGTCGTTTCTTCGACTCGTTCTTGTGTTCAACAGCTCGGCTGTGGAATGATTTGCCGGCCTCTGTGTTTCCTCCTTCCTACAACATGGGTCTCTTCAAGACCAATGTTCATTCCTTCCTCTCCTCAAAAAGACCCTCCACACAGCATCCCAGATGACATAGGCCCTGAGGGAAATTATTTTCCTCAGGGCCTCCTGTGTGGAGTTAATGTAAAAAAAAAAAAAAAAGATACTTGAGTCGGGTCATGTCAAGGGTCAGAATAATAGAAGAGCATGTATGAGACGATGTATGAATGTGAACGAGGCAAGGAGTGTGTGCCAAGACCGAGTTGTTTGGCGGTCCATCCTCTCTGCCTACCCCTGCGGAGAAATGGCTTGATGGTTAGTTAGTTAGAGAATGAGATAGTATAATCAGTCTCCTCTTTGTGCGGTGCTTCGTAGCCTATCGGTCTCCTCTTCGTGCAGTGCTTCGTAGCCTCCCCACACTTGTCTACTTTAATTTTCTGAAGGTTTCACTTCTACCGTGTGTGAATTGCACACTCTGATTTTTTACTTAATAAGTCAGGTACGCCTCATTCGTCATACATATGTCTGGTAATGTTATATTATTGTTAAAAGTACCTTGAGGATCCGAGTGTTTAATCCATTTTGTATTTATTATGTTCTTATCCCAATGATTAAGATTACTTGAATTGTGTTCGAGAAACATCAAAATAAGATCGAGGTTCGTCGAGATTAACCCAATAGCTGCCCAAACAAAAACATTGTTTCACTACCGTACGCCAGCCATTTCAGTGATTTTTAACTTGTCATTTAAATTAATCTTTATAGCATTGTCCTTGCCCTTGAGGGCTTTGTTTATATTAGACACTCATAACTGATATCTATACTACATACTTCATACAATATTTATCCTCAAATGTGTCCCGTAATCTACTTTTGAGATAAATAATAAACAGACAGATTATAATCGGAACCCGCTAGCCCGCCATAGCGGTGACGCACTAACACAAATAAACAAGCTGGTATATTATACACTTACGTCATCACATAATCATATCAATGGTGTTGGACAACGATACTTCAACTGTTTTTATATTTGACATAGCACTACATTATTTTGAATTTTATTAATGGGGTCGCTTATTCCAGATGGAAAATCATTAAATTGGATATGATTTTAGATTTTCACGGCCAAAAATATTTTTGTTATTTGTTTTTGGGGTATTATGCCGTGTTGCGCTACCTCCTCCTTTAGCCAACGTTTCGGACAGCGTTACAGTGTCCATCATCAGGGCAGATGTGTCACACATTGGCTAAAGGAGGAGGTAGCGCAACATGGCATAACACCCCAAAAACAAATAACAAAAATGATGGATGATTGGTTTAAAATTTCACGGAATTCACAGTCCAATTTCCTGACGAAGTTCTTTGGGTAACTTCATTCTCCATAGGCTCATCTTCATTGTCACTAAGTTGGGTTATAAAATCCAAGTCATCATCACTTTCCTCAATTTCAGAGTCAATATCGAGGACGAATCCTCTTGTGTCTTCTTCACTGAGATCGCGTCTTGACATATTTAGGGATATTAAAAATAAAGTTTCAAAAATGATTGTATAAAAGTACACACGAACTGAAATATCAAACTAAATTTAAAAAAAAAACACACTTAATTCTCAAATCGGGAATAAAAACTCAAGTCCACATTTCCGCCGAATATCAAAAAACTTTTAGAACCACACCACAGAGAACGTAATAAGAACCACGTGACATCCACACACACGACGCTGCGATGGCGGGAGAATCAAACGACTGCGCCAAGAAATCTGTTGACCTTTTTTGGATGCTGCTTTTCGTAGTATAAACAATTTAAATTATCATATTTTACAAGAGATGTCGCTAAGAAACAGTTCATAATATTTTACAAAATAATATTTAGCCCCATCTACCATTAGAACTTAGAAATATCATCCTCGAAACATTCATACTGGCGATTTACGTGATACGGCGTAGATGGCAGTTGTGGCACGGATCGTTCGTACGCCGATCCGCGTAAATGGCAGCGATTGGGTTAAAGTTGCTTTATCTAAGTTATCTTAACCGGTCAGCAACGTAAGCAGATATATGTGTTAAAAATACGATAGCAGTCAAGTACAATAAGCGTGTTTATATGTCAACGCGTGTGTCTCCATAGAAATCGTTTTAACTTCGTTATTGTTTTAGTGACATCCCTAAAACAAAAAGTAAAAGGTCTATAGTAGATCAAGCTGTACATCCCTATTCAAATTTTCCATAGAAATACATAAACAGGCCTAATCTGTCAAGTCACACGGTCGACGTGTATTTTACCCGCCAAATTTCCTACGGGCGGCTCGACCGCGCTCGACATTGATAAAAAAGTGAGGTGACTAAAGTATTTATTGTAAATTTATACAATAGAATAAGTATTGTTGTTTACATAATTTGTGATTTTAGTACCGTTTTCACATAAAAACATCACGTGAGTCTACATTTTTTTAATGTTTGCATTCTAAATTTTAATATTTACAAATGTTAATATTTATTTGTAATATAACAATTTGAAAGCTTATTTTGTAACCTTTCTAAAACAGTTTTTACTATTCGGCTACGTTCAGAAATGTTTCATTTATAGAGCTTTAATTGTGAAGCGGTAATAACACAAAGTTGTCATAAATCTGTCATTTCGTTTGAGACATTATAAGTGAATATTTGTGATTTTCGGAGGGGTTAAGGTTTACAATGAATATTTAACTGGACCAGACATCCTTTTTATAGAAGGCTCTAAGTTATTCTGCGTGTGGGCGCGTGACATTGTTGAAGCCCAGCTAGCTGTCCATCATAATATGCCTTTGGCTATTACCGTAACCTAATAACCATACATTAGACACGAACGACGATGGATGATGCTCTTCTAAGGTACTAATTAACTGACATCTGTTGAGACACCACAAAACTATGTGTAACTAACTATAAAAATATATCTGTTGAAGGATGTTGAATTGAATCTACATGCCTACTCCTATATACCTCAGTATTTTTCTACATTTAAATTCTCAGGATTTAATAATGCTAGCACCGTAATCCTGGTTCTGGAAAAATTTCCCGGGATTCAAAGCTCTACTCTGCATGGTGTAAATACAGGGGAACTATATCGCCACTTGGCTGGGCAGCTTTTTGAAAGACATGCAGAAATTCTAACTATTGACGAAAGTCAATTATTGTTGATATTGCTGAACAGAATCTCTCAGAATTCATATTCTACTCTCATAGATTCTTTTTTTTAAAGGAAGAAAAATATTCCCGGGTTACGAATAACCTGACAATATTTGAAAATCTCCTATCACCACAGTAAGTGGAAAATGTTGCTTGTGTCGTGATGGATGAGTTAGCCAGTCGAGGAATCGAACACGGGATGCCTGGGTGAGACCCAAACGCGATGCCAACTCAGCCACTGACCGGTGTATTTCATATTATCATTTGGGCAGCGTTTTTCATGGCACGACCCCCTTATCATGTAAAAAATATTTCGCGACCCCCTACCCTTCGCCTGCAATTTACCTTCAGGTTCCTTACCTAGGTTTCCTTTTAAATTCAGGAATCACAAATTGAATGAAATGAAAAAAGAATGACACCCAGTGTACACCAACAGGAGGGTGGGTAGAGAATTTCAGGTTGTGAATTTTTCAGGGCAATTTCGCCTGTATAATCATGTTTTGGCATTCTATTTGATTCTGCCAGGAAATCCGTAATCCTGTAAATTCCGTTGCCCACAAAATTCTATAATTTTTTTTTAATATTTTTCAAAATTCCTGACTATTTCCAATTTCTCTGACAGACCGCTAAATTTTCGGACATTTCAGGGAAATTGCTGTCAAACTAATTCGCCAAACGTCTCCAAGGAATAGTAGGTAGAGCTATCGCCCATTCGTACAACGTACAGGCCGGGCCGATGTCGACTCAAGACTGAGGCGAGCGAGGCCGCGCCGTGCCGACGAATGTGGTTGAGTTAAAGAGCGAGACACAATGAGCGTTGCGGGGTTGTCGAAGGGTACAGGGGTACAGGGCGACGCGGGCTATGACTGACGTCGGACGGCGGGAATAACGTGACCCTGTCAATCGGTAACTTTTGGTTAAAAAGAAAATTAGAATACCCAGAATTGACCGCAGAAGCTTTGAAGTGCTTGATTCCATTTGCCACCTCTTACTTGTGCGAGTTGACGTTTTCGTCAATGGCCCAAATAAAAAACAAACAGAGGAATCGATTAAATTTAGAAAACGACTTAATTCTAAATGTTGCAAAAACAGATCCGCGATGGCAGAAATTGATTGACGAAAAACAGGCGCAACCTTCACATATGTATGAGACTTAACGGATTTTTGACCCATAGAAATTTTATAATTTAAATTTCATGTTAACTTCACAATGACCTATAATTAATATTTTCATAATAAAAATATTTTTGAGCTTTATTGTTTTTTTTTATATTTTACTTTGGACCCCCTGCGACCCCCTTGTAGAGGCTTCGCGACCCCCCAGGGGGTCGCGACCCACAGGTTGAAAAACACTGATTTAGGGCAATTGGGAAATTGGGGTTTTCTGAAAACAGTCACTTCTGACGACTGATGGAACCTTCACCAAATTACCTATGGTATATTTTGGTCCTTTTGGTTTTTTCAGTGTTATGTATTGCTTATGTATTATTTCTTCAATGTGTTATAATTTCTATAACTATGATAGAGCAGAAAGGGCACAGGTGCAGAAGACGAAGAATATCATTGTCACTTCTCAATAATCAAAATTATTTAATTCAACAGCCCTAACCACTGACCAGCACTCTTTATTTGAATGCATTTCCTGCAAATTGTTTCCATATTTATACATCAAATCAAAACTATAACATTCAATACAACTCATTCTTGTTGGTATGTTCAGGTGATGGGCGTGCTACTGGTGATCCTGTCTTCGGTTGACGGGGGCACTGAGGCGGAAGAGCATAAGATGCAGCGCCACTTCAACCGAGCCATGGCCATGCGTTCCCTTCGTAGTATGGCCATTCCTCCCTCTCGCGCCCTGCGCTCCAAGAAGGGGGGCCCCTAGACACCCCCAACTAACCACCCTCTCCTGCCAGAAAGCAACAAGCGCACCATTTGCTACTACATACTTATCTTTTAATTGTTATGACTGATGTGTGTTAGATTATTTATTTAGGTTGGGATGTTTCAAACTCTGTCACATTTGATGGCCATCAAACGGACGATCGGCGCCTTTTTGAACTTTGGACATTGGGATGGTCACCGGTCACTGTTAAACACTGACTCTTGGCCCGTTTCAGCTATTGATCTAATCATGATTAGTTTTTAAGCAATAAATGAGGATCGATAATCCAAATGGCGCTGATGGTCATTGAATGTGATAGAGTTCGACAGACCCCCAACTTAGTCTATTTATGTTTGCCAGAGTGTTGCATTGTCACTTTATTATTTTGAGGAGGCCAAATGAAATCGCAATTGAATACCCATTTTGAATTTTTTATCAAAACAGTTTCTACGGCAATTTACAAAATCTTATAACATTATCCCCTTGGGACTCTGGCACATTCTGTCAGAAGGTCGGAGAATTTCCGCTTTCAAATGAAATCCAAATAAATGGAATATTTCTGAATGTATCAGAAAATTAAAAACTGTTTTCGAAAGGTGATGAAATAAGATATACATACTTTTTAAAATATTAAAATTTTCAATGCAGAATTTTAATTTTTTAAATGGCTAACCTTACGTATCTTGTAACTTGAATTAACTTGATAACGAAGAAAAGAATAAAAACACACACATTTTATAGACAAATGTATTCCAAACATTATTGTCACCTCACTTTTTGTCATTTCATATAAAATAATTAATTAAAAATTCACAAAGTTTTAAATTTTTTTCAAATTGCGGTCAGAACTTTTGGTTTCATATATGTGTACATTTTAATCCATTATTATTAATTAATTAATTGATTATTATTAATTTATTATCAATTTATTAATAAATTTTAAGTCTTCTATTTAACTTCTGGATTTAAATATAAAGCATGGTGTTTTCTCTTTCATCATATTTCTCACCATGACAGTAAGGGAGACACAATTTCTAGGACACCTATATGAGTTCCCAAAAGAAAACAAATTAGTCTGAGGTGTTAATGGTCCTGCACAACACACAATTAGTATTCAGTCATAAGTGTCAATATAAAATAATGATAAAACAATAAATCTTTTACGAAACACTAAGTAAACAAAAAAATAATAATTTCACATTCATTTCGGAATTTCAAAGTATTTTTAAGCTCTTTAATATTTTATTATCCTTTTATCACTGAATTCAAAAAAATAATAATATTTTTGTGAGGGTTTTGTTTTATAAAATCATCATAAATTTTATCTTACCATGGGCTCACTAATTACACACTTTCAATGTCCATCCTCGAGACCAGCCAACGGCACAGGTTGCATACTTCAACATCACTTTTAGGGCTTGTATGCTCTAGCGGTAAGCAGCGTGTGCGGTTCACCGCGCGGCTGGCCGCATTTTTATTTTAATATGCATTTCCAAACCGCGGTTGGTGATTTAGTGCGTACAAATATGAGCGGTTGAATACTAACATAAAAATGCGGCCAGTGCTAGTGCGCACAAGCCCTTAAACTTACACACACATCACATGGATTGGATTACTTAATTGTGATGAATCGTAAAGTCTAAAGAATGTACCTGTTTCAGTACTGAATACTCGTCTAGTTATGATTTGTCTTAAAGTAGGTTAAAAAAAAATAATGTTAAAATTTTGTAACAAAATTCATTTGTAAATTTTTTTTAAATTGCAGTATTTGTATTAATAATGTGTTCTTTTTCATCTTTCATGTTGTCATTAAATAAATGTTTTATTTAGGGCTGTCTGTTTCAACGGTTGCTAGAGTAAAAGAAATTGCTGCTGTTAAATATCACAAAAATGCATTTTTCAATAAATTTAACCGCCTGTTTAACGCTACTTTTAACTTTTGCTTTTACTTTCTGAAAACTGATTGTTTATTATTAATCATGATTATTATTATAGAAGATGATTGTAGTGACGATGAATTCCTCATCCAAAATTTCTTGCAGCGAAAACCAAAAACATTTCGACCCTGTGAGAATAATGTGGTTATTTGGGATGATCCCGAATTGTTGGCGCATTATCGCATGCCGAAAGAACCCGTAAAATTTGTGACATCAAATTGAAGGAGATATTACAACTACAGGAAAGTAAATTATATTTTTTTGTTGTAATATCGTTTATATTATAATAGATAGTCATTTATTTTTAAATATTCACACAAATATTTTTATAGGAAAAAAGCTGTCTGATCCTACAACAGTTATGTTTTTCAAATTTAATTTATGATATCGCCGCACCAAAAAATAATGCGGTTCGTTTTTTCAAATAATTTTGAGGAATATTCTGCTTTAGAGACTACCACACTAACAATTATTACTTTAGCAAAAGTACGCTTGAAACAGCGCACGGTCCCATTTAACTGATGGTTAAAACTTAAATTTTGTTCACGATTTAGCTTTTTATTGAAGCAGACGGCCCTTAGAGCATCAAATTTACTTTTTCTAAAAGATCAACTATTTGGTTTTGATCTCAAAACATTTCAAAATCGATTGCTGTTGATTTTCATTATATATTAGTATTGTGTTCTTTGAATATGATTTTAGGAGTTGTTATGGTGAGTTTAGTTTGTTAAAAAGAAAGAATCGATCTCAAGTGTTACAAAATCAACAAGTCATTCTTGTTATCGTGTCCCTATTATTTACTACATGAATGTTCTAGTCAGAATATATTCATTATTGAAAATGGTGGCTCATAATAATGCATTTACTCTATAATATCTCCACTGTTATCATTTTTAACATTGATAATTTTCGTAAGAAGTGTTGTGCATATTTTTTAAGAATTTTGATAATTTCTTTACAACATAATATTATTTATGTGTATGCAACCTGGTTAAAAGTACAAATGTTACGTGTCTTCGCTGAATTAACAACAGTTGATGTTCTTGAATTTAAGAATATTTTTTTTCATAAATGTGTAGGTGTTTTTATGTCAGTTGGGTGTTCAGTACAGCCAAGTACTTGTCAATCAAATCACTAATCATAATATGTGCAATAATTAACATGTGATTGTCCCTGCGCAGTTCAACTTAAAAGAGTATCAATTGTTATTATTGATAGATATGCAATCAGTTTACAATTTTTAACATTGTAGAATTATTTGAATACTTGAACACGAAACAGTTGAATACTTTAATAAATTTCAATAATTTACAATGAATATGTTTTTTGTAATTTTTTTTATTAATATTTTGGTGTTTTAACCCATTCACCACCTATAACTTATCCGACGTGTTACTTGTGAGTATTTCTGCCGATGTCACGTAAACATTAAACAATCAATGTAAGAAGAAACTTCACATTCACAAACAATTGTTCCTACAAAAATTGAGGTTATTATTAATAGTTATTATAGTTTATATGATTTTTAAGTGTTGAGATTATAATGCATACTTACATTAAATGTACTTAGAATTCACTTGTTTTACTTTGTACATATTTGCATGTAACTCTTGACCAAAATGTCATTCACAATGTTCACGATTCGTCATAAACAAACAATTTGTCTTAACATTTTCATATGAGTTGTTTACAAACTTCTTACAGGTATTTTTAGTGAAACAGTTCATTTTATTATATTCACTTTGTTATTGAATGTTGACTAGTGTTGGGTAGAACACAATATCGGAATGAGTTTGTACGAGATACTCAAATATTGAAATGAGGTGTTGAGGTGTCCCACCTCAAAAGAGGTGAGGTATAACAACATTTTCATATCAGAGAGGGGGTGACAATGACCACCGGCATCATAAATAATTTCATGGAAGTACCTATTCACATAAAGATGTATCACTCATTTTTTATAGTGTTATTATGCACGTATGCATGGTACTGATGTGAGCTGGCAATACAAAAATGTTGCGTACATGAAAATCAATGTCAAAACTGCCAAACTGTCAATACCTTTAATAGACATACACAACCACCTCACCACTCACCATATGTCTCATGTGGTTGACAGGCATCGCATGGGGCTAACAAACCTATATATAATATCCATCTAGTAAAATCATCTGAAATCTGAGCGTCAAACACCTCATACAAATGTACATATTACCGTTGTTAGTAGTGTTGAGTCCCTCAACTTGCTCAAGATGGCTGGGAGCAGTTGGGACTCTTGTGTGGTATTCACAAAAAAACCTGCCTATCCCCCTCTCATCCCTCCCCCTCACATTCCCTCACTAACCCCCCTCAGCCCATCCCTCCTCATCCCAACTTTCCCTTGGGAGCAGTTGGGATTCTTGTGCAGGGCGTATTCACATAATAATAAAAAAATTATCCCCCTACCTTCCCCCTCACCGTCCCTCAACCCCACCCGCTCCCATGTTATTTGTATTGTTTAGGACTATTGCGGTACTTAGTACTACAAGAATAATACATTTGTATGAGATGTTCGAGGTACCTCATTCAAGACGCACTACAAATTTCCCATATATTATAAGGTTCCACGATATACGGCCAACCTCACCATTCTAATACAAAAATGTCACATACACGAAATGTAGTAATGTAATGCCAATACACCAACTCTTACCAATACAAAAAAAATTGCATAAACGAAATGTAGTGCCAATACACCAACTACCTCATTTGTAGTAATACATACAAAGAAAAAAGTTGGGACAAATATATTTTGTATGGTGGCAGGAAATTTTACATTTTTGTATGGGACACTTACGGTTTTTTTTTTTCTTTATTCATTGCTTTGAATGGTTACATCATTTATGGATTTTTCGACCACCATACTAGGTTCATACCCGTGTTATGGTAGTCGAATGATGCATCTTGAATGAGGTACACAAACTGTATGGGAATGTGTTAACTGTTTGGGAATATTATGTACAAACCCATACTTGAGGTGTGTTAAAACGCAAATGAAAACTTGTTAATACATAATTCATAAGTTGTTCATATCAATCAATATAATATTGCAGTTTCTTGCACTGTTTATGATAACTGATTGCATTTACACATTTATTTTATTACACAAAAACTGTATGTGTATTTTCATCGAAAGCAATCAATACTTTACGGCGGGACATTATAGATGAAATTGATAAGACGCTAACTTTATATTATAAACACATGATTTATAAAATTATTTAATATTGCATAATTATATGAAACCTACTGTCTCACTAAAAACTTAGATTTCTCGGGGCAGTTGATTATCAACTTATTTTGTCTCGAGGAATCTTAACTTATCTACGCAACTGTCGCATATGTGATCCATCGACGGCTATCCCTATACGCGGATGTCGCGTATTATGTGATCCATGAAGTTTCACTAAAACACATATATTTTGTCAAAATGTGTCATCTGATGGAACAGACAGCGTTGTAAAGGTCAAGTGAAACTAAGTCAAAATTATCATTTTTGTGAATCTTTTTTTCAAAGGTTCATACAATAAAAATAAATGGGTAAGTATCTGCTAAAATCCAATAAAATAACACTCACATGAATCCCTATTTCTAACTTTAAATAATGAGACAATGCGACACTGGTTAATTTCTCTAGTGTTAAGAAGGCTTCCCTGCGCTTTTATATTTGAAACACTCCAACATGAAAATTTGTTAATTAATAAATGTTAGTGTTTAATGTCCAAACTATTATTGTCATGATCAAAAAGGAAATAAAGGCGAATGTAGAAAAGTAGATGACAACTAGATTTGCAAAGGTTGATAATGTACCTGTTTTTTGTCCTCGTTTTTGACATTTATTAAAAGGAAAGTGTAACTTGATCTGTTTTATTGAAAAGTTGCCTTTTACTACCTCTGCCAAGTTGCCAGCCACGTTGCAAAATTATTATATTACCTCTGGACTCTGGTAGTATACTGGTCCCAGTGAGATATCGTAAGTGACATCATTGTTCTGGTATCTTTTTTTCAAACAAGACACTTGAGAAGGAAGAGAATGAACGCCGAAGACATCAATATGAGCTCTCACTGGGACTAGTTTGTCAAAAAGTACAGTGCTTTTTTCAAAGGGAGAAATTTCCTCTTATGTCATCTTTTGGGATGCTGTGTGGAGGGTCATTCTACGGAGATATTAGTGAACATGGGTCTTCATTCTTAAGTTAAGTTCTACAATACATTCTCAAGTTCAACAGCCAAGCTGTAGAAATGACCCTTCCTCATGTGACAAATATCAACCATGCAGAAATGCTTGCTGTGTTTCCCGACTGGTGACAGGACAACTCAACAACTCCTTTGAAAAGTCAAAGTGTTGAAAAAAAATAGGTTAGGTCATGGGCTATTTTAAAAAAAAAAATCATAGCTTTTAATGACTTCAAAGAGGTGTTGAGTTGGCATGGAACCTTCCCGACTATGCACCAGTGCCAAATGGATCAATGAAGTTACTTCCTTGGAGCATATTCCATTGAAATACCAGTATAACAAGGACATCATTCCCACCTGATGCCTGTGCTCTAAAGATTGCAATCCCTTTATCAAGAAACGGGATTCTATCAAACGGACCGTCTATATTTGAAATATGTTTTTTTTTATTCTAAATATTGCTGTCAAATTCTACAGTGGGGCGCACTTGGGTTTTGTACAGTCAGCAGAAATTAAAGTATTTGAGGGCCCTGAACAGTTTCCCATACTTTCTGAGGCGCTAACTTGAATCTGGCTTCGATGGAGCCCCAATGCCTGAGCTGTCGCTTAACCCTTCTGCTTGTTTAGGAATAAATACATCACAAAACACGTAATCGCGTTATACTTTCATAAGACCAAAAACGTCCCAGAACGACCTTACATTTTGAAAGCTATATATCTCTCTTCTTCTCATGCAAACATATGTATTTTTCTTTTAACCAGAAAGAGAACGAAATAATGCTTCTTATTGTCGTTGAAATATGAAAGCTATCTTGCATAGATATTTTACAATCTCGATCCAAAGTTACGGTTTCAGAATTAACGCGCGAAACCGAGGCTTCCGGATCGTGAGGTGCGAATATATTGAACCAAGCAGACGGGTTAAGGCTGGTTCAACTAGGCTAGCAATTTAGGCGAGTAACTCACCCATTTAAATCTCCAAAGAATAAGTTGGGCCTGACATATGCACCAAGCACATGAGTACCGAAGAAGAAAAAGGCGGGCAGACCTAGGCTGAGATGGGAGGATGCAAGATGACTACTCCGTGGTGCAAATTGGAAGACGATGGCCGAGAACAGAGGGCGGTGGAGGCTCATCTTGAGGAGGCCAAGCCTTGAGATGGGCTGTAGCACCATTGAAGAAGAAGAAGAGAACTCGCCCTCGACTGACCAAAAAGTGTTCACATTACGGTTGCATATAGCACATTAGTGAGTGGCGTATTGGAAGATGAACGGGCTGCAACACAATAAAGTAAATCAGCTGAATGATACTTTAGAAGAGGTGGAAGAAGAAATTAGTGAGGCAAAAGTAAAGAAACCATGGATACGAAAATGGTTTAATAGATGAAAATATAAAAGATTTTTATAGTAGCATCTTCGCTCCAACGAGACAACATTTCTGTGTACTAAAACAATGGGTTCGGACATATTTTAGTGGTTGAGCGAGTGAGCAGTGACGCATGGTGGGGGGCACTGATCGCCTAAATAAATAGAACAAAGAAATCTACTAAACTGCCTTTAAATTTATAGTGTTCGGACAGGTTTAGCTACTAAATTACTAGCCTAGTCCGAACCAGCCTTTGGAGTTACCCCAAGCGTATCAATGGAAGGCATGTTGGGAAGATTGCATCTGTTTAAGGACACTAGACTGTCATTTCGATCCCTTTTATATGTGATTGGGTCTTTAAAACATTAAATTCGACTAAGTTATTCTTACCCCAAGAGAAAACCCTCTCAAAGTAACCGTCCATTATCTGTTCAGAGCCCCAGTCTTGGATCTAAGAGGGGGCAAACCGGGGTGCATGCCCCGGGCGACAGTTTTAGGGGCTGTCAAAATCGTAATTTATATGTTTGATGGAAAAAAAAACTTGATTCCAGAGCCCTCTTCTTAATCTATAAACTACGGACCCCCAGGGCCAGGCATCTAAAGGTCAGCAGACGTTCAAGTGAGAAGAGCCGAGTTGTGAAGGAAACAAGATAACAAATGCATCAGAGCCATCAATCATACATACTAATTTCGGTTGTCTGCGCTGTGCATTTGTTAGTCCTGTGTGAAATCTGGTTCTACGAACTCAAATTCGCTTTGAATTTAAGTGTAACTTTTAAAATTGGAACTGATTGAAGAATTCAGCGAAAAAGTGCCTACTTACAATATATTTTTAACAGAACGTTGTTTTAATTGCCACTTTCAAAATTGAACTGATTTGTCAAGAATTCAGAGTATCCTGCGATTTTTCATGGGTCTGCGCTAGTTTATATCTGGGGCTTTGCTACAAGTGCCTATGTCAAATTTCTGAATAGCCCCAAGATGAAGATTGTTTATTGATTTCTTGGTGTAAAAAAAGCTCAATCAAAATTTTCAATTCTTCATTAGACAGGCCACAATTTCATCAATCTAGAGCAGTGGTTCTTAACCATGTTGGAGGTGCTGAACCACACCAGTTTCATATGCGCATTCACCGAACCCTTCTCACCACCACTCATTCACCGAATCACGAGTCAGGGGTGTGCCTTGACCTCCGCCAAACCCGCGAGATTGACTTACCGAACTCCTGGGGTTCGATCGAACCACCCAGGTTAAGAACCATTGATCTAGAGCAATTTACATAAATATTCATAGCACTAAAATAAGGAAGGTTTTAGAGTACTTCCAGTACCTAAATCAATTTACAAAACTGACACGGGCGCTTCTAGCCTCGGATACATATTATATCCGACCAATGCCATAATGGATGATAAAATATTTCTAATTCACAATTTTTCTCAAAAACTGCTCCCATTTAACAAATCGTCGCCTCAGTTCTTATTTGTCCAACAGACCATTTTAGTTTTTGTTAAATCTCCACTTTAAAATTATAAATAAAGTATAAAAAATTATACTTAATCACTTAACTAAGAATTATTTAAACTTGTGAGACCTTTACCTTGATGGAAATAGCTTTATCTTAAACACCTATCATAATGTTTTTTATTGAAATAATGAAAGAAAACCTCCTCCTGTAAAATTTTCTAATGGTCTGTTGGACAAATACGAACTAAGGCGACGAAATATTTAGTTGTTGCATCATCGAATGCGAAACAATTATATGTTTTTTTGTCATAAAGGCATTAAAAGGTTAAATAATGGCCTAATTGATGGATTCCTTTTAGTCTCAAGTCAGAGTGGGGGGAATCTGTAAGAATTGAAACGCTGTTATGTTAAAAAATATTTTATTAACTATTTCTGCAAAAGGTTATTGACAAAAATGAAATGTTTTATGAGTCAAGAGTATTACATTTGGAACTTGTCACAATATAAGCGAGGGTTAGGAAAGCAAGACAGAATTTTTTATTTCCATCAACTGAGCGCATTCTAGCCTTACTATTTTTGCAGCACATTTTAAAAATGAACAAAATAAGAAACATACAAAAACTTAATAAGTTATATTATTATATATATATATATATCATAAAACACGGAATATTTTTCCTGTTTGGCCTACCTAACAGAATTAGAAATGAGTTTTCTAAAACTTTCCCTAGTACCGGTTCAGTGGAAGATTATGAAAACATCTATATTTTCTTTGCTATAAACATTTTAACAGTTTGATAAAAGTGATAACGGCTATAAGATAAAGATAAGACGGTGCTATGGAAAAGGGGATATGCCTGAAGCTTACAGTACACTGTGTGTACAGCATAAAATGTGTGGTTAACAAACTAAACCAAAATACTTTCGCAATTTTTCAATTAATGCCGACTTATTTTTTTCGGATCTATCTGGGAAACCAAAAACTAAAAAAAAAAGTAACAATATTATATACATTCAATTTAGTAGCGAGGGCTTCCACTTAATTTTGACGAAACACATTACAAAAATACATGTTAGATAGGCTTTGACAAACACAGTAGTTTCTTTCTTTCGAAATCATTTTATGCCGTGGCTGTTTTTGAAAAGAACTTGTGTGGCATTACAAATAATGTTGTTCACTTAAAAGCACTTTAGGATGTCTGTTGAATATGTATGTTGATGGATGATGAAGTTGGTTAAGCTGTGTCGTGGATGCCCAGGCGGAAGATGTCGTGCTGCAGGAAGTAGGACTCTCCCAATGGCTTCAGAACAAACACCTGGCAGTACGGGTGTGGCGGATCTTCGTCACACTGCAAATATAATAACAACATGATAAATGTCGGATTAAATTAAACGTAATCTTTTGAAAACGCTCAGACCGGCAAACAGGCGGTACTAAAATATTATATTATGTCGTAATCTACAGCTAGTGTTATGACAGCCCGCAGCTCATTGGTGGGAGAATGCAATCGGGTTAGGGAACTAAGTTCAACTCTGAGTGCAATTTATAAAAACAAAAGTAACATATAATACACCATGCAACTAACATCTGGTCTGATTTTTCTAAAATCTATTATTTATCACTAAATCAAAAAAAAAACACAGCAGGTGAGATATGATTTGGGATTTTCACGGCCAAAAGTATTATTATAGGATTGGAACACGGTATTGCATCTACATGCATAAGCACACACTTCACCACAATATTCAAATACACGTCTGCCCTGAGTAACGACACTGTCACACTGTCCGAAAGGTTGGCTAAAGGAGGTAGCGAAACACAGCATAATATGCAAAAATAAATCATGATAAAACTGAGCAACTGTTTATTTTATTTATTAAAGCGAAGACGGTATAGTTCCCATAAGCAATCAGGCCATGGGCCCATTGTGCTATCTCTCATTTCACCTCCTTTGAGTTTGTTTCCAGTCCCTGTTTTCCCACGTATGGAATCTACCAAGGTGATCTCAGCTGTCTTCTTCACTCCCCCTTGGTTCCCCGAAGGCTCCAAAAGGGAAGAGTCCACCGAAATGACAGCTCTCCTCCCCACTACCCCTAGGTTTCTCAAAGGCCCTTATTTTTTTGGTTTGAATGCTACATTTTTGGTCCTACAAGTATCTAGGGATATAAAGGTCCAACCCAGAAGAGCTCCGGGAGTTCGTGACAACTGTGTCACTCAGTCTGAGCACGAGAGCTCACACCTTCGCTTGAGACAGTTATTGAATGTTGGATTCACCACACTCGCTACACTTAGAGCAAGTGTTTTAAAATCTTGTATTGTGCTTTGACAAAGTGCTCACCATAATAAACTAGACATGCATGTGCTTGTGCAATACTCAGCTTAACAATCGAACACTTGTTTTCTAACATAGGTTCTTATTAACTTTTAGCCTACCTTTATAAGTCTGGCAACTATTTATTTATAAACATAAAATAACCGTGCCAGTTACATAACAATGTGTTTAAAACTGTTTGTTAGGTGGAAGCAGAAAAGGGGAACCCATTTCTGACTGCATTGAAAGAATTACAGTTGCACACTTGGCAACAAGATTGTAGAATTTATTGATGGACATTTGTGGAATTTGATTCGTGTCATAAGAATGAAGTTTGAAAAACAATAACACTAAACTGAGAAGGACTCGTAAAACTCTTTCAATCTCCTTTAGTATTATGGTGACACATAAGATTTAAGCAATGTTAGAAAGAAGCAACACCATACTTGTATTTACAACTAAAAGTTAACCATTACTAAAAATAATTTTAATAGTTTTTATTGCTTTATGTCTGTTTGTAATATTAAAAATTGAAAGATTCTTTCATCTGCTTTATAAAAACAGTATTTTATTTTGGCATATATTAAAAAGGTGACCGGACAACTCAACAATGTGGAACTTCATCACTCCTTTCAAAAGTCATTAAAAGTGATAAGAAACAAAAAAAAAACTTGGTTAAATAGGTTAAGGGCCATCTTTAAAAAAAATTTATCACTTTTAATTAATGACTTTTCAAAGGGTTGTTGAAATGCCACTTTTGAGTTCTATCGCTTTGAGTTTGCTCACTATCGCTTTTTTATGGTTTCCATAAAAAAAGCGATAGGTCATCTGGGAATATTTCTAAATAAATCCAAAATACCAGAGGGGTTGAATAAAATTCCACAAAAATAATATAATATTTTGTGTATTAAGTAGTTATTTATAAATTTAACGCTAAATATGCATAAGAAGAAAGCACTTGTTTTAATATGGAAAGACTCTGTTTGTAAAACTGTGTTTAATGCCTGTGTCAGATCACACTATGGGTGCTATACTTTAGTGGCTTGGTCCATTTGGCGACATGCTGAGCCCCACCCTACTTTACTTCTTTATAGCGAAGTCTGACAGTACCTTAAAAGTAGGGGGAAACACAAATTTTATGCAATTAAATTAACCATTAAAATGTCGCCATTTCCAAAAAGTGTAGTACATAACAGTAACAGCCGGCACACGCCTTTAGCTTCTTCATACGCAAGTTTTGGAACAAGGTACCAAGTGTCGCTTCAGTAAAAAAGTAAGGTAACAGTTTACAGCAGTTCACTGTGGGAATTTTCTGTGCGGCGGCCAGTAGTGTGCGCAGAATACCCGCTTATCCAACTCAATAATAAATATCCAATTGGATTTTTATTATTAATTAAGTAAAAATAGGTTGGACCATTCCTCACAGGAATCACAATGCTGTCATGATAATTATACCAAGTATATTTATTTATGAGTGTTGAGAAGATTGGCACATTATTTATAAACTGTCATGCAAGACTTTCGGGTAAATGAATAATTTTTTTTTAAATTTAAGTTTTGCTTTCATCTTATGTAGATTTATGAATGTAATATCAGAGTTGTCGAGTTGCAAAAACCACTCTGGAAATATTTGTTGATTTTGAGATAGTTGCGAAAAACCATTTAGAACGCTTTGAACCAATGATTGCTCTTGACTTTAGAGCTAAAGTGCTAAGGGAACGTACCCATACTACGTGACCAATTTTTTGCAATTTTTAACCCCCTCCCCCCCCCGTGACCAAAATCCTAAGCAAACCGCCGCTCATTTGTACCAAGACCCCCCCCCCCCGAAGAGGTCACATAGTATGGGTACGTTTCCTATGATAGAAAGTATTTATTAAGTTTAGCTGAAATTTTTTTTTCTCTCAATTTTTTGTACGGATAATTTCACAGTTCTTAAAAATTTTATACACAGAATTGAATTTTTGAAAAAAAAAATGCTTTCGGCTACAACATCAATATCTAAAGTTGTGTTTTTCTTTTGGCACCCTAGCTCACCTAGACACGAGCCGCCACTGCCTTGAACATAAAAAGAACGTACATGTATTTTATGCTAAATATTCTCTTTTATAGTAATTTTACATTATTATTTTGATATTTTGCAAAATATGTTTACGCACAATGTGTTTTGCAAAAGGTTTTTGGAATTGTCTCGCAGAAAATTCCAGAGTGCGTTTTACTACTCCACGACTCATCTGGTTATATAATTATTATGAAATATGTAATACTTATTAAGGCAACAAAAAAGGCTAGTAAATGTTTAATTTATACAGAGTTAAAACATTGAACGCATGCACCATCATTATTAAGGATAAACCATTAGGATCAACATATCACATTATCATAGTGAAACCTGTTAGGGGTGAAAGATTACAGAGATAAATAAAATGAGTTTATTGAGCCAACAAAAATAATGTCAGTCAAGAAAAGCAAGCAGATTTATATGAAAAATAAACTGCTCTTACAGATCTGAAGATGTAGCATGGTCTAGCACGGGCCCGGCGTGACGTTACACCGTATCGTGCAACGCTAGCCTGAACATATCGTGCTGGACGTAGAAGGAGACACCTATTGGCTTCAGGACAAACGTCTGAATGTAGGCATGGGGCTGATCCTCATCTGTCTAACACCAAAACATTGTCTCACCATTTCACAATGATAAGCAATACGATCTATTCATTTGATAAAAAGTTTTAATAGAATGTGCAACATACCTGCAATCGACCCAATACATTTATTAAAACTCCTCCATCGAACATTGGCTGGGAATCTATGGCGGTGATTATTCTATTTATCTTTTGAAAGCTTAATCCCTGAAATCAGAAACACAGAACGATCAAAAATTGTGTTTTGTGATCAACAATATTAAAGGTCACTTACAAAAATGACAGTTATAACTCACATTTAACTTTTCCATAATTTTAATGGATCCTTGAATTTGAAGCCCTTCAAATGTCATGAACGATGTTTCAACCTGAAAATAAATAAATAATTTAGAACAAAATAGTAATTTCATAAAATCGTCAACAAATTTGAAAGATACATACATTGTACATGTTGACAAGAGAAGGTCTCTGTGCGGGATCATCGAAAAGTGCATAATATTGCTGTACAAAACCTTTCCCGATTGCTTCATAAGCAGGATTCAGGGCCATTTTAAATTATTTTTAATTACTAGATAATATTATAACGACAAACTTCGTTTTAGCACCAACACGGCATACCTCGTGCAAAACTTCAATATACATAAAATCATAAAGTAGAAAAGTACAGCAACTGGGAGTTGAGATTTCCGAGTTGCAAGTTGCAAGATTCAAAAATAGGTAGGTACCGTATTTACCATGAAACCCATGTTCGAAAACTAAAAAACACGCCAATAATAATTTTGCTTTATAGAAAAGTAATAAAAAATGGTAGTTGCTTTAAATTCGATGAAAGTTTAGAAAAGTTGAAAAATATTGTCCTTACTCTAAAAAGATGTTTTCTTAATTTTGGCTATATCTTCTGAAAGAAGTGTACAAAGTTAGTCAGTGGGTTGATATTATATTATATTAATATTTTGCTTACATTATTAATAAATTTGTCTTCAAATAAGTGACGACAATAACGTTTTGAAACATGAACGTGTGTTAAATTAAATCCATGAAAACGAGTTAAACGATTTTTCTTTCCAACAGCTAAGTGATGTTAGAAATGTGCTATAACCAAATATAATTATAATACATATAATACAATACTAGTTGACCCGGCGAACTTCGTACCGCCTTAGAATCAATAACTGTTGTGTTAACTTATCAGCTGAATTAAATTCAGTTTTTTTATTAAGTTAAAAATTACACAATGAAGCAATTATCGATGCGCACAACTGCCCGTGTTTTGTTTTTGCCAGTATCAAATATGGCGTTGTGTACCGATTTATATTTTTTGTGATTGTGTTTCTTTTCCACTTACTTAAGCCTCGATGACACACGGCGAGTTACGAGCTACTATCTAAAAGCGGGTAAATCGGCGAGTGAGATTGTCATGATGACACACAAAACTGTCCACTCGCTCAGAAGCGTGGGAAACTGAGGCCGCTGCTAGCGCCAGTAACAAGAATAATGACGCCTGCGTGAACTAATTCTTCACATGTTTGACAGTCCAAATCAGCTGTTTATCGGAAGCCATGTTGGAAACATAAATAAACCAATCACGAGCAAGCGTGTAGGCGAGTAAAGTTGACGACCTTCCAACTTTTTTTCGTAGATGTCAACAATCTGCTAGTCACTGCTAGTTAGCAAGTAACACGATGACACTGGGCGAGTTTACTAACAGATAGTAAATTTCCCAGATAGTAGCTTGTAAACTCGCCGTGTGTCATCGAGGCTTTACGGGAATTGCGTTTCATTTTCTTGATACGTGTGAGGGAGATTTAATATAATTATTTTATTTGTCCTTTGGAGGGGTGCAGACCGTTTATCTCATTTTCGACTGTTGACATTTAGTGTTTAAGAAAGAGGGGCAGCATTATATGTTTAAGAACAAAAGCAAAACAACCTTAACATTTATTATCAACCTTTACATTAACATTTGACGTTTTTGAATTTTTGGAATTCACCCACTATTCAATACATACTATACTTAATAATAATAATAATAATTGGATAATTTATAAAGCGCCATTTTTGTGAAAAATTGTTGCGCTACTTATTACAATATTGCTGCAGCTCTTTCAAAATATGAGAATTCGTTCCATACAAAATGTATGAGGAAAAGAATTTTCTTCATAGTTTTTAATTTCGTGAATTTTTCCGATTTTTTAATTCTGCTATTCGGGGTGGAGATAAATCCAACAAATCAAAGATCATAAAAATCGGTCCAACCTTTCTTGAGTTATAAATGGTGTAACCGACCCGACTTTCTTTTATATATTAAGATGTATATGTAAATGTTGAAAATATTATAAAATTATTGACACTGACTTATAGCTTTGAATGTGGGTGGTTTGGTATATTTATGCTATGAATAAACCAGAGAAAACAGTTTTACAGATAAGATACTATCGAACAATGTTTATAACATACAATACACATATTTAGAATGTCTATAATAATATTCCTTTCAAAGGTTTCTATTCTAAAAATAAATTTAATCAGACAAAATAGATTTAACGTTTGTTGCACCTCAATATTTAATCATAACTCAGTCTTGAGAACAACCGCACCGACGATCACGGTCCAAGTAGAAAAATTAATTCAAATTTACCCATAATTAAAATTTGCAATGCCCATGGAGCTATTATTATTGGGGTGACGCTATAAGTTTTTTAAAAGTATCTGTACTGTTGTTTTTAACTAAATAAGTAGGCATAATAAGGCGGGCTGTTCCCCGATCTACCCCAAATTCAAACTAAAATCAATGTTTCAGTTTTTGGGTGATGCCTCATCCGCACGTTTGGCAAACCTCAACAAACCTTCACAAACGCAAACGTGCGGATAGGGTGTTTGGCTTGGTTTGCGTAAGTTTGCAAGCGTTTGTTGCCGATTTGCCGAGTGTCGGTTTTTCGTCACAAATCAAAGGGAATTTGCCGCAAGCGTTTGCAACGCATCCACACGTTTGTGAGCACTCAGTCTTGTCTGTGCAGTGGTGGCTAGCGGACGTGAGTTGCGGTTAGTATATTCATGCGTGAGTTGTACTTCAAAATGAGTGACTGGTCAAATGAGGACGTTTACGATGCCGGGAATTCTATCAGGGAGAGCCATGCATTTGGGACCCAAGCCATAGAGAGCATAAGGATAATAAGAAGGTTACCGATGCATGGAGTCGCGTTAGTAACTTTTTGAAGAAACTAGTAAAGGAGCTGAAAGCCAAGAAGGAAATTTTTATATTCAGAAAACATCTAAAAAAGAAAGAAGAACGTATTCGTTTCTTCCACTTATTTTCTTGTATTTATAATAAAAATAACTTAAGGCGATCCTATATAGTCCAAGCAAAAATCGAAGAATTTACGCCCTTTTGTGGGAGGAGTTTAAAAATACTCGAGAAAAAAGCCTTTGGAAAGGTTGGAAAAGGTATTTGAGATTTTTTTTACAGGTTGATTTCGTAAAGGCCTGTAAAAACATTAACTCATTTTTTTCGCATTTTTTAATTGTATTAAAACAGAATTTTAAAATTGATTTCACGGAACAAAGCGACGCGGAGCCTAACGTTTAGGGGCGAACAGATAAAAAAAAACGGGCGTGACTAGTTATGTAGCCCTTCGGTGGACGGCATAGAGTTCACTTTGAAAATCCAAATTCGTCTACTGCCGGCCGTATTGTAAAATAACAACGCGAAAATGCATATTTTATTTTATTTTGTGAACTTCGGGCGTAAATATCAATTTTTTTAGCGATTATTATAAAAGAAACTGAATTTGCTACATTAAACAATAAAACCATATTCGAAAAGGGGTTTATAAATAGGAGAATTTGGACTTTTTACCGACTTTAAATTTTATTTTTTTATAGGCTTATTAAAAGACTTAAAAAAAACTGACCAATATTTTTTAGGGCCAAGATATGTTCTACACGCAGTATTTAATAGAAGCTTCTATAATACTTTTAAGCGATCCAATTTTCAAAACAAAAACATACAATTTTGTATGATTTTGCATTATTTACAATAGCTTCATCTTAAGCCAAATGTTATGGCCGATGCAACAACCTCGACGTCCGTCATGCTTGCCTCTTCAGAACAAACTAATCCACTCGCAAGCGTGTGGATAGCCACGTTTGAATTCCGAAATCAAGCCAAACGTTTGTAGAGATTTGGAGTTTGCGGCAAGTGGCAAACGTGCGGATGAGGCATGACATTAAAGCTTTTTATGAAAAGAGATCTTATGTTTATGATTTTAAGAACTATATTTGCTTAATATAAAAATAGTAATAATCGAGCAGGCAGGTAAAGTAGCAACTCGTTTGCCGGCGTACACGTCAATCGTTTTTGTAGATAGGTACGTTGATTTTGACAGGGCCAGCGAAAATCGAAAATGTCTAAGCTGATATTACAATTCTTATTAGTGTGTTTGCTCAAAATTGCGTACACTAGCGCAAATGGAGAAACCCTAGTCTTGCTAGATAATTTAGCAATTAAGGAAACGCATAGTATTTTCTTTAAATCTTTAGCAGGTACCTAGGCATTCCATATCTACAGTTCGCCGGCTATGAATTGAAACGTGTTGTTTGCAATTGGAAATACATCTTATGATTACAGATCGAGGCTATCCTATCACATATAAACTAGCAGATGATGGTAACCTGGTCCTCTCAAAGTATGGTGAATACCTCTACAAGAACTTGATCATCTTTGCACCTTCTGTTCTGGAATTCGGAGGCTCAGTGAGCAACGAAGAAATAACGAAGTTCATTGATGACGGAGGCAACGTTTTAGTAGCAGGAAGCTCCAATGCTGGTGATATTCTCAGGGAGTTGGCTTCCGAATGTGGCTTTGAGGTTAGTAAGTCCACAATCAATATTGTGTTAGAAATGCAAGGGTTATGAATAAAATTAAGAACAGTACACTTTGATGGTTTGGATATGTACAAGTGAATGAATGAAGAAAGGAGTAGAATGAATATTTGGGTGAAATGCAGAATACGCCAATGTCAGGGAATTTAATAAAAATGCACTTTCTAGATGAGAAAAGTGTGTAGAAACTCATTAAAAAAAGAATTAATGTGCGGAAAGCGAAATTGAGGGAGATACAGCCGATCAAAGTTTTATAAAATTTCACTTCGCGAACCGATACTATGACATCCCGCCCGCCATCTTTTGTCACTTGCGTATGTTAGTTAACTTTTGGGCTTGTGTATGTTAACCCAGCGCCGGATCTGCCCGCCCGCCCCCCCCCCCCCCCCCCCATAACCTAACCTAACCTAACCTAACCGAACCCAACCTAACCTTTCTAGCGGGCTTGTGTATGTTAACCCAGCGCCGGATCTGCCCGCCCCCCCCCCATAACCTAACCTAACCTAACCGAACCTAACCTAACCTTTCTAGCGGGCTTGTGTATGTTAACCCAGCGCCGGATCTGCCCGCCCCCCCCCCCCCATAACCTAACCTAACCTAACCTAACCGAACCTAACCTAACCTTTCTAGCGGGCTTGTGTATGTTAACCCAGCGCCGGATCTGCCCGCCCCCCCCCCCCCCCCCCCATAACCTAACCTAACCGAACCTAACCTAACCTTTCTAGCGGGCTTGTGTATGTTATCTTTACATTAAAAAACAGCCTACGTTTTTAAATGGTTTGTCTGGCCGGATTCTCCATTCCAGTGCCTATTTACATTATATTATTAATTCTGTTTTTCATAATTACGCGCCTTATAATTTACCCCACGAAGTCGGCTACAATCGTATCTAGGCTCTTGTTTGTATCAGGTCCGGGATACCAACATAACAGTGACAACGATGGCGGGCGGGCTGTCATAGTATCAGTTCGCGAAGTGAAATTTTATAAAACTTTGATCGGCTGTATCTCCCTCAATTTTGCTTTCCGCACATTAATTCTTTTTTTAATGAGTTTCTACACACTTTTCTCATCTAGAAAGTGCATTTTTATTAAATTCCCTGACATTGGCGTATTCTGCATTTCACCCCAGACAGGTAAGTCCAATTATGATACAATTTTCTTAAAACTAACAATACATGTACATATTTTTTTTAAAACATGGTATAGTGATATTAAACACATCTATATCTGCTGGTAGGGCATTAAGCAATGTCATACCTCTTGTCATGCATCGTTGAGCCATGACATCCGTCCGACCCTGCTATATATGAATATATGACACTAAAGTAAATGGTAGAAGAAGTCGGGGGGCGCCCGAGGAAGACATGGTGTAATCAAGTGATTGAAATAAATTTTCAATTTGGGAGGCGGGTATGGGTACCGCCGTCCCGGGAACCTTTATTGGATAACTAACACCTCTGCCATAGGTCACCACAAGGGGTTCGCTACGTTTGGTGATTTATCAGGGGTTTGTTTAGGTCTTGGAGGTGGATGATCAGGACACACTGAACCTCAGATTCCTACCCATCCCTTAAACCCTTTTCCTTCCCAGAACTCTCATCTCCTTCCTTTCCTTAAAAAAAAATCCTCCACAAAGCATCCCCAAAGATGACATAGAACCTGATGGAAATTATTTTCCTCAGGGCCTCCTGTGTGAAGCTCATATAAAAATAAAATAGTTTGTGAATTTAAACATTTCTAAGTTAAACGTTTCTAAATTATTTTTATGATGTAAAATAAATAGGACCCAGGCCGAGTTGGTTAAGGCACTGTGTCCTGGTAAGACTATTTAGCACCTAGGTTCAATTCCTAGTTGTGACTGTTACCTTTTTATTTTTCTTGTTGTGTTTCGTTTTAGATTTATTAACCTTTTAAATGCCAGTATGTAGGAGTGTAGCTGTGAACAGCAGGCCATGAATTTTTAATCAAAATAAATCATTTTTAAATCTTATTTTTATAAATTAAAAACATTACACCTTGAAAGGATATTTAACCCGTTGTTTGCCGGGGTAGTTGGGGTTGGTTGTCCACCAATTAGCGTTCGCAAAAAGTGGCATCCATGACACCCAATGACATTTCGTGTCCAGCGATTCTGACAGTGTCCTTGAGAAATTTTGTACATAGAAAGGTCAAAATCGGAGACAAAGAAATTTTTCCCGCGCATGCGCAAGAACTGCGCACATTCCGGCTCTCCGTTAAATTATTAATATAAATTATTAATATAAATTATTTGGAGTGACCAGGCGCATTGCGGTTTTCTCTATGGTAAAGGGCGATAATAGAGCAAGCGATTCTGACCGTGTTCTTCATACACTTTCTTTATACATAAGGGTCAAAATCGCGTGTAAAATCTCAAACACACCGGTGCACGAACGGCATTCCGGCGGTTAAATGACTTAGCAAAAATCTCGAAAAAAAAAAAAAAAAAAGCTCTTGCTCAAAGAATAGCGAGATAACTCGCTATTTTTCTATGGCCGGCCTGCTGGGCATGGCCAAGAATGCGAGAAATCTCGCTCTTGGCACAGAAGCGGTTAATACCATCTTCTTCAATGATGTTTCTAAAAGTATTTATGATCGAACTGAAATCCATTTCTGTTGCAGATTGATGAAGAAGGAGCATCCGTTATCGACCACTTGAACTACGATGCCTCTGATGATGGCCAACACACAAAGATTGTTGCTTCATCCGCAAACCTCATCGATGCTCCCATCATTGTTGGCAAGAAGGAGGGTCTGGGCCCCCTTCTGTACAAGGGAACGGGTCTGATCGCCGACAGGGACAACCCTCTGGTGCTGCCACTGCTCAGGGCTGACAGCTCCGCCTACAGCTATAATCCGGAGAACCCCATCAAGGAGTACCCTCACGCCGTTGGGAAGAACACGCTACTGATGGCCGCCCTGCAGGCTCGCAATAACGCCAGAGTCATCTTCAGTGGTTCTCTCTACTTCTTCTCTGATGAAGCTTTCACATCCCCGGTCCAGAAAGTTCAGGTATGGTTTTAATTTAAAGTTTTCTTTTGACATTGTCCAAATAAACTGAGTGCTGAAAAATATAATGCTTGCTAATTTTAAGTTATTTTAACATCTGTGATGTTGTCAAGTAGCAAAAAAATTATTTTCTCCATTATGTTTATTTCTTGTTAGTCCATTTGCCCGGAGTCACTATGGGACTATGGCATCCCAATTGGGGTATGTTCAGGGCCAACCCTGATACGATTTTAGATTTTCACGGCCAAAAATTATTTTGTTATTAGTTTTTGGGGTATTATGCCGTTTTACGCTACCTCCTTCTTTAGCCAACGTTTCGGACAGCGTTGCAGTGTCCATCATCAGGGCAGATGTGTAATAGTTAGGGGTGATGTTTGTACTTATCTACTTAGGAGCGATACCGTGTCGCCAGCTCCACTCCTCTACGAGCTGGCGCTACAATATACTTCAACATGTTTTTTTGGGTTTAGCCTTGATGTAACCGTCAATTACCGGATACCAAGAACTATTGAGCTTAGCTCCGTCGTCTCTATTAATATTTATAGGATTTTTGTGAATTTCAATTGCCTCCGTAATCAGGCGCGCTCTACGAGTTTTGGGTCTTCCCAGGACCTCAGGGACAAATCCAAAGTAATGGCCGGTTTCGATTAAGTGCTCGGCGATTGCCGATTTGTCAGGGTGGCCAAGTTTACAGGCACGGAAGTGTTCTGATATCCTTTTGGAGATTGTCCGCTCTGTTTGGCCTACATAAACCTTGTCACATCCAGAACAGCTGAGTTTGTATACTCCATCTGTTTCCAGAGGAAACTTGGTCTTTGCAGGCCTCAAAAAGTCTCGTATTTTTGTCGTGGTTCCGAAGACAGTCTTGATGCTTTCTTTTTTCAATAGCCTGGCAATTCTGTCTGTCACATTGTGAACGTAAGGCAAGAAAGCGCAGCCCTTTGACTCTTGTTCAATTCTGTCTTCGTTTGTGTTGTAATCTACTGAGTTAGTGATTTTAATAAAAAGAAATATAACACTTTAATAACTGGTTTTATTTTAAGATGTACGTATTACATGAAAACAAGAGAAGAACGCTTGGAGCACAGAGAAAAAAACAAAAGAACTAAAATGGGTTGCCACATGCAAAATGTTGCCAACCCTTAAACCAACATTATTATTGTTAAAATAATGTATTACATTGTATATTTTAACACCCCCGCTCAATGTAATACATTCTTACATTATCTAGTATAGTCCACATTGAGTAATAAATTTAAACAATAGATTTTTGTTCAATGACTTAGTAAACATATCAGCTATTTGATCCTCAGTCTTAACATACATTAAACATATCTTAGATTCCTTAATTAAATATTTGACAAAATGATAACGTATATCGATATGTTTTAGTCTTTTAATATTATCAGTATTTGCAACCATTATGGCAGACTGGTTATCACAGTACATAGGTACGGGACAAACATTTATATTATTAAAGTCTTTTAATAAACTTGACAGCCAACAAGATTCACTAGCCGCCATACTGACTGCAACATACTCTGCTTCGGTTGATGATAAGCTTACGGAACACTGTTTCTTAGAACACCACGATATAAGACAATTGGAGAACTTGAAACAGTAGCCAGTGGTAGACTTTCTATCTCGTGTGTCACCACCCCAATCTGCATCACAATGCCCAACAAGTCCATCATCATTACATTTGAAAATCAGCTTATAATCTAGAGTATATTTTACATATCTTAAAATTCTTTTTAAATGAGTCAACAATACATCACTTGCATTATTTTGGTACCTACTTAATATAGATACAGCTACACAAAGGTCTGGCCTAGTGCCTAAGACAGCATACATTAAACTTCCAATAATTTTCCTACAAGTGTTTTCAATATCCTTGTCAGACTTACATTCTTTAGATTCTAAGATTTTTACATTAAAATTTTGATCAATAGGGGTAGATATTGTTTTGCAATTTTCCATGTTAAATCTTTTTAATACATTTTCTAAATAAGATTTTTGACATAATTCAGTTACACCGTCTTTCAAATTCTGTTTAACACTGATACCAAGAAAATTTGAAATTGGTCCCAAATCTTTCATCTTAAATGCATTGTGTAATTTTAATTTAAGATCACTTAATTCCTGTTCATTATTACTAAACATCAAGAGGTCATCGACATACAATAAAACATAAGTTTGGTTTTCTCCATTACACTTAGTAAACAAACAAGGATCATTCTTTGACTTTACATAGCCTGCTTTACTTATTACATGGTTAAATTTTTCATTCCAATATTTAGGGGATTTTTTTAGCCCATACAATGATTTATTTAGTTTAACAATATTATCACAACCATCATACGCCCCTTCCGGTAATTTAATAAACACAATTTCCTTTATATCCCCATATAAAAAGGCCCCAGTGACATCCATCTGATGTATTGATAGTTTTAATTTTGTAGCAACTGAAACAAATAATCTAAATGTTGACAATTTGGCAACAGGTGAGTAGATTTCATATAAATCTAATGTATCATTCTGTTCAAAACCTCTGGCAACCAATCTTGCTTTATATTGGATAGTATTATCAACTTTCTTTATTTTGAATACCCACTTACTACTAATAATGTTTTGTTTTTGAGGTACAGCGCACACTGTCCAAGTATTATTTGCTTTGAGTGTATCCAGTTCTTGTTTGACAGCTTCTTCCCACTGACAGGCATCACTCCTCTGCATAGCTTCCTTATAGGTGCCTGGTTCTGTCTCTGCAGTGTACACATTTTGGCAAGTATAGAATTGTGGTGCCTTTCTGACACGTTTGGTTCGACGAGGAGAAGCTGGCTTTAATGTACTATCGCGTTCACTGTCTTCATCACTTGCTTCTTCAGGTTCATATAAGCTGTGCTGCTCATCATCTGACATCTGATTTGTAATGTTTGGATCACTCACAACATCTTCTACTAACTCTTGCTGGTTATTTTCGTTTTCATTGTTGAGTGTTTCTGTTACAGACTCTAGGTTTAAGCTATCGCATTCCTCAAAGACAGGTTTTGTCTCAGTATTCATAAAGGGCAGCCGGCGTGATTTACCCTGTAAGCAGCCTTGACAATTCTGAAGAGAATTATATTTATAACGAACATCCATAGTATACATATTTCCAACACGATTTGCTACCGCACATACTTTATTATTCTTGAAAAACTTGCAAATGTTTTGATCTGTCAACATGACATAACCTTTGTCTGCCGTACAATTCACAGATAACAAGTTTATTTGTAAGTCTGGCACACACAGTACATTATCTATGGTTGTCTCGACCCACTGGTGTCCATTGAATACCTCTAGCTCCACTTGTCCGCAGCCAATAACATTTATTTCAGTACCATCACCTATTATCACAGACTTTTGTGACACTTCTGGTGAAAATGTCGAAAACAGATTTTTATCTTGACACATATGTTGACTAGCACCTGTGTCCACCAACCATTTTGACTGTTGATAAAGTTCTTTAGGTATTTGTTGTACTACAAATGCATTTTTCTCTTTTCCTTATACCAGCACTCACTCTTGTTGTGCCCAACTTTATTGCAATAAAAACATTTTTTAATTACGTTTTTTTCACTATTATTTTTATTATTCTTACATTCGCTCTGGAAATGTCCTATTTTCCCACATTTGAAACACTTCCCAGTCTTTTTATTTTTCATTAAAAAAGCTGACGATGATGAAGTTTGCTGATGTTCGTTATTCTTATCCATAAGCCTTTCTTCCTCCATCAATAACCTGGCCACTAAGTTGTCCAAGGTTTGCTTATCATCAGGGGCAGATTCCCAAGCCGAAACAAAATGTTTATATTCTTCTGGCAGCGACATAAGTACTCTAGTTATAACAAATTTCTCAGAAATCTCTTCCCCCATTTGCTTTAAATGGTTCTGCATTTCTTGGATTTTTGACAAAAACACAGACATTTCTGTACCTTTTTCGTATTTGTACTGGAAAAATCGCTGTTGAACAATGTGAATGCTAGTCTCCGTCTTTTGTTCATAAACACTCTGCAACTTTTTCCACATTTCCGCTGAAGTAGAACAGGATATAATGTGCAACATAACATTTTCTGTCATCCTTGTGACTATTAAGGTCTGAGCCTTCGCATCCTTGTTTTCCCAAAGAATTTTCTGTGCCTGTTCTTCAGGTTTTATACTTCGGCCTTCAACTACATCGAGCCATCCTTGTCCACGCAAAAGCACTGTAGTCTGGAACTTCCAAACATTCCAGTTTCTCGAACCTTCCAGTTTTAACCCGTTTTGGTTTCCTTCCATCTTGATCACTACACTTAACAAGATGTTTTTTATTTCTTTTTGCCTTCCTCCTGCAAAAAATGAAGTGATGCACCCGGCGTGGTGTCAACTTAACCTCAATTCGCCGGTCAATCAATTTGCAGCAGTTATCCACTACTCAGCATGTATTATATTATAAATCAAGGTTTATGTGTCTGGGCCCCATAACCTGTTGTAATCTACTGAGTTAGTGATTTTAATAAAAAGAAATATAACACTTTAATAACTGGTTTTATTTTAAGATGTACGTATTACATGAAAACAAGAGAAGAACGCTTGGAGCACAGAGAAAAAAACAAAAGAACTAAAATGGGTTGCCACATGCAAAATGTTGCCAACCCTTAAACCAACATTATTATTGTTAAAATAATGTATTACATTGTATATTTTAACAGTTTGGTGCAGATTTGGCTCTTATGATTTGCCTTGTCTGCCTTGCTGGGTAACCGTTACGCTCCAGTGCATCAGTCAGTTTTGTAAGCTCTGCTCCGATTTTTGTTTCTTCACTGATTCTAGTCGCTCGGGTCACCAATGTATGGATAAGTCCTCTCTTCTGCGCTGGGTGGTGATGGGAATCAGCATGTAGATTCATCAATCAGCATGTAAGGCCAACCCTGTTCAGGTACAATTGGAGCAGTTCACTCCGGCTGCCGACTTGACAAGGAGCCAAAGCGCTTATAATAACTAACACAGCGCCCTTGAGGTTTTTACTATTGGCAGGCGCCTTTTGACTCAGAGCCGGCTCTGGGTATGTTAGATTAGGAAGTACCCGACTATTTAAATCTGCCAAGCGATTTTCTATGTTTTGTGATCTCGGGCGAGATCTCCTGTCAGATTTGTGTGATTTTCTTTGGCTGTTATTTGCTTTTTCTATGGGCCGATATCAGAGTTTCAGCTGTGAGCTGTCATGTATATTAGTTTAGGTCATTTTAAACATGAATTCATGCAAGTATGCATGATTATTTATTCATTTAACAGCCTTAGAATATCACACAAATCTGACAAGAGATCTCGCCTGATATTTGTCAGAGAATCGCTCAGCTGGTCACTTTATACAACTAAACATGAACAAGTGCCTATCATGGTGTTTGAAAAATTCTGAACCACTGTAATAAATTGAATAATGAAAAATTTAAAAAAAAGCAATTTCAAGCAACATTTCGACCATGAATTCTTTCATCAGGGCGATACTGAAAGCATCTAACAATTTCTCAGGTGTCTTATGCAATCATCTTAGGGATCGTCCATTAATCACGTGATGTTTTGGTAATTGTTCGGAACAAACGTCAACGGTTAATACGCACTTTTTTTTTGATAAAACTCTTAGATTCTTCTTAATTACCATAAAAGACAACTATTTGCATTGGGGGAGGTTGAAAATGTTACATTTTTAATTTTATTTACGTAAATTGAAAAATTGCTTTCACACTGTCAAATCACTCTCTTTGCAGTTCGGAACAAACGTTAACAGTTAATACGCACTTTTTTTGATAAAATTTTTTAAATTAAGATAATATACACAAGCCCGCTACACAAACCCTGCTTTGCCAGACAAACCACTCAAAAACGTAGGCTGTTTTTTAAAGTAAAGATAACATACACAATCCCGTTACATAACCGTTGACGTTTGTTCCGAATATTTACCGATGTTTTTTTAGCAACTTTTTAACCCCCCCCCCTGGTGATATGTGGTGAGGTTTTAGACTAACCCCCCCCCCCCTAAAAATCACGTGTATTTTTTTTTGTACCAAGTATTTTGAAAATTACAGTCTATTATCATGAAAAATAAATACACGTGATATCTCATTTTACCCCCCCCCCCTCGTGATATTACGTGATTTTTTTCTGAACCCCCCCCCCCCCCCTTTCGAGCCTCACGTGATTAATGGACGACCCCTTACTTGAACTTTTTACTATCATTCTTTTGGAGAGAATGACTATTAAATTTGTAAGACGCAATCAGAGACTTTCTTCAAATGGTTCATTTTATGATCCAAGTGAATTTCTTGAAGTAATAATAGGCACTTGTTATTTCTGCTAACTTTATTAGAACCCGCACGGTCCGACTTCTAATGATTTTTATAATTTTTTAAAGTACAATCACTAATTTAATGCCTTAAAAACGGTCCCCAGTCGCGTGATGAAGTTAGAATGTGACCTTACATCTTTTGCACGTTTTTTTTCTTTTCTTCTCTGTTCAATGGTCAAATTGAAATACCCAATTTGTTGTTATTTCCAGGGTGATAAGTTGTCAGCTCCCCTGTCAGGAAACAGCCAGCTGGCCACGGCGGTGACGCAGTGGGTGTTTGGAGAAAATGGTCAACTGAGGGTAAAGTCCGTGCGTCATAACAAGGAGAAAGAGACCCAGCCACCATCAGCCTACACTATCATGGAGAATGTGGTAAATATACTAATCACCATATGCACTATTCATAGTCAAATAAATATAATGAGATTACATTGCCCTTGAGGTAATGTTTCACGAAAATGATGCTATACAAATATTATTGTTGGTGTAAACTATTTTAAAAAATAATATGCATAGTAAATATAGTGCATTCACTCAGTTTGATTGATGCAAGCAGCCGATGATACTAGGCGTGATGGTAATAGGCATCCTCAAAGCTAGCATGGGCCCAGAGAGAAATTATTTTTCTCATATACATTCACATTTGTATCTAGATACACATAGATCGCAACCCAAAACAGATAGCAAGAATTTATGGTGATCATTTTGAAAGAAATTAACCATAATTTACATTACGCCTTTAACCCCTCAGGCTAATTTGTTCGGTTTTCGTAACACCTCATGTAGATCTCATAGAAATCGTTGTGTCTTCCTTACTATCAAGGTTAGAAATATGACCTAAACAGTCTTAGAAAGAGAAAACACCACGCTTTATATTCAAATCTAAAAGTTAACCTCAAAATAATAAAAATATACAACTTTGTGAATCGAAAGTTTTCGAACACAATTTGTAAAAAAAATATTAAACTTTGGGAATTTATTATTTTTTCATGAAACAACAAAAAAGTGAGTTAACCTTTTAAATGCCAGTATGTAGGAGTGTAGCTGTGAACAGCAGGCCATGAATTTTCAATAAAAATAAATCATTTTTAAATCTTATTTTTATAAATTAAAAACATTACACCTTGAAAGGATATATGACTTGGCGAAAATCTTGAAAAAAAAAAAAAAAATTTTTTTTTTAAATAAAATCCTGCTCAAAGAATAGCGAGATAACTCACTATTTTTCTATGGCCGGCCTGCTGGGCACGGCCAAGAATGCGAGAAATCTCGCTCTTGGCACAGAAGCGGTTAACGATTTGAAAATATGTGCATGTGTGTGTTTTTTTTTTTCATTATTAGTAATTTTAGTACGAAAAAGCGTAAGGTTTATTGTTTATTGCATTAAAAAAAAATTATGTTAAAAAATTTTTTTTTCCGAATTATAAAAATTGAAAGCTTATTTCAATACCTTTCCAAAATAGTTTTTAATTTTAAGGGGCATTCAGAAATATTTAATTTATTTGGATTTTATTGCAAAGCAGAAATATTTTGACCTTTTGAAAAAATAGGTCCGAGCCCCGAGGGATTAAAAAGGAACAATTGGGCTTACTTCGGAATAGCAGACATGCCCATGAGTCACTTGGTTCATCTCTTCAGTGTAAAGAAGTACTATAAATACCTTTCAATGATCCTTTCCCATTTTGTCAATTGTTTCTTTTGTTCTAGGTCTATTCCATTGAGATCGAGCAGCTGGTCAACAACAACTGGAAGCCGTACGACGCCACAGATGTCCAGCTCGAGTTCGTCAGGATCGATCCCTTTGTGAGGATAACCCTCAACAGGAAGCCTAGTGGTCTTTATGAGGCCAAGTTCAAGATTCCTGATGTCTACGGAGTATACCAATTCAAGGTTGATTACAATAGGATCGGATACACGCATCTTTTCAGCACAACTCAGGTATTGCCAACCTTAAATTTTACAAAAATAAAACTGACATAAATGTGATTTAACTCGTTGTGGGCCGTTCGGACACCGGTGTCCGTGAGGTGGCGCGGCATTTTGAAATGCAATTTTGACCCTTATGTATACAGAAAGTGTATGAAGAACAATGTCAGAAACGCTTGCTCTATTATCGTACTTTACCATAGAGAAACCCGCAATGAGACAAGTCACTTCGAATAATTTATATTAAATTTTCCGTAGTCCGGGATGTAAAAAGATTCTGCGCATGCGCGAAAAAAAAATATCTCCTTTCTACTATTTTGACCCTTCTATGTACAAAATCGGTAAAGGAAGTGTCAGAATCACTGCCGCCAACATTCCCTATGGTATGGGTAAAGATTTCATTCATTTAGTAGCCACACAATATTTAAAAATAATTTTTGTCTGTGGGCATCTCCAACTGTCATTTTGGCGGCCGCGTCACATTGCCGATGCGTGACATGCGTGTACCTCGAATAAAACATCATAAAACCTATCAATTTACGTAATTACGCAAGTAATGTTATTTTGGTAAATAGTTTATTGTTCTAGGAATGTGTTTCAGTCAATAAAATATACGATAGGTTAAATTTAATCCACAAAACATTCAATTGAAGATCGTGAAATTTCTGTGTTTTTCTGGAAAAAGCCAGGACCTCAACAGGTTAAAATATTCACACACAATGGATTATGTAGCCCTCTGCACTGACGATAGACACAGCAAGACTGTCCGAAACCTTGACTCAAGAAAACGAAGGATGGCTAACACTACTCAATAACCCAAAAGTCAAACAACATATGTTTTTAACTGTTTGGCATCTAAAATTGTTGTGTCCACAAGTTAGTCCTATTCAACCATAATATAATAGAAACAGATAAGCATCTCCCACGCGCACACTTCGGAGCGACCGAGTCCCGCGCCACATCAGGCTGCCGCGCAGAAAAGTCTCACAGTGAACTGCGCTGTAAATCTATCAGTCTTTACTTTTCTGCGCGGCGGCTTGAAGTGGCGCGGGTCTCGGTCACTCCAAAGTGTGCGTGTGGGAGATGCTATAGCCTATATAGAAATAATAAATACTTATAGATAAAAGAAACAGATGGATATAACAGAGATATGGCGTTGAAGCTTGACGGACGGCGTTGCCGAGCTGCACGGACTATCAAAGCGGCGGAGTCAATAAAAGTTATGCCTTCATTGTTTAGTGGAAAAAAAGGTGTAGATATAGATGTGATTTGAAGTAGTATGGGTGAACCATGTTGGCGACATGTTTTCTGCGCGTGGTCTCATACTAATAATGGTTCATGGCTTCCCTGGTTCTATTAACCATGTATTAGTCTATTAGTTTCCAATGATTAATACAACATTAGACGTGTTGGTATCTTCCAAATAAGTTTGAGATTTGTGTGATTTCTAGTCGATTTACTAAATTATCGTAAATATTACAATGAATATTAAACTGGACTTGACGTCCTTACTAGATTAGCTCTAAGTAGTTCTGCTGCTCCCCCTGAAGGACTGAAGGTGCTCACCCAAATCCCCGATGCCTTTGGCAATCATCGTAACCATACGTACCTAAGACAAGAACGACGATACATGGTACTCTTCTGATATCACACTGCCATATGTTGGGATATAGCAAAACTTTGTATTTCTAACTATGCTGTCGACATCTATTGAAAGCGGAAGCTGAAACTAGATGATTAGCTAGTGGCGGTTTTCTCTAAAGTGCTCTGAACTCCCATTAAAAAGGTGATAAAATTAAAGAAACTTGTTTTATAAAAATATACATATAAGGGAACGTACCCATACTACGTGACCAAATTTTTGCAATTTTTAACCCCCCCCCCCCCCCCCGGTGATCAAAAACCTATGCCCGCCGCCGCTCATTTGTACCAAGCGTGACATTTTGAAGACCCCCTCCCCCCCCCCCTAAATGTGTCACGTAGTATGGGTACGTTCCCTAATATTATTATAAAACAAGTTTGTAATCATTATAAAACATCTACCGGATCTGCCCTGATGATGGACACTGCAACGATGTCCGAAACGTTGACTAAAGAAGGAGGTAGCGCAACATGGCATAACACCCCAAAAACAAATATGAAAATTATAAAACAAGTTCATAATCACATTATAAATAGGCCCCCTTTAAAATCCGTATTTAAAAACTCGCACCACCGCGTCGAAATCGGTACCTATTTCCATTTTGTACGTGATGTGTTCCGCACAAAATTCTCTATAGAAGAATATCCTGGCCCATACAGATCCCTCTGACGGTGATTTGAATGATACTATGCATTTCTTTACCAAATTCATGAACACTTGGTGCTCCGATCACGAGTCGTCGCAGAATGACTGTTGATTGCCTTTGCACCGGATGAAGCTATGCTTGAAATCCTATTTAGATTAATAATATGCTACGGATAAATTGAACCTTTTACTACCTTTTGTATAGATTGGAATTACAATAAAATGATTATTTACATAACAAAAAATATAAGCATAAACTACTAAAAAAATGGTTTTTCATGACTTAAGTAACTATGAAGTAATATGAGAAACCATTTTAAAAAAATACCCCTTAATGGCTAAGACTATTGTTTTTCATGACTTAAGTAACTATGAAGTAATATGAGAAACCATTTTAAAAAAATACCCCTTAATGGCTAAGACTATTTTTAACCTTTTTTTGATCGAACTTTTTTTCATTCTTATAAAATTATGCACAAAATAAATAAAAACCACTTTGGCGCATACTTGCCTCGTGCAAAAAAGACTTTAAATTTTGAAGGCGTGAGAATCAAAATATTTCTAGCATTTATATTCCTCTTTTTTATATTATTTTCGGCAAACGTCGCATTGTCAAGTCGCTAGTTATGTAATTTTGTGTTGAACTTACTTCAGTATTGTTTTGGATATCAAATTGAAAACGGTTGCGTTTATAGGTTGTCGCTAATATTCTGTCATATTTAAAAAAAAAATCGCTGAGTTCAGTGTTGTGTACATAAAAAATAATGCTAATAATATAAAAAGGTTGGAAATTAAAAATAATTTCCGAAAAATCTCTTAAAAATAGCCTCCGCGTCCACTTATATATTCTACGTAATTATTCTTGCTGTAAAAACAATAATAATTAGCAATGTGCATTGCTGTAAAAAACATTAAAACAATTTAATTCCTATAGATATATCTTCTCTTGGTTTTCTGAATCCCCTGTTAAAAAGACCACAAACCGCCACTGTGATTAACCTACACACTACAGTAATGCATGATATTTTTTAAAATGCTAAAAAAAACTGGTCATCAACAAACTTGCGTTTGTCAGTCAATGGTATTGTTGTTGGTCATTCAGTGCGCAGTCAGTGGTATTGTTGTTGGTCAGGTGAAATACGGATTCAAAAAATTATATGCGTTAAATAAATTGTTTGTTATTTTCTCTCTTTTTAACGTGAATACCGCACAAGAATCCCAGTGCCACAATTGCATCCCCAATTGAGATATGTTGTGAGGCTGAAGGTAGTGAGTAGCGGAAGGAGACGGGGTAGAGGAAGGTGGGGAAGTACCTGGCTATTCAGATCTGGTCACCAAACACGCCTAAAGCCTTTTCAAGCAATATTTCAATTCTGAATGGTGGTCTTACGCCAGGGCGACACTGAGAGTAGCTTCCACTCGGGAACGTGCCGCAAATATTATGTATTATTTTAAATGATTAAATTGTGAAACAAGATAAGTTAATCAAATAAAATTTATTTGCGCATGCCGAGTTTTGAAACTACGATCTTTGGATTGCTAGTGGTGAGCATTATCCCTCGATCACTGCACTCCTAAGTTTGTAGACTTGTAATTTGCTTAATTTATTTAGTTATTAATTTACAGACAATAGTCCATTAAAAACATAATAATAACACGAATAAAAAAAAACAGAGATGACATTGAAGGGAGAGCACGTATAAATTAATAGCGATGACAATATAAAATTTAAAAAGTACATATAGAAGACACTACAAGTCAAAGCACGACGAAGCATTTAAATATTGCGTATCGAGTCATTTAGTTTTACACCAAAAAACATCAATGCTTTGACTTGCGTTGACAAGTCTCCACATTCTGGATAAGGGAGAATGGTATCCATAATTAGTAGAATGTTTATTTATTTATTTAATTTCAACGGTATACATATACCATAAGAACTGATTACATGTCACAAAATGAAAAATAATAATACAGAAATAATAAAAAAAAAAAAGTTTAACAGATGATTGTGGCATTTGAATTAGAAATGACACCAGATAGACAATTACATACAAAAATCTATAGTACAAAATATAGAATTAATATTGACTGAAAAGGTTTGATAGCATTTGTACCAATGATTGAGGAACAGCAATTCATAATTTCAGAGTCTACGGGAAGGGATGTGAACTGGATGAGTTGTGGCAAAGCAGGTGTAAGCACAAATAGGTTGATAATTTTAAATATGCAAGTTAGATCCGAGTCCTTTCTACATTTTTCTAAAGAAGAAATGTTTAAAATGTGTTCAATCTCATCATATGTGTACTCGCCTCTTTTAAGACCCAACATCCAAGCAATTTCTCTTAGGAAACCATGTTGTACGGATTCGATGTGACAAATGTGGACAGCATAGAAAAGAGACCAAATGACCAGAGGTAATTCTATGAATGAAGCCTAGTAGTTTAAGTGATTTATTTACGATATTATTAATGTGATCACGGAAAGAAAGTTTGCAGTGAGTGACCCCAAGGTCCTTGATAGATGTGACAGTAGATAGACAAACACTATTTAGTTTATAAACTAAATTGGTTTTTTGGTTCTATAAAAGGACAAAATTTTGCATTTATCAACATTAAGTTCCATGCAGTTAATTTTGCACCAATCGTTAAATGAATCAATATCAAGTTGAAATAGTAAACAGTCAAGGTGGGATTTAATAATCTTAAGAATCTTATTATCATCAGCAAATACCCAGAAACGTGTGTGAGAAAAAACTTTAGTGATATCAGTAATAAAAAGGTTAAAAAGAAGTGGGGTCAAATGGGCTCCTTGGGGAATGCCGGAAGTTACATAAATGTTAAAGGATTCAAAGTTATTAATTTTAATCCTTTGTTTTCTATCAGTCAAGTAAGAGTGAAAGAATGATAACAAAGGGTTTCTAATGCCTATAGCATAAAGTTTGGCCATGAGGATATGTTGATTAACTTTGTCGAAGGCTTTGGAGAAGTCGGTGTAGAGGACATCAACCTGAGTGTTATCTTCTAAGGCTTTCACAACGGTACTTGTAAAAGGACAGTAAATTAGTTGTTGTAGATTTCGCCAATCTAAATCCATGCTGTTCCTCAATTAGAACATTTTTGAAAATAGTAGTGATTTTCTTTGTAATTATTGACTCAAATATTTTTGGAATATTTATGTATTAGTCTTGATTTTGTATTGCTATTGCAGGTTTCCGTCCGTCCATTGGAGCACACCCAGTATGAGCGCTTCATCCCCAGCGCCTACCCCTACTACGTCAGCTCCTTCTCCATGATGGTCGGAGTCTTCATCTTCGCCTTCGTGTTCCTCCACTTCAAAGACGAGTCTACCACCAAGACCAAGAGTGAATAGGTCCACATAACTAATTTTAGAAATACAAATTAGAACATAATTTTGTACTGATGAATTTCCAACACTGGGCAGAAAAATAAAAATTAATAATTCATCTAGTTTTTTCAGCCAACATTATGCTAAAGATGCCTCATCTAAAGCAGTGTGTTAATAGTGTATTGAATTAGTGGGGCAGGCACACTTGTGCCACACTCTCTTATGGCTTGGCCTATTTCAGCAAGTTTTCATTGGGAATGTATATGTGCTGAAATAAGCCAAGTCACGAGAAAAGTGTGCACGTATAGTGTAGTTTGACGGTATAATATATTTAAAAATCATCAGTAACATTATAATGTCATTCCAAGTCTTATACTTGTACTACACACCTGCTTTAGATTTTTGCCCCTGAAAAATGATCACAGATTACCATGCTAAATTTGAGTTGAATTAATTATTTTTATTATGGTTGGCGGTTATTGTTTTTCTACTCTGTTGGGTTTTCTAATTCCAAATTGTCACAATAGGATTAAAATGTGTGATATTGAATAAAAAGATTTAAGTGTTTATGATGTATTTTATTTTGTTTCCTATATCGCACAATACTAGGCTTAGATGAAAGGTGAGGTGTTCTTAAATAGCCTCTTGCTGCTTCAGGTACACATCTGGTCATCTTTTTTTACAATATTGATGCAATGCCTGCTCTATACTCCACTCTCATTGGGTCTACCCGAGTGCAAGATAATGTCGATAGTCCTCTGTCAGTCTTTTGTGACTGAGTTAAAAGGCGTAGGCGCAAACATAGCTACTAAACCAACAAATAATTCAGACAGTTCGAGAGTAATGTCAGAAGCACTCAGGCTCTCTCTTCTCGGCAAGAGGTTGACATAGGTAGGTAGAGGGATTTTTTTTTACATTAGCTCTACACAGGAGGCCCTGAGAAAAATAATTTCCCTCAGGGCTTGTTTCATCTTTGGGGATGCTGTGTGGAGGATCTTTTTAGGGAGAAGAGGAAGTTCTGGGAAGGAAAAGGGTATGAGGAGTGGGTAGGTATCTGGAGGTCAATGCGCCAAGGAGTGATGGACGTAATAATCCATTTCTCCAACTGCGGTATAGGGTGATGGGTCGAAAGAGTCCAGCTGAAGAGATCTAGGTTAGGTCTGCCTCAACTAATCTCTCTCGACCCGGCCTGCCATGCAGTAGGTGGACAAATCTCACCCCATGAACCCGAGCACCCTTGCTAAGTCACTAAACGTAGTGAACCACTTGGGGTGACCTATGGTAGGGTTGCTGACGAACAAATCTTTTCTGAAAAAGTAGCCACCGTGGTCGAGGTGTACAGCTCTTAACTCGCAATCCGAAGGTCACGGGATCGAATCCTGGCAAATAAATTTTATTTAATTTTTGTTAATTCACAACTGATTACTTAAAAATAATATATATTACTAGCGCGTTCCCAGCATGCATTGCTACGCCACTTAATAAAGAAATTGTTTCTCCCTGCTTGTCCTTTCCCATTCTCCTGTTCCCCTTCCTCTCCCACATCCCCTTCCCCTCACACATTCCCACTCCGCCTTCCCTCTCCCCACTCCCCCCATCCTGCGAACCCCCTTCGAATTCTCCTCCCCCCTCCCGCATCCCATATATTCAGCCTGGTACATTCAGTTTTCAAACAGCTCTCGTGCCACCTATTGCAATTTTTTTACACAAATTTTTACAATGCCACAGCTCACCAATATATGTAGAAACCTTAGGGGCGTGTTCACGACTCACCAAAGTTTCCTCACAATCGGATGAACGGTTTAGCAATGCATTTTCATGAAGCCAGAGCTCACTATTATATTATATAGAAACCATCGTAGGTATGCACACATCAAATCCCCGAAATTTCATCGCAATTGGATGAATGGTTAGCATTGCATAATTTCATGATGCCAGAACTCACTATTATATACAGAAACTATCGCGGGCATGCTCACAACTCACCAAAGTTTCCTCGCAATCGAATGAGTGGTTTAGCAACACATTTTCATGATGCCAGGGCTCACTATTATATTATTTTATTTATTTAAACGCCCATAGGGCTTTTACATAGAATGCAGTACATTTTTTTTTAATTACAGTGAAAAGAATGGGTTTACAAAATACAAGTAACATAATTTATGTTAAAAACAAAATATAGGTTACATAAAATATAAGTGTTAAAAAATAAAAATTTAGGTTACATAAAATACAAGCGTTAACAAAATACAGGTAACATAAAATATAAGAAACAAAATATTACATTTAAAATTGTTGTTCACATTAGTTTATGGGATAGGTAGAAATAAATAGTTGGCACATATGGTGTTTGAAGTTTGCTAAGTTCAAATTATTGTCAAATACATCCATATTGTTTAAGTATTTGTTACCAAGACTAGGCAAACGTTGTATGGGAGAATGTAAATCATAGTTCGAATGAGATGTATGTATATAAAATGTCAATGTCTGTCTAGTTGTTCGTGTAGGTACATGTAGATTTATTAATTGCAGGAGTTCACAACTGTCGAATTTAGAGTTTAATAATTTTAATAAAAAGGTTAGGTTGTTTATTTTTCGTCTGTTTTCTAATGTTGGAATATTTAAAGTATTCATTAACGACGGGTAATTTATGTGCTCTAAAGGGATGTTAAGTTTAAAATTTACAAAATGTAGAAATTTTCTTTGAATTCTTTCAATAGTATGAATATGAATTTTGTAGAAGGGCGACCAGACTATGGAGTTATATTCTATTAGGCTTCTAACAAGGGATGTGTACAGTAGTTTAATGATTTCTAACGATTCAAAGTTTTTAATTGTTCTTAATACAAATCCTAATGTTTTCATACCCTTATTTGCAGTTTGTTGAATGTGAACCGTGAAGTCTAGTTTCTCATCCATTATTATGCCAAGATCCCGCATTTCTGATACTCTTTCTAACTTTATTTTATTTATTGAATAGTCGAAAAACAGTGATGTTTTTTTTCTGAAAAGGTCAAAGAAAGCATCACGGGCATGCACACATCAAATCCCTGAAGTTTCATCGCAATTAGATGAACGGTTAGCAACACATGATGCCAGAACTCACTATTATATATATGAGGTGTGTAAATGCAAAGGCAGCAATCTCCAAAATATCGAAAAAAAAAGTTGTGAATGCAGATCCATAGAGATTCAAATTGTGCACCTAATAAATTCAATGGTTAGGGAACATACCCATACTACGTGACCAACTTTTTGCAATTTTTAACCCCCCCCCCCCCCCGGTGACCAAAAACCTAAGCCCGCCGCCGCTCATTTGTACCAAGCGTGACATTTTGAAGACCCCCCCCCCCCCACCTAAACATGTCACGTAGTATGGGTACGTTCCCTTAGTTGCAAACTCACCTTCCTCCCATTAAAATCAGAGTTGAAAATACTTATTAAAAGCAAAGACAGCAATCTCCATGTCCTTTTGAAAGCAAAGATAGCAATCTCCATTTCGGCCAATCTTCTTAATTCGTTCAACATTAGTGATTTGTCAAACTTGCACTTTATAAATAAAATTGGTTTTAAAACTCGTACTTGTGCTCCAATAGCTTGGCTGTGAAATAACTGGCTAATTTTTGTATTTCCTCCCACTGATCTGTTTAAGACCCGGATTCACTCCCTCCTCTCCTTACAAAGACCCCCTGTGCAGCATCCCCAAAGATATCTGTTTGGAAACGCCTCCTCCCAGTGAGGAGTTTTAATGTAAAATCTATTTATTTTTTTCATCTATAGCTAGAGGTGATATCAAACTTTATCAGTGAATTTAGAAAATACTGGGCACCAAAATGACATTATAATTTGTACACACGTAGCTTAGCAATCCATTCCTTTTTTCTTACTTTCAAAATACTGTAATAACGAGGGATGTTATAATATTCTGAACCCAAAAATAGATCTTTTTGTGTTTTAAAAAATGAAAGTGAAAACTTCTTTAGCACAATTGTGATTTGAAACTCGATGAACGGAAGCGAGCGACACTAAAATGAGAGAAACACATACATCTATAGAATTTAGCCTGCAAGAGATAGGATAGAATAATCGGTCTCCCCTATGTGCGGTGCTGTGTAGCCTACCCACTCTCTTCTAATTTAGTTTTCTGAAGGTTTCACTTGCTTTTCTGAAGGTTTTAACTGTATGCACACTTGTATTTTTTTTACTCTTTATTTTTACGTAGAAGTATATAAATTTTTTACATATATATATATGTATGTATATATAAATAAATGTTTCTTTGTTTGTCCCTTATTATTTCCCTTACCTTTCATCTTTTTTATATGCTGTTCTCTTTCCACAAAATGTCCTTGGTGTTCCGTTGATCGACTTTGGTAACGTTCCATTGAAGTTGCATCTGCAATTAAAGAGGAAATATGGCCTCCAGGCATCATCGTCAGAAATTTCATTTTGAAAAAACCGATCTCCACACCAAATAGAGAAGATAAGACCTCTAATAATGTATCCACATAAAAATAAAAATTATCTACGGATTTTATCTCAGAACTGTAGATCGATTCGACGAACCAAGCATTTCCTAAAAGATTTATGCGAAACTAATGACATTATCCTGCTCCAGGAAACATGGGTTCTACCAACAGAAACAAATATATTTTCAAAAATTCACCCCCAATTTTCAGGATATGGAACTTCGGCAGTCAATCTAAATGATGGCCCTCTAATTAGACAACCTTATGTTGGAGTTGCTATCCTATGGCGGGATTCACTGTCTGTCGTCATAGTGGAATGTTCTGAACCGAGACTTGCGGCAATACAATTGAATGTCAACAGTGGCAAAATATTCATTTTCTCACTTTATATGCTGGAAAATTTTGCAGAATTCACAAACTGCGTGAGTAAGGTAAACGCAATAATCAATGAAAAGAGTTCGTCGAGTGCGATTATTCTAGGTGATTTCAATGCAAATCCCAAAAGTCTTTTCGACCGAGAAGTAGAAAACTTTTGCAAAGAGTTTAGCTAAGTTTCCGCCGATACTAAGTTAATGAATTGCGTTACATTTACGTACGTAAGTGATGCCCATAGCACCACAAGTTGGTTAGATCACTGTGTCGTCAATATACGCAGTACGGTATGTTCAATATGATGCAGTATGGTCTGATCTCGACTTCTAATTTTTGCCAGCCTTTGTGGAATGTGTAATGACAACATATTTGATTCTTCTAGGTGAAATCCGAAATCTAATGTTGAAATAATGAAATATGCTGAAACTATCAACAACAAACTTCTAAAAATTTCTTCCAATTAGAACCTGACAAAAAATCTGCAAATTCAAACGAAAGTCAAATATTATATGTTATAATAAATTGTACAGCGCCCTTGAGGTGATTTTTCACAAAAACGGCGCTCTATAAATTATCGAATTATTATTATTATATATTATCCCTGTATAAAAATGTGTAGACGCACTGCAAAGTGCTGCCTCCACCACATTTAATAACATGAATCGAAAAATAGAAACATTCCGTGATGGAATCACATGGTTGCAGCCAAATACGCAGAATCAAGAAGCGCCTTTCTCACATGGCTTGAGGCCGGAAAACCACTCTCATGGCCGGTTGCCGAAGACAGGAAGAAATACCGAACGATTTTCAAAGTAGCTCTGAAAAAATGTCAACAGACATAGAAATGCCTAAAATCCTTGATTAATATCAAAGACTAAACATTTAAGGGAACGTACCCATACTACGTGACACGTTTAGGGGGGGGGGGGTCTTCAAAATGTCACGCTCCATACAAATGAGCGGAGGGTTGCTTAGGATTTTGGTCACCGGGGGGGGGGGGGGGGGGTTAAAAATTGCAAAAAGTTGGTCACGTAGTATGGGTACGTTCCCTAAAATTGGTCAACTCTTGGTTTACGACAATAAATCAACTGATATGCTGGCCCTATTCCATACTTTAAAAATTAGCATCACGGCAAGTGATAGTATTGGTAAGGGTCTACGGAAACATCACGGTGCAGTGTGTGAGAGAGATGCAAGAAAATTATGACTTTTTTCCTATGGAGGAAACAGACCTACTTACATTGTGTATCTCATCTTTTGAAAGAGCTGCAGCATTATAGTGATAAGGAACCTATGTTTATTGCCTTTTTTGCCATCACGGTACTGTAAATATGAAAGTGCACAATGTTGCTAAAGAAGTTTTTAATTTAAAAAAAAAAACAACTTTCATTACATAAATAAAAACAGCATTTTAATATATGAAAGGCTTCTTGAATACTTTTTAGTCAGTTACTTAGGGAATGTCGAGCAGGGAGGATTTATTTGAAATAATAAGGGATTCGTTTGCATTTACAAATGAAAAGACTTGAGATTTCCTTTTTTGCTCATGAATGATTTTTGCATCTCTCAAAAGTACAGGAAGGCATTTTTTTACATAAAAAAAGATCCTAGTCAGAGTCTGGTGACAGATTTTCTGATGAACAAACTTATGGTGTATACTAAATGCAGTAAATCTCAAATTTGCCCAATGGACCTAGATCGGAGAAACTACGCGCATTGTCTCAGTAACTTATTTTCCCTTTTTAATTCATCTAAGGCTCAAACGTACTGACGGCCTCCACGGTCAAGGGGTAAGGCTCTTGACTCGCAATCCAAAGATCGCGGAATCGAATCCTGGTATACGCAAATAAAATTTATTTGATTACTTTGTGTCATTTCCTTCGACCAAGTATATCATAGACCGGCCCTAAGTGTTTTTTTTTTTTTTTACATTACCTAGCTCCACACAGGAGGCACCGAGGAAAACAATTTCTCTAGGGGCCTATGTCATCTTTGAGGATGCTGTGTGGAGGGTTTTTTAAGGAAAAGGAAGGAGAAGAAGACATGGGAATGAAAAGGTATGAGGGGTGGGTAGGAATCTGGAGGTCAGTGTGGCCAGGAGTGACGGACGTATGAATCTATTCCTCACACTGCGGTGCAAGGCGAAGGGTCGGGAGAATCCGGCTGGAGAGGTCAAAAGGCCTCCCTCAATCAGTCTCCTCCGATGCAGCCCGCCACGCAGTGGTTGGGCAAACGTATCCGCCACCAAGACCTAGACAAACCTCGTCCCATGAATCCGCACACCCCTGCTAAGTCACTAAACGTAGCGAACCACTTGGGGTAACCTGTGGCAGGGGTGTTGGTTGTCCAATAAATAGTTCCCAGGGCGGCGGTACCCATACCCGCCTCCCAAATTGTAAAATGTATTGAAAATTACGCTAAAAATCAATCCGTTTGGTTCAGTGCCCATTTATGAAAAGCGCGCGTAATGTATCACAGCATTTAGGTCGCATTACGCTTTGAATTTTGCCTTTTGTTTGACCGATCGTGACATCACGACAGCGTGTATTCATTGTCAACCAATACGTACAACATCACAATACGGCAGTAGTTTTAAAACTTTAAAAATCGCATCCAGCTTGGTAATAATCATTTAAAATGCCTCAAACGTAGATCTCAACAAAAAACCTCTGTACTATTCTGCAATTAATAGCTTGATCGCATTGGGCAAGTGGTTAGTCGAGTAACGAGTTAACAAGTATACTCGCTATTTTACTGACCAAAATGCCACTTAATGTATGGTTTTCGGACACGTTTAGTTACCATAATACTTGCTACTCGACTAAAACACTAGCCTGGTCTGTACGGGTCATAAGATCGAAAATTAACCGATCAACAAAAAACCTCTGTACTATTCTGCAATTAATAGCTTGATCGCATTGGGCAAGTAGTTAGGCGAGTAACGAGTTAACAAGTATACTCGCTATTTTACTGACCAAAATGCCACTTAATGTATGGTTTTCAGACACGTTTAGTTACCATAATACTTGCTACTCGATCAAAATACTAGCCTGGTCTGTATGGGTCATAAGATCGAAAATTAACCGATCTAATAATCACGAAATTTTGTTATTTATTATAATATGCAAAAAATTTACTGTTTTAAGCGGCTGTTTCAAAACTTTTAACCATTAATGACCTTTTAACACATCAGTTTGTATTACTTGGGAATAATTTTTAATTTCTGTTAGTGGCCTACTTCTATAAAATTGTACTTTTACTAATTGTGCTTTTTTTACATTAGCTCCACACAGGAGGCCCTTAAAAAAAATTTTCCTAAAGGCCTATGTCATCTTAGGGGGTGCTGTATGGGGGTCTTTTTGAGGAACGGAAGGAAAGGAAGTTCTGAGAAAGGAAAAAATGAGGGGTGGGTAGGAATCTGTCAGTGTGTCTAGGAGAGACGGACATATGAATCCATCCCTCCAACTGCGGTGCAAGGCGATACTCCGAGAGTACGGCTGGAGAAGTCAAAGGGACTCCCTCAATCATTTTCTCCCGACCCGGCCTGCCATACAGCTGACGAGCAGATGCATCCGCCGCCGAGATCTGGGCACACATGACCCCATGAATCCAAGCACCCCTGCTTAGTCACCAAACGTAGCAAACCACTTGGGGTGACCTATGGCAGAGATGTTGGTTATCCAATAAATGGTTCCTGAGATGGCGGTACCGATACTCGCCTCCCAAATTGAAGCACTTGTCATAAGTTTAAAAAAAAATTCTAATTAAATTTAAGAATGTGTCGTGACCCCGCACTTTGAAAACCACCTTTACAAAACTTGTCGATGCACGCATTCAAGGCGTGATCAATTATTGATGTATTAGTTCGACGAACTACAAGATGGGATAACTGTGTGCTCATGTTTTATATTGTAGGGGGTTATTTTATTTTCATTTTTACTATGAGAGGGCGGGTCTAGATATACTTGGTCAATGGTTATTTCACAATTAATTCATTTAAAATAGTATATTTGCGGCACGTTTCAGAGTGTAAGATACTCTCAGTGCTGGTGTAAAAAATGACTTTAGCCGTGCTTGGTGATCAGGAGTACTTCCCCACCTTCCTCTTCCCCAATCGGGCATGTCAAAGTCCCACTGGCTCCAGACGGGACTCTTGTGAGGTATTCACATAAAAAAATATATTTAAAATGGATGTTCCTCAAATAAGAATGAAGCCGTCAATCAACTTCACATTTCTCATTTACCATAATTCAATTTGAAGTAAAATTAGTATACTTGTTTGTACAGTTGAGATTGCTAAATCATTATAATTCTAATTTTGACAAAGGCTAACTTTGTGATAAGTTATCTTCAAACTTGAACTTTATCTATCAGCAAATTTACAAGAAATGTTTGACTAGTGATAATAAAAAAGGTATTATATTTCTTATCTAACAAGTAACAGTAATCAAAGGACAAAATAAACTCACATAATTAATTTTTATAAGTTTAGTTTTATTAGTTTGTTTACGCATAATGCGTTTGTAAATATAAATTGGTAACAATAAATGCAACAAAGTATTTGCAGGTAGAGGAAGATATCTTAAAATTTTACATAAATAATATTACTTACGTAAATTTTGTAAAAAGAATTATAAAAGCGTTGTTATTTCGTCTGTAAATCTTAAGTACTAGGAACGTCACGTAAAGTTAGAATTAAAAATATAAATAAAATAATATTCGCTACAAATTATTTTACAGCCACAATAGGTTGGTCTTTAGATTCAACAATAGGATCTTTTTTAATATCAACTAAAGGTTGGTCCTTCGACACATCTTTCTCTGAGTCTTTCGATGGGTCCTTTGGTCCTAGGCCTTTCGGAGTTGGCTTCGGTGTGTCCTTCATGAAGAGTAGAGGAATCATCCCCAGTAGACAGCCAACAGTTATGCCTAAAACTCGACCCTGAAAACATTAAAACCAATATTTTATTTACCAATTAAAGGCTGAGAGACAGATTTTTAGTTACAGATTTTTTTTTCTTATTGCAAGTAGGATTTTTTAGTACTTAATAAAAGACAATAAACTATACATATTATAGAGCTTATACGTGAATGTTGTTCCTCGCCATGTTGGATGCTCTACGGCTGATGGCCACACCCAGTAAGGGGGTGAGATTGGGTGGTTTGAAGTCAATCCGCTCAGCAAAACTCTCTACGTAGAATGCAGAACCAATACCAATTATGCTTATAGGTGAATGTTGTTACTCACCATGTTGGATGCTCTACGGCTGATGGGCATATCCAGCTGAATGGGGGTGAGGTTAGAAGGTTTGAAGCCAATCCGCTCAGCAAACCTCTCTACTTAGAATGCAGAACCAATACCAATTAAGGTGAATGTTGTTACTCACCATGTTGGATGCCCTACGGCTGATGGGCATATCCAGCTGAATGGGGGTGAGGTTAGGTGGTTTGAAGCCAATCCGCTCAGCAAACCTCTCCACGTAGAATGCGGAGCCAATACCAATAACGTCACTAAATGTATTTCCTAAAGCAGCTGCAGCCATGGTTGACAGGTATATGTAGGTGCCGAGCATATGGTCTATGTAGTCACCCTGAAATTATATATACAAATCATTGTATTACCTACAGGCAACTACATATCTATTTAATAACTCAGGTACGCCTCACATGTCATACGTATGTCTAGTAATGGTTAGTTAAAAATTCAAAAAAAAAAATGAAGGAAGTGCCCATTTATTTGAGCCCTCCGATATAAACAGAGAACCAATATTGCCCTGGTAATATATCAGGGTGCACCGATGAATAGACACTTACCTAAATAATAAAAATGATTGCACTTGAATGTTGTAATATTTTCAAAGAACACAATATCGAACAGTATTATTATGTTAGCGTCTGCGTGGTTGAATTTCAGAACCCAGCCACGAGTGCATTTCAGACGCCACGCTTAATGGCCGCGCCTCAAATAAAATCTGTGTACGTGGAATTTCACACAAAGACTACTGTTATAATTCGGTTTTAAATTCAAGAATTCGACACAAGATGTCACTATTTCCGTCAACAGCTCGCATGTGGATGTTTCCCCGCTAAGTGCTACGGATTTATATACTTCAAGTATCCTTCCGGATTTGGAAAGATTGACGGCAATACTTGATGAAATTACATTTAACGTCATTGTGTGTCTCGGTTTTGTCACGGTTACTTTGCCTCGGTGAGTCACCGACGGTGATTAACTGTCAGTGGATCACAGTGGATCCGAGGAACTGGCTATTTTAGGAACCAGTTCCTATCAGATTTATAAAATGGTTACAAACACTCAAATCGGACGAAGCCGAACTAAAAGCCGCCCGCAGGGCCTAGCAGCAGAAACCTGCAGAGCGGGTTTTTAACTGCTAGTTTTGTATGAACGCTACTACAACTGTATAATAACTTAGACCAGGCATGCCCAAATTGAAGTTTTTTGCAGCCCAAAATGAAGTTTTCGGCTGTCTATGTTTTGGATTTTCAGTATTCATACAAAAAAATAAAAAATCATTTACGTAACAGTGCCTTCTACTATAGAAGGTATTCATTTTACTATAAATATCTTAATAATTTTCTAATCATTTCAGTTATTGCATTTCACGCTCTTCTTAGCTTTGTTCAAATGAACAGAACTTGTAGTTTAATCATTTCTATCTCTTGAAAAGGTCCCTTATAAAGTAAATATTAGTATCGTGACAATTATAATGACAATCAATTTGCTCCTGGTCTTATAAATTTAACAACAAAAGTGGAAATTGCAAATTTACTGAAATTTTCTTAATTAACCGATACATATTATTAAATTTGTTATGAACTTGTCCAAAATCAGATATTGCAAGCGGTTTCACAATAATTTCATTTTTGATACTGTATTACCGGTACAAATTGACGGTTACCTGTAGCGTATGTATATAGCGGTTATCCGCAAGTAACCAAATGATCAACATTTCAGCTGATCCCCCCCTGAGGGTTACATGTGTGGCCCACCTAAGCTCAGTAATTTTATTTTTTTGGCCCATCGAACGATTTGGGGTGGGCATTTGACAAATATTTATTTGGTAATAGTATTTTTTTAAGATTATTTATTTAGGAGTAGGTGTAGATATAAATGATAAATACTTACAGCACAGATCATTATGAAATTGTCGAGAAACCCGAAACCGACAAAGGGTATGGAGTTTGCCACGGACACTGAAAGAAACAAAATTATATAAGCGAAAGTATCTTACTTACAATAATACACTTCAATATGAGATACGATTCCTCTCACACATGTTTTAAATGCGCATAAGTGAAAGTAACCTCATCTTACTTATAATAATTATATTTCAATTTGAGATACGGTTCCTCTCTCACATATTTTAAATGCGTATAAGTGAAAGTAACCTCATCTTACTTATAATAATTATAATTCAATTTGAGATACGGTTCCTCTCACACACATTTTAAATGCGTATAAGTGAAAGTAACCTCATCTTACTTATAATAATTATACTTCAATTTGAGATACGGTTCCTATCACACATCCTGTTTTAAATATATATAAGTGAATATATCATACTTATAATAATTACGATTCAATATGAGATATGGTTCCTTTCACACATCATGTTTTAAATACACATACTTAAGTGAAAGTAAACTCATCTTACTTACAATAATTATACTTTAATTTGAGATACGGTTCTACTCACACATCATGTTTTAAATACACATACTTAAGTGAAAGTAAACTCATCTTGCTTATAATAATTTTATATCAATTTGAGTTATGGTTCCTCTCACATATCTTGTTTTAAAATACTGTATGTACTCTCTCAGCAATTCGCCACTCGATTATCTTACTACTAAAGTCGGCTGTTATTTTTACTAGTCGAAAGCACAAAATCAAGCTCTATAATTCACCGGTGTTCGTATGTCAAATTCAGAAGTCCGCCGCTTACCTAGACTCGAATATTCTTTGTGGTATTTTCAAGAGTGTCAGCAGCATACACCGATTACTGCTGACATTTTACGCCTAAAGAGACTGTTATTTGAGGAGAAAATTTTGGGAGGTGGGTATGGGTACCGCCGCCCAGAAACCATTTGTTGGATTACCAACACCTCTGCCATAGGTCACCCCGAGTGGTTTGCTACGTTTGGTGACTAAGCAGGGATGCCCGGGTTCATGGGGTGATGTTTGTCCGAATCTTGTCTGCATATACGTCTACCCATCAGGTGTGTGGCATGCCGGATCGGGAGAGACTGATTGAGGAAGACCCGTAGATCTCTTCAGTAGGACTCTCGGAACATTGCCTTACCCGCGGTGGGAGGGATTGATTCATACGTCCATCACTCCTGGACACACTGACCCCAGATTCCTTCCCACCCCTCGTACCTTTTTCCTTCCTATTAAAAAATATATTATTTCTGGGCTAACAAAAGTCGGTTAATAAAACTCAAAGATTTTGTGTATTGAAGATTTTTTTGTTAACCTGGTGTCATTGTTGCCGGGTATCTAATACCCAACGGTTTTTAAAATCCTAATAACTTCAAAAGAAAATACGCGCGTTATTTGGCGTTCTCAGTAGTTGTGGTCGTCGACCTGTTTGAGTGTATTAGCTATTCTATTTAGTGTCGCTGCGGCTATGGTGGAATTTACACATCTGTGAAGAGCGCTTGGGTAACCTATATCTGGCCGTGTTTATGTATGAAACTTAGTATATAAGTTTTGTTCCATATTACTCACTATTTGATTATATTATCAAGTTAAAAAAAAAGTTTTGTTCCTCAATTGTTAATTTTTGTTTTTAAATATGTATTCTATGTTATGTTGTAAGAAATTGATCTCAGGAGAAAAATGTTTAGTTCCTTAATTTTTGATGACTATATGCTAATTTTATAATAAATAACTGTTTCATTTTCATAAATAACGTAGGTATAAACTACCTGTTTCCTTCATTTAAATACTAATATTGACGTATAGAACTCTAATATGTACAATAATCTACATGGGTAAAATATACCCGGCCACAATGACTGTGTTTCTGTTTGGTCGCCACAATCGCGCCGGGTTAAATGACAATTACTTAACAAGCAAAATTTGATTTCACAAAAACTATTTTTATGAAATACCTATACAATCCGGCACTTTCACTAATTGGTTACTAGCTGGTTTTTTGGGTGGCGGATTAGTGAGAGAGCACTGTAATAGTAATATGTAGAAAACTTTATATCAACGACGTCATGTCTTTTGCTCTCTTACCATCTAAATAATATATGTAGGCACTTTAAAATAAAAAAAAAAAAACTATATTTCTTTTAAATCCCAAGCAATTGAAATCTGACTGCCAACTTCCTTCAATAATATATGACTTATACATTGTACATAATATTAGCCTACCACAGTAAATTTATGTTATCACGTCATCTTAACAAGTGGGAATTTCATTTCTGGTTGAGAAAATCATTTGCGAATTAACATTATTTGAAGTCAATAAATTAAAAATAATAATTTTATTTTACGCCACTATTTATTAATATTATTGATGCCAACCAGGTATCACTTGGACCCAAGCTACATTAGGTAGTAATATTAACTGATTTTATCCAAGTTAATATTATGTCCTAACAAAGCTTGGATTGAAATGAAACTCAGTTAGCATAAATAAATATAGTAAACTTTTAGAATTGCCGGCCAGGCTCAATATGAATACATCAAACAAACAAAAAAACATATCCAAGCTGTCAAAACACATGAAATTTTGAAACTTTTGATTGACAAAAAATGTAAGTTTAATGAAGTATTTTCCATTCCCCGGATGTAAATCCATGGTTGTCTTCTGTAGTAATTATTGAATCAAAGGGTTATTTCAAAAAAATATTTGTAGCGTGCCAGCGATCATAAAAGATTATCAAAAATATTAATTAAAGGTGAATTAAAACAAAGTTACTGTGATTTTTACAATATGTCAATTGTATTGAAGGGTTGAAGTCTACATTTGAGTTCTTAGTAAAACCAGAAAGAGATCACCGTAAATCGACTTCATTTCTATATGGCTTTGTTAAAGAAACCTTCACTCCCTTAAATAAAAATACTTACAATGAAATAGATCATTTGGTGAGGGGGTCGGTACAGTGCTCGCTGTGAAAAGATAATACCTTTTAGTTACAAGTAATTCAGATTTTTATTTTTTACAGCAAATCGTGTCGATTATTGCAGCCAGTTAAATGATGATAAAATGAGAAAAGCGATTAATGGGATGTAAGCAAGGTAACTAGATATTATGAAGACTTTTCAGTTAGATGATTTTGGTATTGGAGCGTAGGGATGACATCAAATAAAGCATGAAATAGGTACTGAGATTCGATGAGTGATGGTGAAGCAATGGAATAGGAAAACATAAGTGAGGGAACCAAGCAAGTAATATAATGCGAGCAATACAAATTATGTTATTATATAATATTATGTGTGTAGTTTTGTCAACATCAATATCGTCGCTAGAAAGCAATACTGCTATAACCGCCATTACCTGGTTTTTTTTTCTGCGTCGATCTATTTGGGTCCCGTGACTCTACGACGATAAGTAAGAACTGTACGACGTTGGAAAAACTAGCCGTTTTGTCAACAATACGTTTTTTAACTGATGTACACACCTCAAAATCCTCAAAAGTATTTTCGTAGGTAGTGGCGGTTACACCAGTATTGCTTTCTTGCGACGATATGCATAATAGCAAATTCAAGTATAAATCATGTTAGTCATTTGACAGCACTGTAATTAATGGAATCATTTGTTAAAACAGGTTTAGACATCATTATTTCAAATACCAGTGTGATATCACTGATTACTAACTGAATAATTAATAATATGTATTGTAAATTTCTTAAAAGGTGCTCTAAACCAAACATAATAAATATAATAATTTTCAAAATATAAATGCTTTGGCCCATAATTTAAACAGTTTTTTTAAACCTAGTAGGACTTTAAAAATGGTGAATAATTTTGAATACTTCACAATGTTTTGGGTATGGATACACGTAGCCCATGCTTTGTTTATAGAGTGAAATATTCAGTAGAGCTATTTCTGTAGTGATTGAATTGGCAGGAGTACAGAGCATGTTGTGAGTTATATAATATAATGTGAGAGCATGTTGTGTGAATGTAAATACACGAATGTACACGGAGAAATCATCAATCTAACAATTATCTTAGATTGCTTTTTAAGATTAACCCAATTTAACAAGATTTTAACAATGATAATGTTAAACCATGAAATCATTTAAAAAGTTTTTTGAATTTATAAAAAATGTAACATCACAGGCTTATACAAAATAATTTGAATACCCATCCGCCCGGGAACACATCTTGAATAAATATGAAGATAATCGTAAATATCTAACTCTGTTTTTCAAAATAGCCAAGGCCTATTATATATATATATTATATTATTCTTGTTTGAAGAGCTAATTTAAAAACAAATAGATTTCAAGAGAACATTTGGGGTGAAATGCAGAATACGCCAATGTCAGGGAATTTAATAAAAATGCACTTTCTAGATGAGAAAAGTGTGTAGAAACTCATTAAAAAAAGAATTAATGTGCGGAAAGCAAAATTGAGGGAGATACAGCCGATCAAAGTTTTATAAAATTTCACTTCGCGAACCGATACTATGACAGCCCGCCCGCCATCTTTTGTCATCTGCCCGCCCCCCCCCCCCCCCCCCCATAACCTAACCGAACCTTTCTAGCGGGCTTGTGTATGTTAACCCAGCGCCGGATCTGCCCGCCCCCCCCCCCCCCATAACCTAACCTAACCGAACCTAACCTAACCTTTCTAGCGGGCTTGTGTATGTTATCTTTACATTAAAAAACAGCCTACGTTTTTAAATGGTTTGTCTGGCGGGATTCTCCATTCCAGTGCCTATTTACATTATATTATTAATTCTGTTTTTCATAATTACGCGCCTTATAATTTACCCCACGAAGTCGGCTACAATCGTATCTAGGCTCTTGTTTGTATCAGGTCCGGGATACCAACATAACAGTGACAACGATGGCGGGCGGGCTGTCATAGTATCAGTTCGCGAAGTGAAATTTTATAAAACTTTGATCGGCTGTATCTCCCTCAATTTTGCTTTCCGCACATTAATTCTTTTTTTAATGAGTTTCTACACACTTTTCTCATCTAGAAAGTGCATTTTTATTAAATTCCCTGACATTGGCGTATTCTGCATTTCACCCTACTTTTGTATCAATAAAAGTGTCAAAAATAATATCTGAGATAAATACATTATATTGTACTAACTGCCATTTATTCCTGGAAATGACAATTGAAAAATACACTAAAAGGGCATTTTGACTTGTATTCAGGGAGGGAACAAAAGACCCTTTTCATAGTACCTGCTTCCAGGTATAAACCCAAGGGTTCAGGGAAAACCTAAGCCCACAATATTTGTTTAAAATTTCAAAATGTACCCAGGGACAGCTGTTGTCAACAGCTGTCGGCTAGATGCGATCAATTTCGCTACTGGAATGAAAAACATTGAAGTATGATAAATCATAACATTTTCACTTACCGTATTTCTCACGAAGCCAGTCTTCAGGTACTTTACAGTATGAACCTGTGGGGTCCACATCACCTAGTTTGGGAACCTTGCTTGGACGGCCGAACTTGCTCCTCCATCTATGCGCAGCTAACTGACCTGTATCAATGAAAATAAATTTAAAATTCAGTTATGTCACAAACCATCCACATACCTATAATCACGCCATTTTCACAATACTACCTTCGTATTCATCCTTGATCAACTTGCTCTCAAATTCTTGGAGGGCTTTGACCAAACATTGTCTCTCGTCGGACGTTAATCTTAGCGCCAACTCTTGGGCCTGCTGAGTAGTCAGAGAACCCGATATCGATGAAGGTTCTTGCAACCCCGAAGATGTATTAATCACATTTTTGGATTCGGTGTTTGGTTTTTTCACACTTAATATAGTAGTCCTCTTTTTTATATTTCCGGTGCACAGTAATGAACGTTGTGATTCGTATATTTTGGAAAGCGTCAAAATTTTTCCGACTTGGCGTCTCGATAACAACAGCGTTGAAGTCTTTGTCAAAAACATTGTTGCATTAAACATTATATCGTGAAGATATTTAAAACACGCTATATAGGTAAAGCATTTTGAAATAAAATGAACGAAAACTCTGCATTAGTCACAATATGAGGAAGATGCACCCCGCGAACGCCACAAACACAACTAAAAGAAATGACAGCAGACAACCCACACAATGACACAACACATTCACACTCATAAATGCCCACAAATGCTCAAAAACCAATCCACACTCCACACCTACACACAAACGATTTTATCTATGCATCGAATTCCACATAGACAACAAAATTTTTACACTTGGTCGCGCTTGGGACGTTTATTAAGCTGTGACACACAGCTATAAAATATAAAAGATCATCGCACGCCAACGCAGACCTGTGGTCGTTAAAGTGCGGCCTGCGGCAGATATTTGTGTGGCCCGCACAAATATGTACCGTTTTATTTTTAAATATATATTTTTTCATGTACAATTATATATGAGAATAATACATGAGTCCAAACATACTTGAGAAAACCCTTGGTAGCAATCTGTGTTCTATACTTTTTAAGTTATCCAAGCACTTAACTTATGGAGGATAACACAATAATCAGTAGTTTCTTATAACAATATGGTTTATTTATGTTTACGTATTTACAATAAGAAGGCTACAAGCTAGCCGACCTAACTGGGAGAGAGCAAGATTGGATTTGCTGGCCGCGGCGTCGCAGCGCGGTACCGGTGCAGACATTGAAGGACCCACCAATGTCCAAAGGTACCGGTGCAGACAGTGCAGACATTGCAGACCGTGCAGACCGCCGGTTGGCAGAGGCAACCCCGGCGCTTCTGTCGGTCATGTATAGAAGTACTTCCCGGCTGACATCTTGCGGAGTAGTTGGAAAGCTTTCACAATACATCACACAATCTTTGGAGCACAGGCTTTGGGTAGGAATACTGTCCTTGTTTTACTGGTATTTCAATGGAAGATGCTCCAAGGAACAGGTGTCATTTATTCCCTTCGGCACTGCTGCACGGTCGAGAAACACGCCTAATGCGCGCCCAAAATTTATACTTGGCTGACATTATTTATTTCATGAGAACGGGTCGTTTCTACGACTGTGGAAATATTTCATGTCTCCTTCCTCCTACAACTTCAAGGCCCATGTTCACAAGAAGGCTTCCCAAAAAGACATTCCACACAGCATCCCCAAAGATGATATAGACCCTGCGGGAAATTTTTTTTAGGGACCTGCTGTGTGGGTTTAATGTTAAAAATACTTTTATCTTTATCTATGTTAAATTTGGCATATATTGGTATATTTATGTTGTATTATAAATAAATTGTATAATTCCATTTAGATGCGCTGGAAAGTGTTTGGACTATTTCGATATGGGGAGGGGAAGAGGAAGGCGGGGAAGTACCTGGCTATTCACATAATATTGTTACCAAATAAGGCTAAAGCCATTTCAAGCAATGTTTCAATTTCGAATGGTGGCCTTTCACGATTTTCACCAAGACGATACTGGGAGTATCTATAACTCTCTGGGAGTCTTTGCACGAATAAAATTACTCTCAACACTTTCAAAACTATCGTTGTAATTATAGTTGTTTGCTAAATCAGACTTTCAATTTGAAAATTTTAATACCTACAATCTACAAGGCTCTAATATTCATCATCATTATATCATCAATGTCAAAGAAACACAAATATTTTTGGGATATTTACCGTTTATTCCTAACATTCGTTTTATTATAATAATTAGTATAATATAATGATACCAATGTTAATGTATTGCAGTAAATATTGCATTAAAATCTCCTGGTGAATGAACTTCAAGCTACGACACGTCTTTCCAGCAAATCACAGCTCTACCCCCTCGATGAGTTGACTTTGTTATGTATACATTTTCCTTAAACCTTGCAGCCAATGACATTATATTAATAAATAGACTCGCCATAGTCTCATATACTCACAATATAATATGGAAAGTAAGGAACACTCTTTTGTTTTCAGCGATTTTCAGTATAATTTCTTAATTCAAAAGTTTATTCCTGTGTGATAAAGATAGACAATCAAATAATGCGTGTGTATGAATGACATGAATATATGAGCGGGTGGCGTATTGCTTGTCACTTTTTGATGGAACGTTCGCTGTCTCCTTTTCTTGAGGCCCACTAGAATAAAAGGTCTGGCTGCCTGTCGGAGTTTGATATGTCGAGCTATACAATAAATACAATAGGGCAACGACAGTTTTCAAATGGTGGCGATTGTCATCAATACTTGTTAGAACTACTGATTTATGTGTTGTTTTACCGCAAGCAAACAAATAAACAGAGTGTTTAGGCTGATTAGTCTACTTTAAAACAGTGAAGTTTACTTAGCAACAGAAATTTGGCTGTGGCGCGTCCAGACCCTTTACTTTAGTAGGACTTGAATTTTCTCTAAAGACGTGTAAAACCGCGAGCGGGAAACATGAAAATTAATTGTAATATTTATAATAATCGATAATATTAAGTAATTTGCGTGTACTTACAAATGAAATGTTATTCATTCGCCTTTACTATTATTTGCCGTGTAATTGAAACATTTTCTCATCACACAGGAGGGCATTTTGACACTTTTTAAAATGCAATTTACTTACAGGTAAGTGCTGGTAAGACGCAACCTTACCCGACGCGTAGCAGTTTAGTACTAAAGTACTAGATATCGAGATCGGTACAATTGTCTTGTTCTTGTCTTCCCACTTTGAGATTTCTACCCCTCGTCAAATAGTATATAAGGGAACTTACCCATACTACGTGACACGTTTAGGGGAGGGGGGGGGTTAAAAATTGCAAAAAGTTCGTCACGTAGTATGGGTACGTTCCCTAACGTCATAGCTTGCAGCAGGATATTTTTTTCTGAAAGTAATAATCCAGTAATCTGTTATGCCCCATTCTCACATTTCAGTTTTATTTGATTAACTTTCATTGAACGACAAAAATTGAACAAGATTTCTTTAAAAAAACTTACACACATTCGAAACACAAAGGATTACACATCTGCCCTGATGATGGACACTGTAATGTTGTCCGAAACTTTGGCTGAATAAGGAGACAGAGCAACACGGCACAATACTCTACAAATTACGATAAAAAAAAATTGATCAATTTTGTTGAAAGAGGGCTTATGCAATATACTTTCAAGTGCCATTCAACAGAGAGATGATCAACCATTGATCAACCAAAACTAAAATGTCCGATGAGGCATTACCGAGCCAACGGACCGTGGCTGGACCATAAATATACTAATCCCGTCTGGACTATTTATTAAAAAAAAACGTTTTCCCCACACTCCTCTTATGATTGGACAGATAAAACCATAGACAAAATATAAATTTTAAAAAAACTTTCACGCAGTCCAAATGTCGCCAAATGTCAAATGAATGTAAATATAAGGATATAAGTATTTGAACCATTTGTAGCAATTAAATATTGACATTTCATATTTCATTGAATATTTTCAGTTCGAAATGATAGGTATCTGTTCTTTATATGTATTGTATGAGCCACATTAATATTTTAATAAATAGTTTAAAAGATCTGAACGATAGGTACCATGTTTTTAGTTTTATGTAATCTATTTCGTGTAACAAATAGCTTATTAAAAAAAAACTAACATTACCTACGCTTCGGGAAATAAGGGAACGACACTGTCCGTATTATGTTTTCATTTTCTTAACTAAATTATCGTTATTGTTTTGAGAATACGCAGTCAATCACTAGCTTTCCAAATATAGCCAATATATTTAACCATAAATAATTAGATGTTATTTACCTAAAATTAGATGTTATTTACCTATAATTAGATGTTATTTATCTATTTTAAGGTTTTTATTTATTATGTTTATCCAATATACCGTAAATAGGGCGATTATTTCTGGGGTGCAATGCTAGAAGTGCCTGTGTCAGGTTTTGGCAATTTGATTTAGGTTCCAGAAAGTACCCTAAAATATCCCTTATTTGAATGCTATGAATACCTATGCAAGGTGTTCTAGATTGATGTGACCTATCTAATATAGAAGTCAAAATATGTTTTCATTTTTTTTTTTACGCTAAGAAATCGATAAACAAACTTCATTCCTGAGCGATTTACAAATCTGAAATGGACACTTCTAGCGTTAAGCCCCAGATTTATAACTGCGTAATAATAATATTTTAATACTTACGCCACTGTTTCAAATCAATCTTTACTGTGATGCAAATAAAAACTTTTTTGAAGGAAATAATTATGTTGTCAACAATATTAACTAATAAAATACACTGGGCATTAAAAAACTTTGATTGTGTATTTAAAAACGATTAATTTCTTTATACACTAGGTTTGTAAACTCTAAATCTTGTTTTATGTAGGTATATTTTCAAATCTGAAACATCTCTGAATAATTAATTTTACATACCAGACTGGTTCTGTGAGTGATAACAGTAAAAGTGATATTTTTTCCCAGTGAATCCCAGCTAATTGTTGAGTCATATATGCATAATTGCTTCTTGAATAATATTACCATTCATTTTAAGGTGTCTCTGTTATTATTTAGAGACAAATAATATATTAATCTAAATCCCTATTTTTATGAAATCAGTTCAGTAAGATTTAGTTGAACAAGTTATTTATTTTCATATAGGAAAGAAAAGTATACCTACAAAATATTGACAAGCAGTACTACAATTTGTAACTTACAGGAGCAACCCAAAAGTTTTTGTTTTGCAATATCTGGGAAAATTCAGTGAAATAAATAGTGATTATGGTGAAAGTTGAAAAGTGGGTAACTGCTAATTGCCAAATTAATGTGATATGGTAATTAAAGACATACCGCTGATAGCTCTTTTGTGTCTAGTTCCCCTTTATCATATATACCCTTATCAGAAAGAGAGGTTACAATGGAGCTCTCTGCTGTCAATGCCTTTGGGATAATTCAATGAAATAAATAGTAATTGTGGTGAAAGTTGAAAGGTGGGGTAACTGCTAATTGCCAAATGAATGTGAAATGATAATTAAATACATACCGCTGGTAGCTCTGTTGTGACTCGTCCCTCTTTTATCATTGAATACACCTGTGTCAGAAAGATAAGTTACAATGGTGCACTCCGCTGTAGGTTCATCGTGATGTGAGTGTTTAAATTATAGGTTTCAAATTTAAGTGAAACTTATTTAGTGGTCGCTCCCAAAACTTTCTCTGCCGGTCCGGAGGGTGGGAGATGTTTTATCTTAAACTAATAGCACATATTTTTATTCGGGATGATTTATGACAATGCTAAGAAGAAAGCTTTTGAGAATTGCTCTTGTAAAGTAACAGATTTACAGTTCCTTTATGTAATGTATGTCAATATACAGTAGAATCTGGATATAATGATCCTCAAGGGACCGGCGATACTTAGTCGATGATATACATTAATATTATTGTAATTATTTAGTTAATAAAACATTTAATACAAATTATAACTTTAATGGTACTTAAACATTCCACATAACATACATAATGTACTTAAATGTCAATATCAAACTACATATTTACTTGCATAGAGTTTGTTTTTGGCCGTTCGATAGTAAGAACTTGGCACAGCATTGTGAATATGCAACTAAACACTGACTGTGCGCTCGGGGAGTAGCCGGGCGCGGGGGGTAGCCGGGCGCGGGGAGTAGGCAAGGCGCATGGCGGCGAGGTATAGGTGCGTAGGTTTTGTAAACAAAATACTTTGTGTCGTTCTAACCGGACGAATTATCATTAAAATAGGTCAAACTGGTCGCTAAGCAGTTGGTCGCTTAAAATGGAGTCATAATAAACAGTTACGTTTTTCTGTTAAAAGCTATGAAACCTAACTTGAGTTTACATTGTCGTCGTTAAAAACAGCAGGCCGTTTATACGCGAATAATTATAACCGAATTCTACTGTATTACTTAAAATATATAAAATTTTAATAATAAAAATGATATTTTTTTTTTTCAGGATAATCCATAAAAATGTTGGAGGGCCTTGTAGCTTGGGTTTTAAACAACTATTTAGGAAAATATGTTGAGAATTTAAATACTGATCAATTAAGCATAGCACTTCTATCAGGTAAGAAAAACTTAAGTGTTAATGATGCTAAAGTTTTAAGGTTAGTTTTTCTTCTCTTATCCCAAAATATTAACCTATGATTCTAAAATAGGTTCTTAGTTTGGGTTTAATTAAAACAGTAAATTAAAAAAAAAAAAACTAGCCTAAAAATGATTTTAATATTATTTTGACAAAACATGACTTGAGGAAAAGATGTCTAATTATCCATATTTTTAACAAATTAGCTACCAAAATGCATTATTTTCTATTTTAGGAAACTGAAATACTTACTTCTCAGTATTATCTAACTCAGCAGTTTTCTACCTGTGGTACACGTACCCCTTGGTGTACTCGAAGCAAAAATATCGTGGCACGAATGTCGATTTGTTCAATTTTGCAAGTAGAGTCACTGTTAAAAATGCCCTATGTCTTGTTACGTTCTATATAAAATTGCATTAATCGTATTTGTGTGACTTGATTGTTAAATTCATGTAATAATGAGAGTATTTAAAAATTACAAATGAAATATGTCTTTCATTACACCTGTACACAAGATAGATGGAGGGTAGAGGGTACGGGGGAGGTACAAGGTTCAAGGGGTACACAGGTTCTAAAGGGTTGACAACCGCTGATCTAAGCGTTTCGCTGTTTTCTCTATCATGTTGATGCGCAACAAAATTTAGAACAAAATAATTGCGGTAATTTTTGAAAACCCTGTCTGATAAAATTTTGTTAGAGAAATTGCTTTACAGATTTTTTTTCTTAATCCACACCTTATGGCCTAAATTTATTAAACAAAATTTGAAGAACCGAATTGCACCCCAGGAAATCTAAAATTCCCAGATGTGTGAAAACTTAAGTTTCGCAATATCAAAAATATCAAAATCAATTTTTAAAATATCAAGAAACCCATTTGTACATGTTGTGTGCAGCCTAGGGAATTAGCCTTTTTACTAAGAAGGGATCTATGACATTGGTGCTTTATTTCCAAAATCTGCATTAAATACAAATTATTACATACTTGCAGGTGAAGTGGAACTTGAAAATTTACCACTAAAAAAAGATGCATTGCGCCATTTTGGAGTTCCCATAGAGGTACAGGCGGGATTTATTGGTAAAGTCAAATTACAAATACCTGTTCGGCAAATAAGGTCGGCGCCATGGGTCATTGTTATAGAACAACTCTATCTAGTGGCCACACCAGTGAACTTATCGGAGGTAACATCAAATTTCATACATAATTAGTCAGGTTTCTTTAGTTACATTACTATAAAAAAATATGTTTATTTATGATATTCTCAAATATTATTGAATGATCTGTTTCTGCATTACTGTCAATTTTTCTTTTGCTATTTAGAGAATATCATTACAGGAAAGCAGTTCTTTAGCCGTGTTTGGTGATCAGATCTGAATAGCCATGTACTTCCCCACCTTCCTCTTCGATACCTCCTTCCCCTCCCCATTACCTTTAGCCTCACAACATACCCCAATTGGGGATGCCATAGTCCCACTGGCTCCAGACGGGAGCAGTTAGGACTCTTGTGCGGTATTCATGTGAAAAATGAAAAATTCATTTACTACAAAACTGAATCGAAAGGTATCCAAAAGCTGATCCGTAACCCTTTTGGTATTAATGATGGAGAGGTAGCTGAAGAAGTCCAAGAAGAGGACATTGAATTGCAAAATGATAAATTGTTTATACTAAATAAATGTGTCTATAAACTTTATAGACACATTTAATTACGCGATTAACAGTATGTCATTATTGTATCTTGTGGTCCCTGTGAGAACAAATAATTGTTGTAGTAGTCCCTGGTCAAAAAAGGTTGGGAATCACTGATCTATCTATCTTCTTCTTCTATCTATCTATCTTCTTCTTCTATCTTCTATCTATATCAGGGTTTCCCAACCAGTGGTCCGCGGACAGAGGGTAGAAGATGGTCCGCGATGGTCCGCCGGTCAATAAACGAGCCTGCGCTCGGGCGAGAAGTCTGAATAAAAAAAACGGGACAATATTCAGTTTACAGTTATTGTACCTTGTGGTCGGTGGCCATTATGGTATTCGGTTTTGCCCCACCCCATCCTACCCCGTTATACCCCCACCGTTGTGGTAAATATTCTGCTAGAACCCGTTCCACCCTACCCCACTACGCCCTGTTATGTTATCCGACCCGGGTGGTCCCTGTCGAAAAAATAAACGTACAAGTGGTCCCGGGTCAAAAAAAGGTTGGGAACCACTGATCTATATAAATAAAAATAAATCTCCGAAATATATGTACACGCATAACTTCCGAACGACTGCACCAAATTGAATTATTCTTTTTTTTTGTGTTCGTTATTGTCGGGACAAGGTTTGTATAAAACTACTGGTGAGCTCTGGCATGAAATTTGTATAAAAAAATTGCAATAGGTGGCACGCGAGCTGTTTTAAAACTGAATGTACTGGGAATGAAGGAGGAGGGGGAGGGGAACTTGGGTAGGGGGTTCCCGAGAGGTGGGGAGGGGAACCTGGGAGGGGGAGGGGAACTTGGGAGGGGGGTTCGTGGGACGGGTGAAGGGGGGAGTGGGGAGAGGGAAGGTGAAGGAGGTGGAGTAGGAATGCGAGAGGGGAAGGGGACGTGGGAGAGTAAGGGGAGGCGGAAGGAACGGGACGAATAGGAAAGGACACGCAGGGAGAAAATATTTCTTTATTAAATGGCATAGCAACGCATGCCGGGTACCAGCTGGTAAATTTATAAAATAATAATTGTTTTTGATATTAGAGTTTTTTTTTAACAGGGGAGTCGGTTTACATAGTTCCCGTGAACTTAGACCATAGGTCTAATGTGCTATGTCCTATTTTACCTCATTACGTTAACAGTAACCCAGTCCCTTTTATAAAGTTCACCAGGGTTGTCATTGGAAATTAAGCTATATCTTCTGGTTCCACAATATGTCTTCCCAGGTCTCATCTCTCCTCTCCACTCTCCCTTGGCTCCCTGAAGGCCCCAAGAGGGAAGAGTCTTCACTCCCTGAAGACTCCACGATGGAGAGTCCACCTCCATTTGATTTGAAGAGGGCCTCATCTCTGCTCTCCACTTCTACCCTAGGCCCCACATGGGAAGAGCTCCTTGGTTCCCCGAAGGCCCCCCCAGGGGAAAAGTTCACGGAGGTAGCTTCAACTCTCCTCTCCAAGGTTTCTCCTCTTGGTTCCTCCTGCAGGCCCCATGAAGGAAGTCCACGAAGGTGGCCCCGTACTCCTAAGTTCCCCAAAGGCCCCTAGTTTTCGAATGGTCAAATTTTCATCCCACAAGTGTCTAGGGAAATGGAAGGTCCACTCCAGCAGAGCCCGGGACATTCAGCCTGAGCATGGTAGCCCACACTTTGACTTGGAGTGGCTATTGCAGGTTGTGTTTCCACTCCCTGAGCGATGGGTTCGCCACACTCCCTACGCAACTGACATTAGAGTAAATTTCTTTTTTAATTGACACAGTAAGAGGTTTACCACGTATGTAAATGTATTTATTTTATTTCAAACTGCAGACTGCATCCGAAACATAAAACAGGTTCCGAAGTATTCGTAGTTGTGGAGTAATGTTTTGTTTAATGATTAATTCCAGTGGGACAACGAGGCCGAGGAATTTATGGCTCAGGACTACAAGTTGAGCTTGTTGGATGCTTTAGAAGCTCAATGGAGAGCGGAAAATGAATCTCAACCAGACGCTGGATATTATGCCTCAAGTTTTTCTTCATGGATGAACTATGGAACGAGCTTGGTCACAAATATAGTTGAAAATCTTCAGGTGAGTTAAATTATCAACCATTGAATACCATAATTTCCTTGAGCGTAGCAAACGAATATTACATTTTTTAAATTAGAACTGATAAATTTAGGGAAGAATCTGTTCAAATCCATACTAGCGATAATGTACGTACTAAAAACAATGATTGGATGATTGCACAGCGCCGTTTTGAAAAAAATCGCCTCACGCTATCTTCAATATATTTTACCAGACTATTATTAGTTTCTATATTTGAAATGTGCTTCCGTAAGTCTTACTTTTGTAGGACATTTTTAATAGTGGACCTAATGTATGAATTAAAACAACCATTTTTTTTAAATTCTGTGGTAATAAATTTTCAGATTTAACCTTTAACCCTTTCCACTCCAATGTCGAGTGTCACTCGATATTGATTTTGTTCCACCAGCCCCAATCTCGAGTGACACTCGACATGGTGCAATACTTCTTTTATCAATTTTATTTAGAAAAAAAATTAAAACTAAAAATGCAATTTTAACGTGGAGCTGGTGGAATAAAAACAAAAAAGGCTCAGAGCGGAAAGGGTTAAACGCCCGTGCGCCGTACGCAATAAAGGTAGCCCACTGCCCAAGCATTTTTGTGAAATATTCGTACTATAATCACCGGTCCCGTACGGCAGTGGTCCTGGGTAATGGGCCGTGGACCAATTGGTAATGGACCGCGGAAGGGCTTGCATAAAATCAAAATACTTTTGAAAAAAAAAATTTAAGCTGTTATTATCGTTGTTCTTATGTAAATGTAAAATTCGGGTGAAGTTTATTAATGAATGTAAGAAAATTCTTTAATTATCTGTTGCTAACTGACCAAGTAACGAAGATATTTTCAACTATAGATAATTTTACCGCCTCCCAGTGGGCCGCGGTAAAATTATCAAACAATAACTGGGCCGCGGCGACAAAAAGGTTGGGGCCCACTGCCGTACGGGACCGTTGGGCATTGAACGACGCAAATCCGCAGTCCCGTATGGGACCACTGGGCATCTAAAGGTTCCTTTAAACGCTTGTGCGCTGCTTGCAATAAAGGTAGTCCCTTCTCAAGCATTTTTATGAAATATTCGCACCATAATCACCGGTCCCTTATGGGACCATTGGGCATTGAACCATGCAAAACCGCGTCTAAAGGTTCATTTTGGCAAATTTAGTATTTAGTATTTTTGCTGCACATTGCTGTTAAATTGCCTGATTTGTAGATTAAATAGCATTATTCAAGAAGCTTCATCACTTCACTATACTGCTGTCTTGAGAAAGAGTCACATATGGACAATTTTAGGTATTTTTCTTAAAAAGACCTTATTTAATTAATAACATTGTTATCTATTATTATCTGTTATCAAAAATGTAACGAAAACACTAATCTAAAAATACCTAAAATTGCATATACATGCCTACCACAACTCTTTCTTATGATGTACATTACATTACATATGGTATTGAGATAATAATAATATCAGATACGGTTAGATAATAAATAATCAAATTTTTCAAGGGTAAACTATGTATTCCGATAGGATAATTAAAATATATGATAAAACATAATATATTCATTTCATTGCCGGCAACCCGGGCGTTAATTAACTAACTTAGTTTTTTCCAAATTTATATTTTTTACAGTAGTTTATTACAGTATTTGCATCACATCAAAAAAATAAACATCAATTGCATGCACTATTTTACGCAAATGTTACTTCTTTCAGAGTAAGATAATAAAAAGGGTTTGACTTCTAACCTGAATTGTTAACCCCTCGAGGCTTGATCATATTTTGTCAGAGGGTTAAAATATTTCTGATTTGCAATAAAATCCAAATAAATGGAATATTTCCGAATGTATCTGAAAACTGCAAACTGTTTTAGAAAGTTGATAAAATGCACTTTAAATTTTTATAATTCGAAATAAACTAGTCCTGGGTCGATCGATCGTTTTACACGACCCGGGTCGCTCACGACACACTGGCGTCACAGGCGGGTCGCGAAGACCCGCTCTTTTCACGACACAAAATACGAAACTTGGTAACCGAGTTTCTCGCGCCGGTCGCCGCCCGCCCAGACCGGTCAAGTCATACGCGACACGAAACCCAGGTTATAATTGTATGAACGTTCGCTCACAGCTCACACCTGTAACTAGTAATGTCATGTCCAAGAAATAAATTTTAAAAAGACATTCTTCAGGGTTAAAAAAAACAATGTTTTATCATCTTTTGAAGGATATAAAAACCATGTAAAAAACGTGTTGTTATGAAGCTTTTATTGAGAATTTAAATAAGTAAATTAGCTGTAAGCTCTAATGCTTTATTATTAATCATTATTTTATAATTTTTTTTTGTGTAATAGGACAAAAAATAAAATAAACGTGCCCATGAATTATTATGATTGCTATGATACTTTTTCATAGTGGGATAGTTAGGTTAGCAAGTTACAAGAGGAGAGGGTGTACAAAATAAATAATATTTGCAATGTTTGCATGATTTTTATTAGAATTTTAATAATAATATAAAAATTCTTATCCGTGTATGTACATAGATTTTTTTTTAATGTTATATTATTAAACCTAATGAATATTGAATAATTATCTAAAGATGACCATAATAGGCTGAGCATAGACCGGTAACGGTAAAAAATAAATTGCGGAGAAATTTTTAAAATCGTTTTAATATGTATAATATGTATTGTTATTTATTAAAGTCACGCTCCGAATATGTCGCAGTTCGCACTTACGCTTCATCCAGCTACTTTCTACTAACTGAGTCGAGAGACCGGGTGGCGAAACCCGGTAGTTGACAACTCGGTCGCTCTCTCATACATCTATCTATCGTCGCTCGTCCCGCCACATCCGCACCCGAAACCCAGGTAGTAGAGTAGTTGTGAGAAGTGGGTCGCGAGACCCGGGTGCTGACGAAAAAATGACCCGCTCGCTCTTTGGTGGTCCGTGAGCGGGTTTCAACGAGCGGGTCATTCACGACCGACCCAGGACTAAAATAAACATATAATTTTTGAAATATAAAATTTTTGCAAGCAAACATAAAAAAGTTTGAAAAAAGCAAACCTTACCCTTTTTCTAACTAAAATGATTGATAACAAAAAAAAATAAAAACCCACACATGTTTAATTAGACAAACGTATTATAAACGTTATTGTAATCTCATTTTTTTGTCATTACATGAAAAAATAAGTAAAAAAAATTCCCAAAGTTTAATTTTTATTTTCAAATTGTGATCGAAAACTTTGGTTTCATAAAGGTGTACATTTTACTTCTTTTATGGTTAATTTTTAGATTTGAAAGCAAAGCGTGGTGTTTTCTCTTTTTAACACCGTTTAGATCATATTTCTCACCATGACAGTAGGGAGACACAACGATTTCGATGAGATCTATGTAAGTTGTTTCGAAAAGCGAACAAATTAGCCTGACGGGTTATGCTAAAAAATTGGCCCTCACCTCCAAATTAATTTTGAACAAAAAATTTTAAATCTGCATTGGTTGCACTAAATCTAATATAACTATTTAAACCGTATATGTTATGTAAAAATGTATATTTTAAGTTTAAAAAAATAATATTATTTTATTTATTTAGATACAAAAAAGTTGAATATTGGTCGTGATCTTATTGGCATAATTTATATACTTATGATGAATTTTTTTTTGTTAAATTGTTTTTCGAGCAAGCTTATCAAGACGCCGATCTTCAAAGCTTTGGTCATAAATATCAGAGAAAAACTTTACCAATTGCTTTATTATCTATTGAGCGACTGGCATTTAAAATTTGAAACACTTGTATGTTCATTTAAGCCGACATACTGGCCCGCCGTGTTGGCGTGGTTGGAGTTTAAGACATAGCGATACACCTCCGCCAGGCCTGCGGGGTTGGAGGCTAATTAATGTTAATGTTACATCGTTTTAAGCTCAAAACAACTAAATGATAATTAAATATAGTATCAATGAGACAAAGTATGATTATGAATGAGGTACTTCTATTAAAGACTGCCATACAACTTTGTATTGGCATACAAAGTTGTATGGAATCTTTCCTTTTTGCCTACCCCTGTGGAGGAAAATGGCAAGATGGTTGGTTACGGAATAAAAGATGAACCTTTAAATAAATTTCCCTTTCTAGTTAAAAATTAAAGATGTCCACTTGCGATATGAGGATTCAATTACTTGCGGTGAGTCTAATGGCTTTGCGTGTGGCCTCATCATGGAGTCATTTTCTGCCGAGTCGTGTGACTCCAATTGGCTCCGGAGCTTCACCACCCTTTCCTCCAGCCAGTCGGGTGGCTGCTCTTTCAAACTGCTGGAGTTACAGAAGATAGCCTTTTACTGGGACAGGATGACCCTACCCAATGATATGCTGGCTAATCTGACTCTCGGAGAGCTTGCTGTAAGTACCAAATCTGCTAAATATTTATTTATTTATTTATTATAGATACAAAAGAAAGTACAAATAACATATTAGGAAGCTTTGCCTGTCCAACTAGGAAGTTTCCCGTTTCAGGACAGACAAATTGACAGGTTTAGTTTATATTATTCCAAGAAATGTACATAATTATATAACAAACAAAAAAAATAGATAAAGTGACCTGGTAGCATATATTATTATACTCGGATTTACCGAATTAACCTGGTAACATATAATATATTCGGATTTACAGTGAATGAGATAAGCAGGTAAGTTAGTAGTAAATATTGAAAAGTATAAACCAGGTACCTGATAACAGTTGGAGGAATTACATAAAGATTTACAACATAAACATAAACAGCCTTACTAAAAAACCCAGTGAAAATTTTTATTCAATTGACAAACGGCCGCGGATGTGAAAACATTACTAATTAAAAAATTGTTCATGGAAAAAAATACACATGGTTTCCACGGCCTGAGAGGGTAGTTTATCTCAGTTTTCGATTGATGTTCGGACGAAATTTGGAATTTTTCCTAAGTATTTTGAATGTTCTATATATTTCTTATTTTTGAAGGTGTCGTAAAAACAAATACCATTTATGAAAACTAGATAAAATTATCTTTTAGATTTGTGTATTTGAAATACACTTTAGTTTTCAAAAACTGCCATATTTTAAGATTCAAACTCGGAAAAAAATGAAAAAAAATTTCCTCCCAAAACATTTTTGACCAAAATGTAGAGAAATTTAAAAAAAATCAAAACTTCAAAAACACAGTCCTTTAATGTAATAAATTTGGAAGGAAACTATCACCTCACTTTTTCGTCGTGCATACAATAAAAAATTAATAAAAAATTTTAAAGTTTTTTTTATTGCCATACACATATAGTAACCTATAAAACAATATTCTGACAGTTCAACTTTGAAAGTACGGCGTTTGTACAATAACTTGATTAAACTGATGTAAACCACACAAATAAAATGGTGAATATATCAATTATGTGAACAGAAGAGTAAATTCGTCACTACAATAGAAATTATTTAGTAAAATCACAACATTTAGGCACTGTCAAAATTTTCCATATCCCGCCATAAACACACCGAACTGTTTTGTCATCGCGGGCCGATATGCACAGGCGCACCAATAATGCCCCTAGCGGAGAAGAATTAAAACAACATTGTTTCCTAGGAAATTAAAACCATTTACAATGTTGTCAGATCTTAATGCATTTTAACAGCGTGACCACGCAAGAAACGTTATTGGTAATAAAACGTGATTTAGTGTATACGGGGTTTAATTATGTTATTGCAATAACACAGTTAATTGGTCGCGCTGTGGTTTTTTTTTAGTAAGGCTGAAAGAGTTAATGCTATTATAAACAATACTAGCTGGGTTACCCGGCTTCGCTCAGGAAAACATTCGAGAGAGTTCTGGAATGTTTCACTTTGATGTTCCCGATTCCCTATTCACCCTATTCACCGACGTACGCCGCCACTCCTTCCAGAACTTTCTACGGCTTTATCGAACCGTCTAGAACTCAGGAACTTTGTAGACTCACCAACGCACTCCGCCACTCCTTTCCGAACTTTCTACAGCTTTATCGAAATTTCTAGAACTTTTCGGAACCTTCTAAACTCACCGACATACTTCGCCACTCCTTTTAGATTTTTCTAAAGCTTTGTCGAACCTTGTAGAACTTTTCGGAAACTTCTACAGCTTTATCGAACCTTCTTGAACTTTCCGGAACCTTCTAGACTCGCTGACATACGCCTCTATTTCTTCCAGAACATTCCAGAGTTCTATCGAATTTTCTAGAAGTTTCCGGAATCTTCCAGACTCTTCTTGAAGTTTCTAGAGTCTTCTTAGAACTTTCAGCCCTTATATCTTCAAAAGTAAGCCCTTTAGGTAAAAACGAATACCCTTATTCCCTAGGGGGGATAGAGATCTACCATAACATAAAACTCTCTTGATCCTACCGGCACTCGTTTCTGAGTTTTTGCGTTCCGCACGTTTTTTTGGACTTTCTTTTATAATATATATTGATTATAATGATATGAAGTTATGTTAGGTTATGTGTTTGAAGTGTGAACTTATAATACATTCCTACTACACTTATAAGAGAAACTATATTAAAATTTACAAAATCAGATATAATTTGTGTATGTAATAATATATACTTATTTGTTTTTTTTTTTTTTAATTATTTATGCGTTAGAACTACAATCAGGTGTAATAAATTTGTGCAAACATGATTATTTTCACTGATTTAAAACACGTTTTCAGTACCAATTATATTATACGACAATACGAATACACCGCGCTCATGTCTTGAACAACTCCTGCTAAAATATGGAAACAATATAAATATAGATAGAAATATAAAAAGAAACTATGAATATAAATAAATAGTACCTGATTTAGTGCTACTTTGGTAACGCTGTAGTGAAATAACAATAAGATGGCCCCCGGAGCTAAAGAAATAAGGCCAAAATGAAATACAGTTCTCTCTCAGTAATCAGCCACTTTTTTTTTCAAAAGCTGAAACGAACCTAGAATCGGTGTTTAACTTTAAAATGTCAAAAAAACAAAATGGCGCTGACTGACCATTTGATAACAACAATACATTTAAATTGAATATTCATTTGAACCTGTGGTTGAGTTGTTTTTAATTGGAACTCTGATACACTATAATAAGCTGAAGTACGAAGGGGGTTGTTATTTTGCCAATTTTATTGTAATCAATTGAATGTGTTGAATATCTTTACTGTTTAGATTCGTATGTGTGAAATGCAGTCTTCAGAACACCGGTTCGTTATAAGTCCTGTATCTGCGGTGGCTCACCTGCGAAGGGAACGCTCTGAACAACCTCTGCGATCACACACAAGGCCTCGATTGGACTGCCAACTCTCTTTAGATCAAGTTCCTTTGATATTGACAAATGTGAGTCTATTAAATTTATATGACCATATATGTGTTTATGTACATGTATAGTATGTTTTACATTTTCATTCTTTATCCACTCAAACGATTTTTGGCATATGATGGCAAATTTTCAAAACGCCTTGAGAGGCTTACCATGATGTGTCAAACTTACCTTTTGTAAAATATAAAAAAAAAATTTCAAACCTTCCCGCGATCTGTAGTTTGCGTTAGTAGCTATGATAATACTTTCCCATTTTATCATATGTCTCAAATCGATTTCCTGCGATCGATTTGAGACATGAGCTTCTAAATCCAATATTGTTTTTTCTCAAAATTTGATTCTCGAACAAGGCTTATTAAAATGCCGTAAGTGTATATTTTATTCGATTTTTATTACATACTAGCTGGTACCCTGCATGCGTTGCAATGCCATTCAATGAAATAAATTGTTTCTCCCTGCATGTCCTTCCCCGTGCATCCCCGTTCACCTCCCGAGTCCCCTTCCCCTCCCACATTCCCCCTCCACCTCCCCTGTTCCCCTCCCCCTCCTGCATTTCCTTCCTGCTGCTAAAATATATGAAATACACACATTTTCATTTATACAAATTTCATAATGCCAGAGCTTACCATTATATATATCCTATAACATTCGCGAGCATGTGCACACCATATCACGAAAGTTTTAACGGTATGGCAGGGCATAAAATATCCAAAGTTGACTCGAATAAGTACCACGCATACCACAATTTCAAGGGAACTAACTTGCTAAATTTGTTCATTTATAAAGTTTACAATGTTTAATAATTTGTTAATAAATCCTAAAAATTGTGACCGGCCAACTCAGAATCATGCAACTACAAACCTCCTCTGAATATTTATTAAAAGTGCTTTTTTTTTTAGTTAAATAAGCTACTTTAGGTTAGCTTAGGGGTCGTCCATTAATAACGTAAGGCTCGAAAGGGGGGGTGGGGGTTCTAAACAAAATCGCGAAATATCACCAGGGTGGGGGGGGGGGGAGTATAATGAGATATCACGTGTATTTATTTTTCATGATAATGTTCTGAAAATTTAAAAATACTTTGTACTAAAAAAATACTCGTGATTTGGGAGGGTGGGGGGGGGGGGGGGTTAGTCTAAAACCTCCCCACATATCACCACGAGGGGGGAGGGGGGGGGGGGGTAAAAAGTTGCTAAAAAACATCATGTGATTAATGGACGACCCCTTAGATTAGGTTATGGGCTGTTTTTCAAAATTTTCATAACTTTTAATGATTTTACAAAGGGGTGTTGAAGTTGCATGATTCTGAGTTGTCAAGGAACCCCTAAAACTGTGGGATAAATGATAAAATATAGATGAATTCAGTGTATATAGCACTTTCAAACTTTTGTCTCCATGTTAAAATTCAAAGGTATGATTTTTTTTTAATGAGGGCGGGAAATTTCCAAATTGATTGTTCAGAAATCCTAGACACTGGAAACACTTTTAGTATTTTATGTTATTGATATTTGTATTGGTATATGTAATTTAAATGATGTGTGAATGTTTCAGTGTCAATATAATGAAATGATCGGCTGTTCCCGCGGCTTAACACTGATTGGAAAATTGCGTGTGTTTCGACAGTGGAGACCAAGTACTACGGTATCGCAAAGTCGTAGAGCCTGGTGGATATACGCAGTCAAATGCCATTTTCCTGATAGTAATTGTAAGAAATTTCTTAAAAAATTTAATGAAAGTTTGGTGTACTAAAACTATTATTGTCTGATACACACATAAATGTATATTTCTTTCTTCTCTTAGTCATGGAACCAAAGCCAACTTGGGAAACCTGTTTATGTAGCGCGAGACTATGTAAGCGCTATGTGGATATGTATTCAACACTCCTTATCACACCTTCCCTAACTCTTTCGTCAGAAAACAAAGCTCTCAAAGACCAAGTTGAATGGACTTCTCCTTTCCAACAGCTTAAACTACTCAGGGAGGTTTGTACAATATTTTATTTATTTATCAACAGCTGTTGAGTTATTAAACTAAACAACCAGTCTCAAAATGACCAGATTGGAACTTGCAGTCTCCAGACTTCAATGTAAATTTCTTTAAACCATTACGCTGGGCAGGCCATCTATCCTTCATCATTCGTTATCGCAATTTATCAGTAGGTACCGGTGTTCTTTGAAAATGTAACTAACTATTGATTTTACTAGCAAACAATTAACCTTTTTGGTTGTGTACACTACTTTTATGACGTATGTACATTTTCATGAATGCACTAATATGTTCGCACAGCGCTGAGGACATGGTTTACATATTCGTGCACATTATGTCCATAGCGATGAAGAGGTTAAAGCTTTAGATAAGCATTTATTAACATTTTGTCGCCCAAGTATAATTGTTCTAATAGCAAATTTTAGGTAAATAAACTTTCTCAAATTCTTGAATAGTCAAAAGTCCTTTATCTTTATCTATCTATATACTTTATCTATCCCTATCCTTACTCTTATCTAAATCATAAAAGTCAGGCATTTTAAATTCATTAAATTATAATAATTCCTTCCCAAGATAAAATAAGATACAATTTGAAACCTATGCTGTAAATTATTATTTTTAATTTATAAACTAACGTTTAAGACAAGATTTTTATGCATAGCACAAAGGGTAACAATTATTATAAGCAATAATTGGCAGCCTGAAACACTCATTTACATTGAAAAATCTTCCGAGAAAAGATACTTGCCGCCAACGGGACTTGAACCCGTGTCCTTCTGATTGCCGGTCGGATGCTCTGACCACTGAGCTATGGCGGTTTATCTAATACCCGCCAAATAATTCAATATATACTGGTGTTTCATTCAACAATTACTGAAAATTACTGGAAAAATGTAATAATCAGTAATTGTTGAATGAAACACCAGTATATATTGAATTATTTGGCGGGTATTAGATAAGCCGCCATAGCTCAGTGGTCAGAGCATCCGACCGGCAATCAGAAGGACACGGATTCCCGTTGGCGGAAGTCCCGTTGGCGGCAAGTATCTTTTCTCGGAAGATTTTTCAATGTAAATGAGTGTTTCAGGCTGACAATTATTGCTTATAATAATTGTTACCCTATGCTGTAAAGTTGGGAAAAGTAACTTTAGAATAATTAAGAGGGTTTTTACCAGAGAAAACCAGAAATATGTCATTTTTAAATCAGATTTTAGACATATTGACTCTTTTCCACAAAAAATTATAAATGGATTTCGAAAAATTGTTCTTTTATCTAGCATTCGCATGTTTTAAATTTTGAGAAAAAATGTTTATTTTTAGTATAATAAGGTTATACCATAGGACGTTGGCAGATTTGTTAAATTTTCAAAAAAGATTTTGTATTATGCCACACCCATTTCAAATCATATAATCATGATAAATAAAATCATTAAAAAATATATACGTACATGTGTTTCTTGACGAAAATTGGTCCGTTTATATTTCTATATACTTCAGATTTTTTTAACATTCTTATTTAACTTAGACATTATTGAAAAATGATAAATACTTATAATCAAAAAATAATTACAAGAAGTACATTATTTTAATAGTTTTATCATAATGCCTTTCAGCATTTTTGGATGTAGGGATAAATTAAAGCAAATTTGTAATGAAATAAAATCGATATTGAGTTATAATTTTAAAAAGCTGGTACGGAGAATAATTAATCTTTCTCATTGTAACCACCCTGCATGATCGTAAGAACAACTTTCAACGAAATGTGGATTTTCGGCCGCTGGCTGGTTAAACGCTCTTAAGTACTCAGCCGACGATTTTTAAAGTTATTGCCATTAGTTTTAAGTTAGAGGATGATTTCATGAACATGTAAACTGCGTGTTTGATTGTTCAATGTTCATTGGCAGGTTTTGTTTTTTACCTTCTATTATTTATATCAATTTTTTGTTCTTTCAGGCAGCAATGAGAAATGCACCTAGAGCAGTTAACAACGCAGATAAAAGTAGATTAGCAGCGGAGGGAGCAGCGCCCGAAGGTGCCCAGGGAAGATCCATGTTAATCCGGTGGTTTCCTCAGTGGTGGGGCTGGTATTCATCAACTCCTTCTCAAACCGCTTCTCTGTCACCATCAAATTCTACACCCAGTCTTGAGGGAGAAATCTTGGATGTTCTAGCTGATTCCATAGAGAATAATAGCTTACTCAAAAGAGACACTGTTTTCGGAAAATTCCAGTTCAATTTAACGAAGGGTAGTTTACAGCTTTGCGAAGATCACAATCAAAATAACACAAATGGAAACGCAAATAAGTAAGTCATAAAGTTTTGCTACAATATTGTATTTTCATTGACACTTTTATCCTTCCGTCAGGTTCAATATGTTGACCGCAGAGTTCGAACGCAATGTGAATAAACACGTGTTTATGTTCATTTATAACTGCCAAGTGATGATTATTAGTGGTTTCAAAAAAATGCAAAAGTTTTTCCAAAAAAACCACATTTTTGACATAAAACCTTCTCCAGTAAAGCACCGCTTGCTCACTATATTTGCAAGGGATAAGCAGATAGGAGTTTCACATTTATTGCTTTCATTGTTTCGTTAGGTGAGAGTGAAATAGTTCCAACAGGTGTTTTTGAGAAAAATTTGAGATTTTGTCACCAGCGAGTTTACTTTCAATTATCGTACTGGAAAAAATGCATCGCTATCTGATGTCTACAAACTGATTTAAAAAAAAATAATATGGTTCTAACTGCACCTAACTTTCGATTACGTTTGGGTTGATAAAGGTTCATTGGCAGTTGGAACCTTTAATTGAAACATTTCAAATAACCGAAAATTTGGTTCGTTAAATTCCAGTACTTCTTCCAAAACTTAATTTTGGAATTGAGGCCAAAATATGCATTCAAAACTAGTGATATATTTTTTTTAAATCAAAAGGACGTGTAATTTTCTATAACGCCTTGCAAGCTATTTTGCATAAAATTATTAAATATAGGCCATTAAAGAATTCAATTTATCGAAATTTTAGAGGCAACAATTATTTGCAAGTTCATGGTAATTATTTTTTTTTTTAAATTGTGTTTTCTATTATAATTACTTAAATATGATAAAACCATTTTGATAGGCTTTAATTTAAATTACAAACAACCGATTTACAAACACAAATTTGTGTTAAAAAAAATTATTTCAAACCCAAAAGAACACTTTTAGTCCATTTTTTAAATTTTATATTTCATCTTATTGACAGAGAAAGTGAGCCAAGATTATTTTAATTTTAATTACCTTTCTTTATTATTCATTCATTCATTAGTAACAAAGCAATGCAATTATTATTTGACGATTTTGATAGTTTATAAGTAGTAGTTTTTTTTTTGTTTTACATTAACTCCACAAAGGAAGCCCTGGGGAAAATAATTTCCCTCAGGGCCTATGTCATCTGGGATGCTGTGTGGAGGATCTTTTTGAGGAGAGGAAGGAATGAACATTGGTCTTGAAGAGACCAATGTTGTAGGAAGGAGGAAACACAGAGGCTGGCAAATTATTCCACAGCCGAGCTGTTGAACACAAGAACGAGTCGAAGAAACGACCCGTTCTCATGTGACAAATGTCAACCGTGTACAAATGTTGGGCAGGCATTTGGCGTGTTTCCCGACTATGCACCGGTGCCGAAGGGATCAATGACGCTAGTTCCTCGGAGCATCTTCCATTGTAATACCGGTAGAACAAGGATAGCATTCCCACCCGACGCCAGTGCTCTAAAGATTGCAATCCGTCTGTTAAGATGGGAGAATCTATTAAACGGACCGCACGCTTCTGCACAGAGTCGAGGGTATTTTGGAAATTATTCCAAAGGTGTGCTCCAGACCAGAGGTGTTTAATAATCAAAATAGTATTTTTTTTATAAATTAGCACTAATTACGTAGATAGCACTAAAAAAATTATCTAAAAGAGGTTATAAGGGGGCATATATTAATTACGTGAGCAGTTTTTCTTCCAATTTTACCCCCCTCCCCCCCGTGAGATAAATTTGGGCCACTTTGTAATTCTTTTCAAGTACCCGTGAGATTTTGCTGAACCCCCACCCCCTTTTTGAGCTCATGTAATTAATTTATGCCCCCTAAGCAAATAAAAAAAAATACATGGGACCTTTTCGAACTGATTATTTTCTAAAGTTTCGCACTAAAAGGGTTCCATCTGCTATTTTAGGTAAAGCTAATAAATTATTATCTACAATCTATTACGTGTTTTAGTTATTAAAAAAATTACCAACTGTTCGCAAAGGCAAACTCAACAGAAGGTTTGTCAAATAATAAAATAAATTAATTCAAAAGTTAGAGTTATCATATCTCAAAATTTTGGTTAGAGCAGTTAGAACCTTCTCACCCTTACCAAAAATTTGTCAGTCTTTTCAAACTGGTTTCACCAGTGCACGGTGAGCATCGTCTTCTTTTAGAGGGAGAGGAAAGCCTTTTTTTTCTTCCTGGGAAGGAGGACGAATTCTTTTCAGCCTGTTTTGGAAGTTGATCGGCATTCAAATGGTTTTCATACGAGTTTGGATGCAATGAGCTTCTCTGAATAAAATTTGAACAACTTCTCGACAAAGAAGGTCACATAGAGCATGTCAAAAGGGGAAGCTATTGGCAGGTGTGAGGTGACAAAATGTCCGCGGTGTGCCTTTCAGATCAAATGCACTCGACGGAAGGTTAAAACTTAGCTTTTTATTTCTTTGTCTAATAAATAATTTTTTTATTTTGCCTGCAATGTTCTCATCATTTTTCAGGGTTAAGTTAGAGTTACGGTTTGAAAATGTTGGATTCAGTGTTGAAAGTAGACCAAGGACATCTTCACATACAATGAGTATAGCGTTAGGTGCTGTATATTTGAGAGATCACTTGACAGATCATACACTGTTCCCTATTCTTATTGGCTCACAGGTAATGGACTATTTGATTTTTTTATTTATACATACATAATGTGTTATTTATGCTTCCAGTAACCCCACAACAACTAAGGATGGTTGTTTAAAAAAAATTGATAAATTCATCAAATATCGAAGTTAATTTTAACATACTATGTAAGTTCTATTCAGGTTCTGTGATTATTTCAATATCATGCAGCAACGGGCCTATAATCTATCTATCTTCTATCTATATAAATCTATATAAATAAAAATGAATCGTCGAAATGTATGTACGCGCATAAATTCCGAACGACTGCACCAAATTGTATAATTCTTTTTTTGTTGTGTTCGTTATGGTCAGGACAAGGTTTGTATAAAACTACTAGTGAGCTCTGGCATAACGAAATTTGTATACAAAATTGCATTAGGTGGCACGCGAGCTGTTTGAAAACTGAATGTACCAGGACTGAATTAATGGAATGCGGGAGGGTGGAACTCGGGAGGAGGGTTAGCGGGACGGGGGAAGCGAGCGAGGGGAGTGGGAAGAGGGAAGGCGGTGTGGGATCGTGAGAGGGGAAGGGGACGTGGGAGAGGAAGGGGAGGCGGAAGGGGAACGGGATGAATGGGAAAGGACACGCAGGGAGAAACAATTTCTTCATTAAATGGCATTGCAACGCATGCCGGGAACCAGCTAGTGATATAATAATAGAACTTCAATAGAACCTCCACAGAACGTGAAAATTAACTTCAAATATTTTACGAATTTATCAATTTTTTTTAAACAACCCATCCTCAGTTGAATATTGAATGATGTATGCAGATACTTTTGCTTATTTTACTGATTATAAGGATTAACTTATTGAAGTTTAAACCTCATTTTAATAGTTAATTATTGAAATAATATTTAAAAAACTCAAATGAAAATAGAATAGACTCTGAAAATAAAAAGATAATGATCGCAACTGGGATTTTAACCCAGATCCTTAATTTCTTGGAACCCATTTTCACCGGAACCATTCTGAAATTTCCTTGGAACCCATTCTCAACACTTTTCCCATTGAGCCACTGAAACCTGATTACATTTGGTCATTCATATCAATATAAAATTTCAAAGTAAATTTATTCATTGAAAGGCCTATTCAAGTTCTGTTATTATTCCACTTTGGACCAGTTGTTTCACAGAAATTGACTAATAACAGAACTTTCACTGAACTTGAATACATATTAACTTATCGGGGTTTTATATGATATTTTTTATCATACCGATCCCCTTATCGGGACGCAAATGAAAAATCTTCACTTTACACAATCATTATTTTTATATTTGCGATTTCATACAGATTTGCCAAGACAGTATTTAAATGCATTTTTGTTGTGTTTTTAGGGTACCGTAAGAGAAGGTTTGGGTAGTGCGAAATATGCATCTGCTCCTGCTTGGGTGAAGCATTCTGTGGGAAACGCAGGTAATGCAAGTAATCCGTCTCTTACAAACACTGGAGAATCCTTATTTCAACTGGTCTATGAAAAGAAACCTGTGGGACTAACTGTTGATTATAGGTAAGTAAAATTATTTTGTAAACTTCGGATAATGTTTTTTTATTTTTATACATCACAGCTATATAAAAGAAGCAGATATGTATAATATTTTTTTAATGTTACCGGAGACCCAAATTATCTCAAAACATCATATGTCGTTATAATAACTGGAGACCCAAATTGTCCGAGAGCGACCGTGCATTATTAAAAGTTAGATATCTCTTTTCCTATCATTCAAAAATTTGTGATTTCTTTTATGTTAGAAAAAGACAGAAATAATGCTTCTCATTGCAAACCCGATAAGAATAAGATGAATCTTTTTTGTACACCCAACCAAAACAACAAAGCTTAACATTTAATTTTAGAATAAAATTGTAAGAATATGATAAAAAGTGAAGTGACAGTTTTACTACAAATTTTCTTAAAAAAAAGGAATCTGAATTTCAAATTTTAAGTATATTTTATTTTACATACTTTTTCGGGGAATCCGCAGTATGTATTTTTTTAAGCCAATTTACATTTTCAATATCAAAATTTTAATATTTAGAAACAAAATTATGAATTTCTAATATACACATCGGAAAGATAATTTTATCTAGATTTTAGAACAATTTTTGTTTTTTCAAAGGAATAGAAAATAACCAATATAAAGGTACATTTACAATACATGGGAAGAATCGGGAATTTTGCGCGCCAACCTTGACTTGCAAAAGTTAATGATATTATTTTCTTATTATTCGAAGGGTTAAACTAATTCTGTGGTAAAACAAAGTACATACATTCTTTTCTACTTTAATTAATATTTTTTAAGTCACCGAAGGCCCTTTTTTTGACATGTTTCGGTTGTAAATTTTTTCAGTTCCACAACAATTCAGCAAAGGATATTTCAACGCCTCTTCGAAAAGTTATTAAAAGTGATGATTTTTTTTTTAAATACCTCTTCACATAACCTACCGTAACCTGGTTAAATAACCAACTTTTTTGTTTGTTTTTGTTTTCATCACTTGTAATGACGTTTTTTTAATATTTGTGATGGTTAAAAAAATAAAATGGTTTCATTATTTGTATTTTTCAGATTATTTGTTAAATCGCAGTCATTGGAGATTGTGTACAATCCTGGAGCAGTGCGGTGGCTGATAGATTTCCTCTCCCACCCTCTATCAATCAACAATAAAAGCAAATTATCCGCTCCGGAAACCATATCCAACCAAACAGGGGCTTATGTCCATGTTAAAAATACAACTAAAATGCACCTCATTAATCAATGGGAACACATATTACAGGGAAATTTGGTAATTTATTTGATTAAATCCTTAGGGGGCGTTCAAGTATTACGTAATGCAATTTTTGAAGATTTTTGACCCTCCCTCCCCCCCATGTAACGCGCCGTAAAGTTTTTCTGTATCCCCCCCCCCACCTAAATGTTACGTAACACCCAAGTGACTATTTTTACCTAAAAGTCACAATTAAGTTTCGTAAAGTACTGGAAAATCACTTGAAATAAAAAAAAAATTACGTACATTACAGTCGAGGGATTCCCCGTACAACATAAACGAAAAGGATTGCCAACTTGGAAGTTTTTAATTCTCTAGTTTTTTATTTAAATAAAAAAAAACATGTTACGTAACGCGTTATTAGAACCCCCCCTCCTGCCCCGGTAACGCACAGTAACGTTTTAAAAGACCCCCCCCCCCAGAGTGCCTTACCTAATGCTTGAACGGCCCCTTATCATATTTCAACATGCTTTCTATTCTGACAAAGATGTGTTTTTAAATTATTAGGTTATTTTTCTTCTACCTGTTCTACAACTTAATATTATGGTTTTCTTATTTTTTTAATGAATCTTATTCGTATTATCTTATTATAGTATTATTACACTAACATCTGCTACAAATTAAAGTGTTGCCATCTCTAATATTCAAAGAGAAATTTCCTGCTAGTTTGAATTATTGTGCTTTTGACTAAAACTAAATGGACTAAAACTGATTGAATAATGTTTTGCTTCCTAAAAGAGTGAAAGAAGTTTATGGCAGCTGGAGCTTGACATTTCCGCACCGCAAATATTATTGATAGAAAAGTTCACCGACAAGAATGGAGTTGTTGTGGTTCTTGATTTTGGTAAAATGCATCTTTCCAATGGATATATGGAGCAGGAGCAAGACCAGGAACAAGTCGACCCGGCCACCGAGGAAGATGAAAATGGTAAGCTTTTCTTCTTTGGCGATGCAAACCATAATATTTTATGCATCGTTTTAATGCATTACCACTACATGTACGTATTTTTGTAACAAAACACTGACTCATATTTAAATATTTATTCTAACACTAGCTGGTACCCGGCATACGTTGCTTTGCCATTTAATAAAGAAATTGTTTCTCCCTGCGCGTCCTTTCCCATTCGTCCTGTTCCCCTCCCCCTCCCGTATTCGCCTCCCTCCTCCCGCGGATCCCCCTCCTGAATTCCTCTCCCTCCTCCCGAGTTACCCTCCTCCCTCCCGGGTTCCCTCCCCTTCTCCCACGAACCCCCCTCCCGGGTTCCCCTCACTTCTCCCGAGTTTCCCTCCCGAGTTCCCCCCCCCCCCCCCCCCCTCTGCTCCCCCCTCACCCCTCCCGCATTCCATACATTCAGTCCCGGTACATTCAGTTTTCAAACAGTTCACTTGGCACCTATTGCAATTTTTTATACAAATTTCATAATGCCAGAGCTCACCAGTATATATAGAAAACTTCGCGGACGTGCTCACAACGACTCACCAAAGTTTCATCACAATCTCGACTGGACCCCAGTCTACCGTACCGAAGGGACGAACGTCAAATGTTTGACAGGAAAGTAGGTAGAACAGTTTATATAGGAAAATTAAATTGTTGTTTTTACTATCTTCCTCGCAATGTTTTCATATTTTCTCGCCGTTTAAACCTTCCCTGGACTACCACAAACATTTCAAAACCAAAATCAGCTAAATCGGCCCAGCCGTTCTCGAGTTTTAGCGAGACAAACGAACAGCAATTGATTTTTATATATATAGATTACATGTTGATGTTGTTCAGTGTTTTTGTTTTGTTGATGTTGACGTTTAGTCAATAACGTTTATGAATGTGAATGTTATCTTTTGTCAAATATTGATACAAAATATATATTTTCAAATCATACAATTAGAAAAAACACAAATTGAAAGGTCATTGCCGCCACCTTGATGATTATTATTATTATTATTGAACAATTTTTATAGCGCCGTTTAGTAAAGAATTTCATTTCAAACGCATCTAGCAATTATATTTTTGACACATTGAAGATTTTATCGGTTGACTAAATAATATACGTAGTTTTTTTAATTTGCCACACTGACATCTGACAATGGTTTCACTGAATAATTCACAAAACTTACAACATTATTAACACAACCTATACAAGTTCATTTTTGCGAAAACAATGCAACAAACTCCGCCTTTCAAACAAAAAACTGTGAAGCATATAAAATATTCTTGCATCTATCTAGAGCAGAGGTTCCCAACCTTATCCGGCTAACCGCCCACTTTTCCAAGTACATTTTTCTTCAACACCCTCCCCTCCCCCTCCCCATAAAAAAAGCTTGACAGCATGAACGGAAAAGTTAAAAAAAATTAAATGAAAATTGCATGTTTTGAAATATCATGACTAACCGATTAATAGCTTTGTAGTTATTGGTTCCCAGTCAGGCGTTGCGGGTTCAACTCTCTTCTAGATTAGTCCTCCATCATTGCACAAGCCACATTTTCCACTTATAATGATGGAATAGGGTTGATTTTCAACATTCTTGGATTATTTGCAACCTGGAAATGTTGCTTTCTCAATTAAAAAACGGTTTTCTGGAACAATATTATCGAAATAACAAAAATGCTGTTAATCCATTAAGAATACCTAATCACTAATTGAACGGTTTGCATGCAAGATTCTTGCAATGGTGAATTCCTTTTCTGCCCTTCACCGCTCCCTTATCGTAATCACATAAGAGCAAGGAAAATGCATTATGTTACATAAATGCAAATCTATGCTATGCATTTATATAGTCATGTCTTATCATTTGAAAGTTTATTCCCACAATATAAAAATGTTTATTATCTTTTGTAGAAATGTTCATGACTCCTTGTTCTACCCCTCCGGGAAGTGAAGTGAGTGACAGGATGAATTTGACGGATTGCGGTGCCTCCCCTTTGCCTGCGGACTTTTCACAGGGAAATGCACAAGCTAATGCTTCCCTCAATCAAGATGCACTCCACCACAGGCTATATGACAGGTTATTGTTATTGACTACAATACATGTATTTTATTTGAATATATGAAATGAAAATCTCTTGTCATCGAAATAATAATATAATTTTTTTATGTATGTAATCTTTTGTTTTCCAGATATAAAATCGAATTCAGTGACTTGCAAGTCTTGATTGGCAGAGTAAAAGATAGCTGGAAATATGCTAACACCAAAGGAACTTCCGCCCTCCACATTTTAGACAGATTCAGTATATCTCTTCAGGTACTAGCTGGAATAATATATATTTTAAAATGACCAATAAATAAGTTGCTTTATTGTTATTTTATGAAATTATGTGTGTTGCAGGTTGAAAGAAGAGTAATTTACACAAGTGATCCACAATATCCTAGCGTCACTCTATGTGGTACTCTGCCAAATCTAGTCGTCCACTTGAATGAACACAAGTTGATGTCCATACAGTCTTTGATTGCTGAATTAAAATCACCCCAGATGTCATTTTCAACCAGGTTAGTAATTTATTTTATTCCAAATAAAAATAAAACACACACATACTTATTTCATCTAAACCTTTGTTATATTTTGTCTTTTTACAGCCTGAATACAATGCCTCTGAACGAAGAATGGAAAATATCTCCTCCTTCTGAAGAACTGATCAACGAAAACTCAGAAACGGAATTTACAGAAAGATCCCACAACCAGCTCTCTAGATTACTGATGGTTCAATTTGCAATAGATCAACTGGCTTTAGAGGTTGATAATATATTTTAAAAGATTAATAGTATTACCAGTGGCGGTTCGTAATCTAAATTATTGGGAGTTCAACAATGAAACGATTTAAAAAAGGAAAGAAAATCGGCTTTTTGTGAGCACCTTTTCTTCTTCATCGATTTTATGGAATCATGAAGGAGTCACATCATTTTAACCACTTAAGGACCACTCCCGAGTATACTCGGGCGGCTAATACGTGCTAAAAATCTCACACCCAAGATAACTCAGGCATACTTAGTACTATTGTAGTAAAAATGTGTTTTTTTTTCGTTTTTTTTAATTTTTACAGCCTTACTAAAAACCCAGTGAAAATTTTATTCAATTGACAAACGGCCGCGGATGTGAAAACATTACTAATTAAAAAATTATTCATGGAAAAAAATACAAGTTGTTTACACAGCCTGAGAGGGTAGTTTATCTCTGTTTTATTAATGATGTCTGAACGAAATTTGGAATTTTTCGAAAGTATTTTGAATGTTCTATATATTTCTTATTTTTGAAAGTGTCATAAAAACAAATACCATTTATGAAAACTAGATAAAATTAGCTTTTAGATTTGGGTATTTGAAGTACACTTTAGTTTTAAAAACTGCCATATTTTAACCCCTCCGAAAATCGCCATTTGAGCACTTTAACTGTCTCTAACGAAATGACATTTTACGAAAACTTTTTGTTATTACCGCTTCACAATTAAAGCTCTATAAATGAAACATTTCTGAACGTAGCCGAATAGTAAAAACTGTTTTAGAAAGGTTACAAAATAAGCTTTCAAATTATTATATTACAAATAAATATTAGCATTTGTAAATATTAAAATTTAGAACGCAAACATTAAAAAAGGTTAAAAATGACTCACGTGATATTTTTATGTGAAAACGGTACTAAAATTACAGATTATGTAAACAACAATACTTATTCTATTGTATATATGTGTACACTTTTGTCACCTCACTTCTTTATCATTTCATATAAAAATATTTAATAAAAATTTAAAATGTGGAGCGCGGTGGAGCCGCCGGTAGTAAAATTTGAGCAGGTAAATATTTTTGTCAATTACGCGACTGACAGCTGATTCCTGTTACGTATTTCTATGGACAACTTGATAGTGATGTACAGCTTGATCTACTTTCGACCTTTTACTTTTTGTTTTAGGGATGTAACTAAAACAATAACGGAGTTAGAACAATTTCTATGGAGACACACGCGCTGACGTATAAACACGCTTATTGTACTTGACTGCTGTCGTATTTCTAATGCTTACATCTGCTTACGTTGCGGAGGGGTTAAGTTTAAAATGCAGAAAAAAATTTCTTACCAAAACATTTTTAACAAAAATGTAGAGAAATTGAAAAAAAATCAAAATTTAAAAAACACAGTCCTTTTGTGTAATAAATTTGGAAGGAAACTGTCACCTCACTTTTTCCTCGTGCATACAATAAAAAAATAATAAAAAATTTCAAAGTTTTTTTTTATTGCCAAAAAAATTACATAAAAATAATTCTTGCATCTCTAAAGACGTTAATTTCTTTGATACGTTTACGAACACGTGTATTAGATATTAATATTATAAAAAATTATCACTTTTAAGAAATTCTCTTAAAATAAAGATCTTAAAATGTAAATTTTATCTTTTAAGTAACCTATAAAACAATATTCTGACAGTTCAACTTTGAAAGTACGGCGTTTGTGCAATAACTTGATTAAGCTGATGTAGACCACACAAATAACATTGTAAATATATTAATTATGTGTCACTACAATTGAAATTATTACAATAAGTAAAATCACAATATTTAGGTACCTACTAACAAAATTTTCGACATCCCGCCATAAACACACCAAGCTGTTTTTTCATTGCAGCCGTTGAGGACTAATGCACAGGCGCGCCAATAATGCCCCTTGCGGAGAAGAATTAAAACAGCATTTTTACCTAGTAAATTAAAACCATATACAACGTTGTCAGATCTTCAATGCATTTTAACAGCGTGACCACGTAAGAAAGCTTATTAGCAATGTATCGTGTTTTAGTGCACACGGGGTTTATTTATGTTATTGCGATAATACAGGTTATCGGCCGTGAATTTTTTTTTTTAGTAAGGCTGTTAATGATTACTGAAGGGGTTAAAAGACTGCATATCTAGAAGACCATTTTGAAAAGATTTAACTTGATTATTTGTGTATGAAGTTTAAAAATAATAAAAAAATATTAATAAATGCCCACTACACTAGCGATTTGAAATTATAGGCCCATTGACTAAGACAAAATTATGACTTATTTATACTGAGTTGCATTGAAGAAAGTAATACGAAAACAACAGTTTAATTAAAATTGGTACATTTTTAGAAGATTTTGTAAATGGTATCAAACACTAACAATTTGTTGAAATGCAGAAACAAGTAAATCACTCAATTACTTTATAATAATAAAGCAAATAATATTGTGATATGCGTAATTTTCTTGTAAAGGTGAATAAATCTGCGTAAGTGCCTAGGTTTGAAGCCCACAAACGCAGCGTAGAATTATATCACTGAAGTCCTTTTGGTAATGTTTGTAAAGTTTCGGTTCTAAGTCCTGCGTACTTGAATAACGAATTTTGGATATATTTGGAGATATGTGCCAGCACTGTTCGAAACAGACTTTATGTTGTATGAAATATACCATAGATTTTTTTAGCTTCCTTGTGCATTCTGGAATCCGTGCCGGGCCGTATTCTCATTAGTGGATTTTTTTTATTATGGAGTAGTGGAACACTGTTCAAACTGTAGAACATAATATTATAATTCAAGTGAGTTTTGTTCGCCATAGTTATTCTTTGGGAGTCCACGACACATCCGTATGTTAGAGAAAACCGCCACTGAGTATTACATATCGATCGTCCAGTTGATTAGTCAGACATCTCCAAATACTAACCTTTGGAATAATGAGGAAAGCAATATTCTGATGCTCACCATAAATCAAATATTATTTACACGTGTCTGTGTTTTACAAATTAAATATGCTACAAAATAACACAAGGAGGCATAATGGTCCAATTTCATTAGTAGGACATTTTGAAATATCCTACTAGTGATCCAGTTTGTTAAAGTGACCCTACTAGTGAACCAGTGACAATATTTTGTTAAATTCTCTACAAATTTTTCTGCATTATAATTGATTTAGTGGTATTTATGAGTAATCTGAGTATTGTACCAGATAGAGGGTACACTTTTACGTATACTCAACGCTATATTGTACTTTATTGATGTATTAAAAATATGATCTGATGATTTCAATTTTATCCTTCTTTATTTGATTGAAAATGATGTTTTAGGTCCAGTCCCGAGGAAGAAGTATTGCTGAAGTGCAAGTGTGTGGAGTGAGAGCCGCTCTCACAAAAAGGCCATTTGACTTCAATTTATCCCTTAGCGTTCATTCCCTGCTACTTGTGGATGCCTTGCAGACCTATGGTCCTGACTTTGAACTACTCATAGCCAGCCACAAACATGTTGGGTACGCCAACTTTCATAATATATACATAGCCCAGTCATTCCGTAGTTTTACCTTGCAAAAAAGGTCATGTAGTAGCGATTTTGATATATGTTGTTAAGATTGGGACTCTAAAGAAAAAAAAAAGTTTTCGACCTCGGGAGGGTCGAGCTCGATCCGCCATCTTGGATTGAAGGTCCCAAAATTTGGTTTTTTCAAAATAATTATGAAATGGTTGATTTTACAACCAAGTTATTCAACGCGAACTTAAAGAAAACTAAATTACGTACATTTTATATGGAATGTTTTTTTTTGTAAGTCTAATAGGTAACGAGTTACAGCGGAAGAAAGAAGACAATTTTGACAAAAAATTGTAAAACTCAAATTTTCTTGATAAATTTTTGTAGGAACATATTACAAAACATCATTTTAACGTATTCCCACAAACAATATACGTATATAGCATCATCCCTGTGCTCGATGACGTTGATTGACGTTGTTATAGTGGGCTCCTAGTCTATAGCTGACTTGTCGGGGATGAAAAGATTAATTGTCATTTATCCAGAGAAATAGGTACCGAGAGGATGTCGAACATGGTTACCAGGTATACAAATTTTGAATCTATTAAATTCAAACGTAAGGACTAAGTTATTCCATTAGTAGCAGTCAACAGCAGCATCAAGATCGGCGAAACAACTATTTCCATCAACCCGCTAATGTTGTTCCAGAGAATGTGTGTTTTGAAGAAATCCGACGAAGAATTGAAGGATTACCTTAAATTCGAACTCGCCCCATTTCCTTTGTCGCTTTTCTCTGAAGAAGGAATGCGCAAAGGTACGAAATCATCATTTTATGGTGTTTTTGAACAACTTCCAGAAGGCGTGCAACTTAAAGGTAGCAAAATTAATGTTGTGGATGGAGGATACCTTTTACATAAAGTTGTATGGAATCGTAATGATTTTTTTGGGTCAATTTGCGAGAAGTACGTTCACTATGTAAGACATCACTATGGATCACATGCAGTTATTGTTTTCGATGGATATCTACTAGATGATGGTGAAAAAAATACAAAAACCGCAGAAAGACTTCGCCGATCGAAGAAGCATATGTCTGCAGATGTTCTTTTCGATGAAACAATGCCAGTTCAAGTTTCACAAGAACGTTTTTTAGCCAATGAAAATAACAAAGTCCGTCTGATTTCGATGCTTACAAAGCAATTTATACAGGCTGATTTTACAGTTAAGCAGGCTGAAGAAGATGCTGATGAGTTGATTGTCAATACTGCGATTTCCTTGTGTTCATCATTTGACGCTGTATTCGTTATTGGCGAAGACGTTGATCTCCTAGTTCTGCTAACAGCATTGGCACCCCTCGAAAGTAGTATATATCATCGCAAACCTGGGAGAGGCAAAACTTTTGAAAGACTGTATTCCGCGAATAGTGTGAAATACAAAGAAGCGGCTGAGAATATTCTGTTTCTCCATGTCTTTAGTGGCTGCGATACAACATAGTCCTTCTTCAACTAAGGAAAAACAAAATTTTGTTCACTTGTACAGAACGACACAAGACTCAATGCCATGATAGAAATCTTCAAACAACATGATGCAAAACCAGAAGACATAGCAGATGCAGGCACACGCTTTCTTGTTGCTTTGTACGGGGGTGACATGGATTAGGAAACCTTGGAAGAAGTCCGCTACCAACGTTTCGCAAAGTCAACAACAAAAAGCAAATTCAATCTTGCCTCTTTGCCACCAACGAACGACGCTGCACGGTACCATGCATTTAGGACATACCACCAAGTCCAAAAATGGTATGGAATCCAAAAAAATCCAGAAAACTGGGGCTGGAAACGTGGCACCAACGGGCTTGTTCCAGTAAGAATGACAAAGAAACCAGCACCCAAGACTTTTTTGAAATTTATTTCATGTAATTGTAAAAAAGGATGCGGCGTTGCATGTGGCTGCAGGAAAGCTGGATTGAATTGTTCTATTGTGTGTGGGTGCTGTAATGGTCAAACATGCCGAAATTCGCCAGAGGTTCATATCGATGTCTAGGAAGAAGATGAAGAGATTTTGTCAATGGAAGCCCAGAATCTCAGTACCACAGGCAATGAATTAGATGATGACATTGATGAAGACTGTTATTAAGATGTCGATATCAACCAACTGGCAAAATCATCAACAAAAAAATATCATTATGCAATAGCCAATACATAAAATAATTTCGAAATCTACCATCGCTGGTATATCTGTGGAGTAGACCTACGGGGGATACCACAATAAAAAAATGCGCCATGTTCTCTACCTCATGGCAGTGTGGATTAACAAAATTATTATAATTATATGATAAAAAATATATTATATAATATAATTATGTATAAAATGGTCACCAACACTAACTGGGCGAAGCCAAACCAAAAGCTGCCTACAGGGCCTAGCAGTAAAACCCTACGGAGCGGGTTTTTAACAGCTAGTTATGTAATGAATAACCCGAAAAAATACACAAATTGGGAATTTCATCATTTTTTAGAAAAATATTCACATTTCCGCCACTGTAACTCGTTACCTATTAGACTTACAAAAACAAACTTCATACATAAAATGTACGTAATTTAGTTTTCTTCAAGTTCACCTTGAACAACTTGGTTGTAAAATCAACCATTTCATAATTATTTTGAAAAAACCGAATTTTGGGACCTTCAACCCAAGATGGCGGATCGAGCTCGACCCTCCCGAGGTCGAAAACTTTTTTTTTCTTTAGAGTCCCAATCTTAACAACATATATCAAAATCGCTACTACATGACCTTTTGCAAGCTAAAGGCCTTTTTTATCCCCCACTGACTGGGCTAATACATATACATGTACTATTTAATGATGGGCACTCTCTTTTGACAAAAAAAAATATTATTCATTTGTAACAACTGTACAAGAATTGGACAAAATATTTTTTACACACGCATAGCTAAGGGAACATACACATACTACGTGACCCGTTTAGGGAGGGGGGGGGGGGGGGATCTTCAAAATACCACCCTTGGTCACAATGGGGGGCGGGGGGCTTAGGTTTTTATCACATAGTCAATCTAGAAATCTTTTTATATTTTTTCCACTAACCTTTTAATATTTTTTCCACTTGTAATGCATTCTTGCACTCTTGCCGTCACGCAGCACTCTTGCCGTCACGCAGTACTCTTGCCGTCACGCAGCACTCTTGCCGTCACGCAGCACTCTTGCCGTCACGCAGCACTCTTGCCGTCACGCAGCACTCTTGCCGTCACGCAGCAAGCGCCGTATTAATAAAGAAAAATATAAGCCAAATAATTTTTTTTAAATTTTTTGTTAGCAAGAAATGATTCAAAACCGTATTTATGATTTACTACGTAAAAACTGTAGGGGGGGGTCTTGGAATATACTACACTTGGTCACCGAGGGGGGAGGGGGTGGTTAAAAATTGCAAAAAGTTGGTCACGTAGTAAGGGTACATTCCCTAAGTCGCTATTGGATGTGAGTTTTTAAAAACATTTTTCATTTGATAAAACATGTACATTTTATCATGGATTAAACTGGTTAAGAAATCAGTTTTTTTAACAGAAACCGTCTTAGAATATTGATTACTTTTTTTTTATACTGGGAAAGCCCATAAAAATTGTTACCAGAAAATCTGCAAAGGGGACACAATTGAACCAGCAGTGTATAAAAATTACGCATAATATCGTATCCAACAAAGAAATCCAGGATATTTAGAATTCGAATCACTATTACAAAAATATGGTAACGCGACAAAACAGTTCACAATAAAGTAATAGTTTTGATTTGGTATGATTTTTTCCTTCTTCACTGTTCTTTATTTTTCTTCAATATTCTGTTTTATTATGGATCTCAAAAATATGTGGTTTTTTGTTGTTGCAGTATGGACTCTGTATCTGGGAGCATCAGGGACAGCGAGCCAACATCTCCCATGTCCCCCTCCTCCCCCCCAGAGTGCTACTCGGCCCGACCCCTACATCCCCCTCCCCCCGCTGCACTCTCCCAAGCCCTGCATTACCTTAACACGCAGAATAAAAGTGGTAAGAATTCATAATAATTTTGTTTTGCTTTTTCTTACCTGTGCAAATGTGATTTTTTTTCAGTTTGCAACTAATTATTTCTGTTTTGACAGCCAGGTTTATTTTCACAAATTTTAGTTAAATTAAAAAAAAAAATCATATTCCTAAAGTTTTTATTTTGTTTGTGTGATAATAAAGTTGAGCGGAATTTATTTCAGCTGCCCGATGGTGTGTAAGTCCCACTCTTGATGTCCCAGGAAATACCGGCGTCGCTGGAATTGTGGATTCAGAGGCCTTAATAGTTATAGAAGTAACCGTAGTAAGCTCAGATTGTCCAACGAATCAAGGAGAAGAACTGAGAATTGCTAATATTTTGTTTAACAATCTGGATATTATTGGTGAGTTCCAATTTTCACATTCACCACCTATGTATATATATAAAAATCAAAATATGCTTATATGAGTGTGTACATGAGATGTCTATGCGTTGCTAAACCATTCTTTCGATTGTGATGAAACTTTGGGGATTTGATGTGCACATACCAACGATGGCTTCTATATATAATAGTGAGTTCTGGCATCATGAAATTATGTGTTGCTAATTCATCTGATTGCAATGAAACATTGGGGATATGATGGGTGAATGCCCGCGATGGTTTCTATATATACTGGTGAGCTTTGGCATTATGAAATTTGTATAAAAAAATTGCAATAGGTCGCAAGCGAGCTGTTTGAAAAGTGAATGTATCGGGGCTGAATGTATGGAATAATTATAATAATAATAACATAGTATTTATATAGCGCAGTTTTGTGATATTTCACTTCAAGTGCGCTTAATTATAATAAACTTAAAAGTAATCCTATAGTGTTCCTTACGCAGGAGGGGGGAAGGGAACTCGGGAGGGGGGTTTGCGGGATGGGGGAAGCGGGAGAGGGGTGTGGGGAGAGGGAAGGCGGAGTGGGAAGGCGTGAGGAGAAGGGGATGAAGGAGAAGAAGGGGAGGTGGAAGGGGAACGGGACGAATGGGAAAGGACACGCAGGGAGAAACAATTTCCTTATTAAGCGGCATAGAAACGCATGCCGGGAACTCACTAGTTTTATATAAATAATTTTATGATAGCTCACAAGAGACCCCTGGGAGATGTCTAGAGTCAGCGCAACTATGCCATCCCCAAATCAACCCGAATATTGTGAGGCTGACCGTTGGAAAGTACCTGGCTATTCAGATCTGGTTACTAAAAATAGTTTTGGGTTCAGGCATTGTGGTGGTCCTTTATCAGGACTATACTGAATGTATCTTTCAAACTGGAACTTCATTTTGTTTTACCTAAATTCTATTTATGATAAAACTCGTATAAATATTATTAATTTGTATATTTCCTCGCTGGATTTGGATGCTGCAAACCTTTGGGTCCATAACTCTGGATTTTACCGTAAGTAACAATCGCCGTAGTAAATTAAATGCCACATAAATGTTATCTTTTTTTCAGCTAATCAAGAAACAATCGTGGAACTGATAGGATTTGCCAAACGTGTATCTTGGACAGCTCAACCCATTCCAAAGAGGGTGCCGTCGGAAAGTGTGATGAAAGGTACCTCCAGTACATTCCAAGAAGAAGATGCCGAAGAGGACGAAATTCCAACTATCGTCAGAACTGAAATCACTTTTGACTTTCACCGCCTCAGCGTTCTTTTGCTGAGAGCTTCGGTCCAAGATGGAAACGTTATCGGGAAAAAAATTGCAACCGCTACCATGAGCGATGCAAAAATTCAGGCTACTGTTGGTGAGTAACTTGATTGACTCTTAATTGTATATTATACTAGCTGAACCCGACCACGCTTCGCTGTGGCTTTGTCTGATTTTAATTATTAGAGGAGTTAACAAAAATTGTCTAGCAACTGTGCATTTTCCAAAAAGACACATTGCTTAATTGAATATCTGCTGTGACTAAGCTGTAGTGTAGAATATAAGGGAAGAAAAAAAAACATTCGTAATTTTTTAAAATTATTTATTTATTCAGACCTTAGGCTTTTACAATATCACGTTATTATAGATCTAGTTATTCAGGAGTATAATTATAAGCATGTCGTATATAACACAATAAATAAATAATAATTTTTTTTTTGTTTTTTTTTTTTAACTGGTGTTTGATCAGCACTAATGATAATTTTATGGCTGTCTGATGGCATAAGATCAATTGCATTTTTGAACATTCGAATTAAATTATTGTTATCATGTAACATTTTTTGCAACTACTCAACAATATGCCTTTTGACTTTAGTAGAGATTTGACAGTGTGCATTCAACTAATCATTTTGATCTCCCATGAAATATATTTGTAGAAATTTATGTTGATTGCTGTGAAAGGGAACAAAGAGCCAGCTTTATGGTAAATTTGTCCCTGCATTTTAAACGTTGGCATAAAATTTTCTGTTAAAACGTTAGCGCCAAATGAAGTCATCTGAAAACATGAATTGTATTTTCTAATATTTTTGAGGAAATGTTTTGAATCATCAGTAATTCCTTGCAACAAATTTATCAGTGGTGCTATTGGCTGATCAATTTCAGGTATCTTCACTTTGCCGCTCACACAACACATTCCTTGAGTTTCTCCTTTAAATTTCATCGCTTTGCAGTGTGGACAAACTTTATTCATTTTACCGATTTGAACAAATTTACATGAGGTATTGTATTGAATATCTGGTTCGTATGAAAAAGCAATTCGATGGAACGAAGCATGGTTAGTCGTTAAAGTTGCACTTTCATTCGTCTTCGGCGTTGATCTATTTCTTCTTGACGTTGAGATGAATGTGCTGCTCGTCTTCATCGCGCTTCTACTCGTAAGCTTTTAAGTCTTTCTTCCCGACGATTCGCCAGTTCTTCTGCTCGCCTCTGAATAATTTTAATTCGAACATGTTCATTATCGTCTAAACGTTCTTGATCAGTGCAGTTTGATCTTCTCTGACGTTTGCGTTTGCGTTTGCGTGTCGAGTACGACAGCCTATGTTTGAACGTAAGCGAGGCATCCCACGAATGGTGATCAACTTTGAAAAAACTTACACATCAATCAACTGGTCACAGTTACACTTTTTTGACCCTTTGAAAATTTTTCTTATATAATTCGATTTGTCAATCTGATTTTTTGTAGGTTTTGCAAAGTTACGAACTGACATTCTTGTCAACTATGAGAAAATTTAAAACGCACAGAGAAAACAAATGAGTGAAAATAGTAATATAATTTGTTAGATATAATTCTACTTTTAAATCCGATTATGTAAATTCTTTTAATTCCTAATTTGTAGGTATCATAAATTTTTGTAACTTTTAATAAAATTAATAAAATGGCAACACTGTCTAGAACTGTCATTCCGTTGTTTACTATGACAAATTATGACTCATTTTAAAACGCATAAAATTATCCTTTTCCTTTGGAACTTCCAAATAAAAAGTATGTAGAAACGCTCTTCTGCTAAAATGCAATGTTCTGTAAAAAAATTGAGTCAATCCATCGATTACTTTCCGAGATTAGCGAACGCAAACATACGGAACCTAAATTTTTATATATATAGATATTTTCATGCTGATAATATTAAAATTTACAATTTTTGTTCTATTTTTTCTTGAAAAACATTAATTAGCCATATGTAAATTGTTTACATTTATTTTTTAATATATTTTAATCATGGTATTCACTTAAGTAACTAGGAATGGAAACTATAGCATTCTAGGGGTCGTCTGTTTCAATGGTTGTTAGAGTAAAAGTAAGATTAAAAGAATTTGCTACAGTTAAGTATCACAAAAATGCATTTTTCAATCAATTTAAACGTCTGTTTTAGGTCATTTCTGAATTTTGCTTTTACTTTCTGAAAACCGGTAGTTACTCTGCCATTTTGACATATTTAAATGCCTCGGTGTTAGACATGGGCAGATTCATTCCCAGAAGTGAATTAATTCAGTCTGATTCCCCTGGCCTTTTGAATTGATTCCTTTTAGTCATCTTTAATTCAATTCAATTAAAAAAAAAAACCTTATAAAAAAAGGGGGTTGTTCTTACTTTGTTTAAGGGGTTGTTAACCTTGTTATTTGGCAAGAAAAATGTATTTTTATTAGGCTAGCAATTAAATCTTAAAATTAAACAGTTTGTGGTTTCACCCCTAAAGTTTTACTAATTTTATTTTATTTATTAAACTTAAAATTGTTCCACTTCACGTGATCTAATGTAAATAAACATTTTAACAATTAAAGGTGAATATTTTGTGACAGTTGACCACAGCCGATTGGCCTTATAATATCTGCAAATTCACGTATTATTTTCTCCACAACTTCTCGTCTAAAAGTAGGTAGGTATGTACTTATATTCCAATAGCGTTGGTACGTACCAAAAAATGACCAACTATGTGATGAAATTGATGGCTTGGCCAGCGGAGAGGAACGAATGAACTGCATGGGCCAATTCGCGGCAGGCATTGAAGAATGAATTAGTAACTTTTGACTAGTGTTTGCAGTGACTCGCTAGCGGCGGACTTAGTAAAGACTTAAGCGTTTCGGACAGACTGGGACCTGAGAGAGATCAACTCGTTTGAACTGTCAACTGAAAAAGAAGCTAATGTTAATCCCCGTATAGAGCGCTTCGGACATAACTCGATAGCGACATCGACTCGGGACCTCAGATTGACGGGGACGGGGACAATACTGAATAGCGAATAAATGTATTAATTCCTCACACAAGTGAAAGAGATGCGAAGCATCGTGGCTCGGAACTCAGAAATAATTTGGCTGACTCGCTGCCGGTTTTTGCTTGTGCTGGGAACAATGAAATACCTACGCGTGTTTTTATGAATAGCGGCGCGGGAGTGGGATAGGTACTTAACTTTAGGCAACTTCGCGGCGCGCCGCCCAAAGAATAATATTTAAATACCTACCAAACGTTATAAATTATAATATTTAAATTATTTACGGTACACATCATTCATTGAAATAATTTAACAGTAAAATAAATGGAAAATAAAAATTTATAGTGCTGTTAAAAATCGTAGGATGCAAGCCAAAGGTAAGGAATGAAGAATCAATAACTATGCTAACCATCCACGGCTATTTTATGTTTTAATTGGTTATTTCATTTTTATTTTATTCTTTCTCTTCTCTTTTTCTTTCTTTTGATATGTTAAACATATAACAGTTAGGTACTATATTTTAAACTTCTCTTTTATTATTTTATTTTATATTCCTTCTCTTCTTTTTATTTCCCCTTTTTATTTCATCAATTTTCTTTCCTTTTTGTACAAATCATTCTCCATATGTTCATACCCATAATTATTTGACTGTCCTAAAACGGGATAATACTCCTAGTTGGGCAGTCAAAATTTAATAAATAATGTATATAAATGTATAATATTGTGCTAAATAAAAAAAAAAAAAAAAAAAAAAAAAAAAAAAAAAAAAAATTCCTTTTGAAATTGAGAATCAGATCGAGTGTGTCACAAGATTGAATTTATTCATTTAATTCAGTCATTCAATTTTGCCCACGTCTACTCTGTGTAATTACAGATAGTAATATAAAGTGAAAATTACAAATCAATGCAACAGTAGAAAGGTTAACTTTTAGAGCATTGTTTCTTAACCATATTAAAAGAATCACCCCCTTTACTGTAGTAATATTATCGTGCGCTCCCCCCCCCCCCCCCCAACAAAAAGCGAAATTAAAAATTTACACTTTTCTCTAAGTAGGTATTATTTTACGCAACGGATTTCGTACTACAAAAATAATAAAGCATAAATAAAACACATTATTATTTTTATAAATATGATGTACTTATTGTTTTATTATCATATTAATACCACATACATATAATAATACTTAAATGAAATAAGTAAATAATTCAATATATATATTTTTTTTAAACTAAAAAAGTTAATGAGATCCTTCAGCCTATAGTGATTGAATCAACACTTCTCGTACTGATACTACTGATCTTGCTCCGTATCAACGAATGAACACATTCATAAGAAGTGTCGAGCCTCGGACGGTACAAAACTCACTCATAGGTGATAATTGAACCTTTTGGAACAGGCAAGTATTATGCCTCAGTTTAAATTTTTGTGGGTGAAAGTGTAGTTTATTTCAGAACTCAATGAACTTAAAAATGAAATTGTGACAGTGTTTCAGTGTGCATAGCTTGTGAATGAGCTTATTGTCAAACCCAACTTCTGCCGCGCCCCCTAAATGCTAAAAAATTTAAAACTCCCCGCCAGATCCCCAGAACGTCTGCAAAGTAGCGCTGGCGCCCCAGTCTATTTGTTTGCTTTTGGGAACAACTCATATAGGTCTCAAAGAAATCATTGCATCTCCCTTACTATCATAGTGAGAAATATGATATAAACGGTGTTAGAAAGAGAAAAGACCACGCTTTATGTTCAAATGCAAAAACTAACAATAAAATGTACACCTTTACCAACATTTCGAATCACATTTGAATTAAATTTATGAAACTTTGGGTATTTTTTATTAATTATTTTTAATAATAATAAATAGTAATGTAAAAGAGCTATGTACAAAAATAAAGAATAATTTTGTTGAAGTGAAAACTTCACATCGTTGTGACTTGAAACTCGATGAAACGAAAAATAGCGATTTGAAACTCGATTCGTGATTTGAAACTTGATGAAATGAAAAATAGCGACACTAAAAAGAGACAAACACATACAGTGAAACCCTCTTAAGAAGTTCTCTCTTAAGACGTTTCGTGGCTTAAGAAGTTTAGTTTTTTCGGTCCCTCGGCTCAATATTAATTTTTCCCACATATAAGGTTTTCCTGCTTAAGAAGTTTGTTTTTTCCGATCCCTTGGAAAACTTCTTACGAGGGTTTCACTGTACATCTGTAGGATAATGTTATGATAAAATATTTATTAATATAACTCGACGTTTATTTTATCATAGAATTAGGCAGGTACCTAATTTCAAGAGGTGATTGAATAAGTTTTCAAAAAACATCATATAAATTTATTTTTTAATAATGGAAGCTAAATTATTCAATTATTTTTTGAATAAGGTATTTGAGACTTGAAAATTTGCTAGCAGCTTCACTTGTAAGCCTAGAGCCTGAGGTCGTGGACTCTATACTGAAAGTCGAATGTGATTATTATTTCACAAGTTGTTTCGTGCTTTAATTTTTAAAATGATTGCTTGATTAACCTAATTATTTCTTCATCAGAAGACCGAGACCAGTATTTTTCGTAGCGCCGTTAAAGTGTTTATTATACATTATTATTGAGACGCGCGTTTCTATTCAAATAACCGCAATCTATTTCTAAGGATTTAATTATCCTCTATTTGTTGAGTAACAAGGCTATCAATACAATAAATTATGGAAGATAATTTTCTTACAAGGAGACTAGCCTGACCGAATTTTAAGAAAATCTTGGAGTATTGGAGAAAATTCTGTTTGCTCGCCTGGATTGTAATTATTCCATGGTTGGAGCGATTTTATTAGAGCAAAACTGCTTCAGCCGTCTTCAGTTCACGGAAAATTGACAGATTCTTCATCGGGAATAGAAGCTTCCGGGGAAAACGAGAGGCCCGAGATTTATTTTAGATAGCTAGATAATTGAAATTTGGTCGATCCAGGGGGTGAGTTTAAATACTTTATTTATGTTTTAAGTTCTATTTATGTTATAATTATGTACAAATAAATGATTATTATTCCTTATGAATACTGTCTATCATTTTTTAATTCTTTTACATTAACCTTAAAGTTTGAACTCCCAAGGCCCTGAGAGAGGATTATTGCTATCCCATCTGCTGGCCTAGTTAATCAACCAGTGGCGCCTTTTTAAAAATGAAGCTGGCAGATTTTATTACACTATTACAACACACACCTGTTATATTTATGTACTAAAACTGTACACACATGTATTTAATCTCGTTCTATTATAACAATTTACCCTGCAAGAGATAAAGATAGACTAATCGGTCTCCTCTTTGTGCGGTGCTTCGTAGCCTCCCCACTCTTGTCTACCTTAGTTTTCTGAAGGTTTAACTTCTACGGCGTGTGAACGGCACACTCTGATTTTTTTTCCTTAAAACACAATAATTATTACAGAAACATTTCGCTGCTCATCTGCCTTGAGCTAATAACCATAATATAAATTCCACAGGTATCTTACATTTTCACATTCTAAAACAGTAGGCATAAATTCTTTTTCAAAGACAAACATTGCCGGGTTACGAATAACCCAACAATGTTTGAAAATCTCCTACTACCACCACAGAAACCGAAAAATGTTGCTTGTTTCGTATATATATTTTTTTCCTTTGTCTTGTAGCTAACAAGTCCTTGGAGCTCAATGGATCACTAGGAGGTCTGCAAATAGTTTCCCTATGTCCCGGAACGACGATGCACCAGCGAATAGTATCAGTTGGCCACGATCCTTTGGCCCATCAAAACATTACCTTGTCAACTGATCTAGCCCACTCCCTGACTCAAGAGGTCTATGGCTATAATACTGCCAACTTGAGTCAAGAAGAAGGAAAAGCCTTAAGTTTTAATATTACTAAAAATGTCACAGATATTTCTACTGAAGAAAAATTGGATGTAGAAAGAAATGGTGAGTGTTTTTGACATCGAGAGCTTCGTTGAAAGTTATCTTTCTTTTAGCTGTGTCGTTTTTGAGAAATTGGCGGAGGTTGCAACTGAACTATCAGCGGGATGCCTATACATTTATGTTTACAAGAAATATTTTCAAATTTAATGTTTTTTTTAGTTTGTTGTTTTATTTTAATGAAGTGTTTATTTTTCAGATGAAATAAATGTTGGTGTACGCATTCATATGGCATCTGTATGGTACACCCATTCGGGCATCTTCATTGGTGAGATCCAGTCTTGCGCAACTGAATTTAAGCAGTATCTTTCCAATCTCGCTAAATCTATTAAAGCGGCCGCTACAGATATGGCAATCGGTTTAGTTCAGACGAGGTATTTTATTAATTTGTTTTGAAACAGGGCAAAATGTAAGTGTTTCTTATGTTTTTATTTTTAATTTGAATTATTTTGCAGGGGAGAACCTCTGTACAGCAATCCTCGAGTGTCTGGATCTATGGAGTGGATTTCACCAAGGCGACCCCGTTCTATTAGTATCGGAATACCACAAGATTCAGAAGTATCCATAGATATTCACTCTCCTGTCATTCACCTCAAGTATGTTTTCATATTTTAATATGAAACTTATGAAAGTTGCAATAAATCACCGCATTATATTATTAATTGATGTTTTGCGTATTTTTAGGTTTAATGTGGTTTTAGAAACACCTGTTGTGGTGTTACCCCGGACACCAATTAGCACCGAAGTCTTTGTTGCTCATTTAGGAAATATTTCGATTACCAATAAACCCGGTCTAACTAATTCATATGACATACATGTCCGGGACATTAATGTGTATTCGGTGAGTTTACATACTTTAATTTTTCACAATAATATCACTTGTGATTAACAGTGTTGATTAAAAATATATTTTTCTTCTTTTAGTTGGATATTGCAAACCATTTGAGTAGCAGCAATGGGGTGGACACTGTTGAATCCATTTACATGTGTGGATCGGAGGGAAAGCCGATATTGCACGATACTACATTACACCTTACAGTAGAAAGGACGTGTATTACAAAAGAGAATAGTTTTCAGTATGAACACTGTATGCAGGTATATTTTTCCTTTTAAATAATTAATTATGTACATACTTACTCAATTCTATGCCAACACATCTCAACTATGTAATAAAATAATAAAATATTTATTCATTATTTTATTCCATTATTTTGTTATTTTAATTAATAATATTTCACTTGTTATTTTTTCTGCTTCCCAGATAAGTGGAAAAGTCACAACACCTTTGAAAGTGTCCTCAACTCGACATCAGTACGAGCAGATGTTGGACACTGTTAGTGGACTAGGTGTCATATCGCCCATTGTACTCTCAGATCCGGCCCCGACATATGTGCGAACTACCGACTCTACCGGAGTCACAACCCTCGACATGGATCCCCAACTGAGGGCTCAGATCTTCAGGGCAGATCCTCTAACAAGTCCCTCTGTTAACACCTTTCAACAATTTAAAGGTTATTGACAAAAAATTATTTTTGTTTTATTATGTATTTCTTTTTTTTTTTAGGTTTGTTAGGTACTAAATTTAATATTTTATTATTTACAGTGGATTTCAAACTACCAATATTTACGGTGGAATTAAGAAAAGATTTTGGACAAGGCGAACAAAGTTTAGTAAATTTATCATTCAGAGACTTCTTTGTCAATTTTGAAAAATGTCAGCAACATGAAATAGTTATTGAGGTAATTAACATTTTGATTATTATTTTTTTGATTATGACAAATTTAATCACGTTTAATTCATATTTAAAAAAAATTCAGATGTCTTTAAGATCAATAACCATGGAGGATCTTCTAAGAGATGTTGATTCGAGGCATCGCTTCATGATGGTGTCTCATAAACCGCTGATTCCTAAGGCCAATTTCGTCTCAAGATCAAGTCCCGATTTAAGAACTGAAGAATTTGATGATTTAAGTTCTCAACCGATTAATATATGTCTTGCTCACGTGAAACATGGGAGTTCATTGCCTGATCAGCTGCACAATCTCAGTGCAATAGAAAATAAAATATCTCCATCTAAAAGGCCCGTCAAAGAAATATCGACACTGCCGCAAGATAATCTTGTTTTAATTTCCATACAAATGAGAGATCCTCTCCATCCCCAGTTTCGTGAAAAATATAAGAATGTGAGTATATAATTAAATTAATATGTAGAGTGTGAAACAAATTAAGAACTAATAAATTACAAAATATTCAATTTATTATTTGCATCTTTTTCAACAAAATTTTCAATACATGTTAACATTAATTGAATAGCTGTTACATTAATAATTCTGTGGCTTGCTTAAAATTTAAAGATTCTAAGAAATCAGAAGATAACCAAATTTTGAGGTGAAATCGCAAATATCGATAAACGGACATAGGCCCATTCTGAAGCAAACCACAGAATTTAAAGGTTGAATTAATTCATTGAGAGCAAAATGTGGTTTTACGGTTTTATGTATATCTTGTTTGTCTACATACATTTGTCTGTATACCATCTTATTTAAAACATTTACGGACACTTGAGAACTTGGAAAAAGAGGATCGTGATACAGCATATCACATATGTTTTGTCACAGGACACATTTTGTGAAGCTAATGAAAATCAGTATGTAGTAAAAAATTGTCTGCTTTAGGTGTGACACTATACAGGATATCCGAGGGTAGAGTGCATTAACTTCGGGAGGTGATTCTACGTGATATTATAAGTTAAAAATAAAAATAAACTTTTTTCGAAATTCCAACTTTTAGGGGTTGTTTTGTGGTAAAAAGATAAAAATAGACAGGCGTGTGCCGCCAGCTTTATTATTTTCCGATGTTACGATACGGGCCAGTCACGACCATGCAATGTTTTCACAATCGTGCCTGGCGGGCGCTCAGCAAGTAAGTGAAAAATGTTGGAATTTTGGAAAAAGTTGTTAATCTTTTTTACTCCTACCATCATGTAGAATCACCTCCCGAAGTTAATGCACTTTACCCCCGGACACCCTGTATAGTATAAAGGTTTTCACATTGTCTCACAAATAGACAGGTAACATGCTATTGCAATACAAAACTTGACTTCCCAGTCTATTGTGTTGTATAACATCCCTCCAAAACGATGTCAATAGATATTGTGTCGTATCACATCTCCTCTAAAATGACATCAAAATACGTTGTGTCCGTGAATGTGTTAAAAAGAAATAAGAAGAAACATATTTTTTTTCAAAAATTTATGAGATATCTTTTCTTAAATTTAAACCTCAACTTGCTGTTATTACCGATTTATGTTATGTAATATGAATTTTTAATGAGTGTTATGAATTTTTGCAGATCCGAAAAATTACAAAAATTGATTTCAATTGCTTGGATTTGATTATCAGTGTGGAGAGCTGGGTTGTTGTATTAGACTTTTTCGGCATGGGCTCTGATAAAAAGGAAACAGTGGATAAGAAATCAACATATGTTAAACCCGAATTTAAGTCTCAGCAATCAGATATGGGTAAGAGGAAAAAACTTAATTAGTTGCCTTTTTTAGATCTGTATTTCCTGGTTGTGACCATTAACCCTCCGCAACGTAAGCAGATATATGCGTTAAAAATACGACAGCAGTCAAGTACAATAAGTGTGTTTACACGTCAGCGCATGTGTCTCCATAGAAACCGTTATAACTCCGTTATTGTTTTAGTTACATCCGTAAAATAAAAAGTGAAATGTCAATAGTGAATCACGCTGCACATCTCTATTCAAGTTGTCCATAGAAATAGATAAAAAGAACATTCTGTCAGACGCGCAGTCTGACACATAATTTATCCCGCCAAATTTCCTACGGGCGGGTCGCCCGCTCCCGACATTGTTAATTTTTATTAAATATTTTTATATGAAATGATAAAAAAGTGAGATTACAAAAGTGTTTATTACACATTTATACAATAGAATAAGTATTGTTGTTTACATAATCTGTGATTTAAGTACCATTTTTACATAAAAACATCACGTGAGTCATTTTGACATTTTTTTAATGTTTGCATTCTAATTTTTAATATTTACAAATATTAATATTTATTTTTAATATAATAATTCGAAAGCTTATTATATAACCTGTCTAAAACAGTTATTACTATTCGGCTACGTTCAGAAATGTTTCATTTATAGAGCATTTATTTATTTATTTATTGAAAAAAAATAAGAAGTACATGAGAAACATAAGCTGCATATCTCACTAGGGCATTCCTGTATCGAGATATGCAGTTTTACATTGTAATTTAAACAAAAAACATACATATGAACTAAATAAAAATATAATTATAAACATATAAAAAAAATATAACAATAAGCAAATTAAAGATAACATAACAATAAGCAAATTAGATACTATAACAATAAGCAAATTAAAAAGTACATAATAATATATAAGTTAAGTTATTAAATTTGGATTGTATGAAATATAGCTGAATTCCAGAATGATTTATGATACAAGCGACAACATGGGTAATCCAAAACCATCACTCTCAGTTATTATACATATTTTGACCATTTTCTTGAATAAATGTAATGTACCAATAGTTTTTATTTTTTCATTGAGCATATTATAAAGCAACGGAGCTTTATATGAAAAACTTCTTTGTCCAAAGGATGTTTTGGTATGTACCGGCTGATACATTAAAGAAGAGCCCAATCTAGTGATGCGCACTTGTTGAGATCTTTTCGCAGTGATAATGTTGTTGAAAAATTTACAGAGAGCCTGTATTATGTACAACTGCCTTATTGTCATAATTTTGCTTTCGCTATATAGTATCTGTGATGAATACATAAAACTTTTCTTGAAAATTATTTTTAAAATTAATTTTTGTGCAATATTTAAAGGCTCTAGAGTAGTCTTATGGCAAGAACCCCAACAAATAACGTTATATGAAAGCATTGATTGAACAAGAGCATAGTATACAGTTCTTAGTGTAATTTTGTCCAATATATTTCTTAGAGTCTATTAATTAATTATTAATTAATTATTAGCATTAATTGTGGAGCGGTAATAACACAAAGTTTTCGTAAAATGTCATTTCGTTTAAGACATTTAAAGTGCATATTGGCGATTTTCTGAGGGGTTAACTCATAGTCCTGGTATTTTAGTCCTCTGGAAACAAAGTATTCTTCTATTATCTTTTTTCAACTGATTCTACATAAATTTAACAATTTTACATAAATTCGATTCCATTTTTTATGGTTAGATCATTCTACTTAAAAAATGTATTTTTGCTTCAGATTTAAAAGTTCGGTTAGGTTAGGTTACCCGCGACAGCTACTTCGCTCTTTAATGGCATTGTCAAGCCATAAAAAATCATATTTGATTGAATTGAATGCTTTTAATAAAATAATAACTACTGGAGAGCTAGGCGCCCATAAAGTGGGTAAATAAATGGCTTTTACATGGCCATATTTAGGCGCCTACTTTTCAAATTTGATGAGAATAAATTTAAACTTTCCCGCGGCCTGCTCTGTTGATCAGTGACAAACTGAGATAATGCTTATTTGAGAAATGGAGTAATCCGTTCCGAATTAACTACTTTTAATGTAATTTGTTCTAGAAAAAGCCATAAAAAAAAATTTCTACAATATTCGGAAGTCTTAAAAATGCCATAAATGTTTGTTTTATGTATTTAAAGTTACATATTAATTATCAGTGTATTCGTTATTGAATTCTCCATTTAATGAAAGTTATTTTTAAATTGTGATATTCAAAAATTAAGCATTTTTGATGCAAAATTGTAGTGCGTCTTGTTTTTGCAACATTTATTGTATTGATATCAATTCTAGTAATAATTAGCTTAGGGAACGTACCCATACTACGTGACCAACTTTTTGCAATTTTTAACCACCCCCCCCCCCCGGTGACCAAAAACCTAAGCCCGCCGCCGCTCATTTGTACCAAGCGTGACATTTTGAAGACCCCCCCCCCTAAACGTGTCACGTAGTATGGGTACGTTCCCTTATCTGTGCAGTGTTTGTGAAGTTATTTAATTACTTTAGTACAGGTGGGCCATAAAGATTTACGAATTACAAAACATTATTGTGGTTAAGCAGCGCCGTGGACGGGGGCGAGGATGGTGATGATCAGTAGCTCAGTTTATGAAAATTCAGTTGCAATATAGCTTTTCACGGAAGAACAGCGTGCATTTTGTGTAAAAAAAAAAAATTACAAAAAAGCCCATTTTCACCTAAATGGGCATATAAATAAACAAAATTGTCATTACTGGGCAGGAGAAAGTCCAAAATCAAAACATCAAAAGCCCCTACATTCGCCAAAAGTCACAGTTTGGGCAGCAATTTCATCCCATGGAATCGTCGGTCCTTATTTCTTCGAAAACCAGCGAGAAGAATCTGTGACCGTGAATTCAAACCGGTACACAACAATGTGATTTTTTCTATCCGCAGCTGTATCAATTTGAAGGTTAAAACACTAGGACATGGTTTCAACGAGATGGCACGATGTGTCATACTTTTTTAGTGAATGGCAGTTGCAAACGAGATGTTCCCAGGAAAGGTGATTTCGCAACGAGGGGATATTCCATGGCCTCCCAAGGTTTAACTCCACTTGACTTCTTTCTATGGGGATACTTGAAAAGTCGAGTGTACCGTGTAGTATACTCGACTCGGTAGAAATCATCCAAAAAATGGCTGCCATTTCACGCACAATGTGCGAGAAAGTTGTTGCAAAATTTGCACTCCACGTTTGACGAGTGTTCGCGTTGAGATGGGTCACATCTTGATAATGTAATTTTTTAAAAGTAAATTTCCCATATGTTTTTACTCCCATAATTTTTTTTATGTCAATATGACCATTAGTTTTTTTTTTCATAATTTTTTTAAAATCCGCAAAACTTTATGGTCAACCCTGTACTTTATAAACAAGATACTGATATAATTTTTTTTCTGTTATGATTTTTAATGAGAAGGTATGATTTTATGATTGAAAAATGTTGTTTTATGAAAAATGTTCAGGATTTATGACTTTTGGTAAGTGTTTTATAAGAGAATAGTAATGTATAATATAATTATTTATGTCTAATTTACCTCGTTGAAGTAAAAACTTCTTTAGCACTGTTGAGATTTGAAACTTGATGAAATGAAAAAGCGACACTAAAAAGAGACGAACACATAGATCTGTAGGATTTAGCCTGCGATAGAATAATCGGTCTCCTCTTTGTGCGGTGCTTCGTAGCCTCCCCACTCTTGTTTACTTTAGTTTTCTGAAGGCTTGCACTGCGCCCTTGTAATTTTTTTTTAGTTTTATCAGGTAATACAAAAACATGGAACAAAATATCATGTTATAAATATTTTTTAGAAACTGGCATGCTTTGTTACATTGAGAATTACTTTTGGGAAAACAAATTATTTAACTAAACAAAGCAAAAATCATAATTATGTATAATGATAATAGTAGACAAAGAAAGTTTCTTTCTAATGTTTTACTATTTTTTTTTTATTAATAGGGTAATTATATTAGAAATCAGAATTTAGTGCATTTACTTTTGACAGTTCGAGAATCGATATTTAAAAATATTATTTAAAAGCAATTAATGAAAATCCTAGTGACGTGATAAAAATGCATATTCAAATAAAAAATTGTATCTATGATTATCAAGTAGGCTATAGACAACACACATAAGTAGCAATATTCAGTAGTACGTAGGGCAGTTTTAAATTAATCATGCAGAATTACCCATTTGTAAATTATATATGTGATTATCAAGTAGGCTATCGACAACACCCATAAGTAGCAATATTCAGTAGTACATTGGGCAGTTTTAAATTAATCATGCAGAATTTACCCATTTATAAATAATATATGTGATTATCAAGTAAGCTATAGACAACACACATAAGTAGCAATATTCAGTAGTACGTAGGGCAGTTTTAAATTAATCATGCAGAATTTATCCATTTATAAATTTTAGGATTTTTTAATAATTTTTTATGAGTCTTATAAAAATTAGATAAACACTAAAATATAAGTGAATTCATTGGCTCAGTACTGCGCAGTGTGAGCAGTTTATATGTCTCCATATTACGAGGGCTGTCCGTAAAATAAGGTCTCCAAAGCTGCGGTTGTTAGGAACAATTTTACGTGAGATCCGGCAACACTGGCCTGTAGCCTGGTTCCCCTATGCCAAATCCCACCACACTGCACTCTCTGTGACACGTAGTCTCGGCGTGGCAGCCGTCCGCAATGGAGTTTCGCCGCACCCGCAAATTGTGAATTATGCTCTATAATATAGTTTTTTTGTGCAAAGAACAAAACCCTGGTAAAAATTCATTCTCAGCTCAGCTACTTGAAGTGTACGGAAAACACTGTATGAGTGCGAAAACATGTGCAAATGTTGCAGAGAATTTAAAAGCGTGCCGGATGGCCATCGGTTTCAGATGAAAAAATTGCCAAAGTGGAAAAAACAATGATTGCAGATCGACGGGTGACGGTTCAGGAGCTCTGTGATATGATCCCTGATGTCAGTAAGATCACTATTGATAAGATTTTGACAAAACATTTGGGAGACCACAAGATTTGGCCAAGGTGAGTCCCAAAATATTCACCGAACAACGGGTTGAAGCAGCCCACGAATTCCTCGAGTGCTACGACATCGATGGTGAAGAATTCTTGGACTCAATTGTGACTGGGGACGAGACCTGGATACACTATACGACACCAGAGACGAAAGAACAATCCCAGAGGCATCATTGAGATTCACCGAAGCAAAGTTTAAAAACGAATTACAGAGCGTAACTCACACCTGGCGGGTGCGGCGGGTGGAAGCTCCATCGCAAACGCTGCCACGCCGAGACTAAGCGTTACAGAGGGTGCAGCGTGGTGGGGATTTGGCAAGAGGAAACCAGACTATACGTCAGTGTTGCCGGATTGCGCGTAAAATCATTCCTCGCGACCGCAGCACCTTGGAGACCTTATTTTATGAACAGCCCTCGTATATAAAATTTTAAGTAATAATATTAAATTCGGAGTTATTTGTTTATTAAGACATACACAGTACATAATAATAATAATAAGTTTACAAGTTATAAGGAATATTAAATGAAATTATTACATGGTATTGTACCTATTACGTCCGTGGAATATCATTAGATAATTTCGCCTGGGATTTGAACAGTTCTTAAAACTTAACTAATTAATTATGATTTTTTGAATGAGCGCGAGCGAATCCAAAACCAAACGTACAAAAATTTCCAGTGCTAAAAAGACTTTTTTGTAAATGTTTTGTTGCTTCAATAGTTAAACATGTATACTTTTATATTAATGAAGATTTTTTTACGATTCTATTCACATTAATGTAGTGGACCCGAATGATAAATTTATGTAATATTTTTTTGCTTTTCATTCTTAAATTTCTAGTCTTAAGCTCTGTATGCAATTCCAGGACAAAACGAAGAGAGTGAAACCGAGATACTGGTTCGTTCCCTGAACGTGGTGCTGCTGAGACCGCAGCGAGAGGTGTGCCGGGCCAATATATCAGGTCTACAGGTTCTGATCAACAGTGGCTACAGCGAGGAGGGCGGGCGCCGCGTAGAAGGCACCCTCAGCTCCATGTCGCTCACGGATCTCTCGCCGCATGGCCGCATATGGAGGGAGAGGTTCCTGTCCTCGGGGAAGGAGGCACTCAACTTTCAGTATGTGAGGTAAGTTTCAGTGAAATTATTATACAACTTTGCACATCGTCTCATGAGTTTGTAAGGGTGAGGAAAGGGTAAGGAATCAATATAAACCGTAAGACCCTGCGATGACTACGCTGCAAACCATAGCAAACTTTACTTTCCTGTATGTTTTTTTAATGTATTTTGCACAAGTGAAACTATAGCAAAGCATTTTCTGGGAATATGTTGAGGTTAGATAAAATGGGGGAATTAAAGGAGAAGGGAAAGAGGAAGATTGGGAAGTGATTTGTTAAATAAAGACAGCTGTACTATAATATATGTATACATATGTATGTAATTATTGCAAGTCAATAAATTTTTCCATTTTTTTTTTTTTTACGTTAACTCCACGCAGGAGGCCCTGAGGAAAATAATTTCCCTCAGGGCCTATGTCATCTGAGATGCTGTGTGGAGGGTCTTTTTGAGGAGAGGAAGGAATGAACATTGGTCTTGAAGAGACCCATGTTGTAGGAAGGAGGAAACACAGAGGCCTGCAAATCATTCCACAGCCGAGCTGTTGAACACAAGAACGAGTCGAAGAAATGACCCGTTCTCATGTGGCAAATGTCAACCGTGTACAAATGTTGGGCACGTGTTTGGCGTGTTTCCCGACTATGCACCGGTGCCGAAGGGATCAATGATGCTAGTTCCTCGGAGCATCTTCCATTGTAATACCGGTAGAACAAGGATAGCATTCCCACCCAACGCCTGTGCTCTAAAGATTGCAATCCGTCTGTTAAGATGGGAGAATCTATCAAACGGACCGCCTGTTTCTGCACAGAGTCGAGGGTATTTTTCAGGTATTTTGGAGCTCCAGACCAGAGGTGGCTGCCAAATTCAACCGTGGGGCGCACTTGTGATTTGTACAGGGTTAGCAGTTGTGTACTATTAAAGTATCTGGGGGCCCTGTACAGTACGCCCAGTTTCTGTGAGGCTAACTTTACTCTGGCTTCGATGGAGCCCCCATACCTGAGCTGGTCACTTAGGGTTACACCAAGCATTTCGATGGAGGGCCTGTTCGGAAGATTGCTTCCGTTGAAAGAGACTAGATTTTCATTTCGATCCCTTTTAGACGTAATCAGACAAGATTGGGTCTTTGAAACATTAAATTCAAAGAGATTATTTTTACCCCAAGAGAAAACACTCTCGAGGTAACCGTCCATTCTTTGCTTCAAAGCCCTACGAGCTGTTGGAGTTTGTGAGCCCTTTGGGGGCTTGTCAAACAAAAAGCTATCATGAACTGTACTGTCATCCGCGTAACAGTGAATTGGTGCACATGACAAAAGGTCGTTGATGTGCAACAAAAACAAAGTCGGAGACAGAACCGATCCCTGCGGGACGCCAGCATTTATCGAGTGTGAGGAAGAGGTGAAACCATCGACTACCGTCTGAATCGACCTCTCCCTATTTATTTATTTAATTTTATTTAGGAAATTTACAGTTGTAAATATACATTCATTTTATATTTAATCGTGTATATAACATAAACTAGTGAAGTTCCATTTATGATTTTAAAAAAAATAATTGGTTACAGAATACGAAGCAAGTAGATATTGATAGTTATAAACTGATAACGTAATGATATACATAAACCAGTGAAGTTTCATTTATGATTTAAAAAAAGAATTGGTTACAGATTAGGAAGCAAGTAGATATTGATAGTTATAATATTATGTAGTTTTATATTTTTAATATTATATAGTTTTTGTAAGAAGTGAATAAAAAGAAATAGTAAATAATAAAGAAATAATAGTTTTGGTTTGTAGATTGCAAGGTTAATTTAATTTTAAACGTTTCAAGGGTACAGTAGAAAATATCGATATCTCTTAGGGCGTTGTAAGATTTGCAAATACGTCCGGGCAAAGAATTTTGTGCATATTTCGATTTGAAATGTTGTATAAAAAATAGGGTAATCGTATTATATGCATATATAAGCATATGAAATCTCGCCACCTTACCAGAAGAACTAAAGTCCTGCTTTACAAGACCCTTATACGACCTGTTCTTATGTATGGTTCGGAATGCTGGACAATCAGTAAGGGTGATGAAGGAGCCCTAGAAAGTTTTGAAAGGAAGGTGCTGCGAAGGATTTACGGCCCAGTCTGTGATAATGGAGAATGGCGTATCAGATACAACCAGGAGCTATACGATCTTTACGAGGACCCTAATATCTCCAAGGAAATCAAAACTGGAAGACTCAGGTGGGCTGGACATATCCAGAGAATGAGCGAAGGAGATATTCCAAAGCGAATTATGGATGGTGCACCTGGGGGTCGGAGAAGAGTTGGAAGACCAAAGCTTCGATGGCTGGATGGAGTGGTGAAGGATGCAAGCACCATCGGCATCCGAAACTGGCGCAACGCAGCACAACACCGACAGTCATGGAGGCAGGCTCTGCTGGAGGCCAAGACCCGACCTGGGTTGTAGAGCCACAGATGATGATGATGAATCGTATTATATTATTTATATTGTTATTCTTAATTTTTTTAGGTTCAAACCCAAGGATGCACTAATAGCAGACTGTGATACGAGCCTTCTGATTGAAATGAGCTCAGTTGTTTATGTGCACACTAAACGCTTTGTAGGAGAAATACAAGCCTTCTATCGCGAATTCTCCAGATTGCAAAAAGTCATTAGTCAAGCTAGACAAAAGGTAACTCCTTCAGTTGTAATTGTAATGTTTATCATAATATATACATGCACATACTTTCATGCTTGTTCATTCCCCTAGGTATCGGTCACTGCAAACTCTCCATCAACCCGAATGCAACTTTCAATACAATGTCTGTCGCCCGCCATTCTCGTGCCAGTGAGCAGCAGAAGTACTTCAGTTCTTGTAGCAGATCTTCAAAAACTTACTGTCAATAATGTGTTTAAAAAGGCAGGAACTCCGGGAACAATAAGTAACATCAGGGATCAAAATGATCGTAAGTGTTTTCACCATCTTTGATAACTTGATTTTTCATGTTGTTGAACAACACTTGATTATTATCTAACATTTGTATTATTTTCATGATCTACTAGCTGTTAGAGAATTGCTGGATGTGATGACTATTAACCTTGATACAATGGACTTGTACTGTGGAGAAAAAGTTGGAGTCAGCGACGGGATCTGTCTCAATTCCCCGAGTAATTCTGGCAGTAGAAATCAAAGTGAAGATGTTAATCCTCAAACTGGTTTATCGGTCGGGCCATTCAGTATGGTCCTTCGTCATGGTCCATATTTACTTACAGATAAATGTGGAATTGTATTACAAGTTGAAAGAAACCTCGAAGATCACCACAATGGTACGTTTTTTACATATCTGCAGTTTATATGATTAAAATAGAAAGTTACAGTTTATACTAGAAAAACTCTCTTTTTATAACTTTTGAAGGTTATTCCCATCAATGTAATATATCATTCGAGAAGAAAATAACAATAATATTCTAAACGAAAATATGAAAGCGAACAAGGCACAGAAAAATAGAAAAAGACAATGGTCACAACTGGGACTCGAACCCAAACCTCTCATCTAACTGGGACGTGCGCGTTAACTAATTTCACTATTACCTTCTGTCAAACCGTCGTATTTAATTATATTTATGTAATTAAGTTCAATTTGGTTTTTATTTTAGTTCCAGAATTGAGCATTCAGGGAACATTAAACACTCTGGATGGAGCTATTGATTTAGTCCAATACAAAGTAATAAAAGGATTACTTTCTAAAAATCTTGGAGAAAATACGGACGACTTGTATGTATCAGAACCCAGTGTGCCGCTTTACTCCTCCATCAATGAAGAGCGGACATGGACCCTGACCTCTATTAGATTAGATTTGCAAGATGTAACCTTGAGCCTTGAAACGCAGCATGGGAAGTCCTCATTGGCTTGCATCAACTTTATTAAATCACGTTTGATTATTGAAACGTTTTCCGACATGACGCAAGACATAGATTTAGTATCACAGGTATATTTTTTTTATTTAATTGTAATCATTATTCAATTTTCTCGTAACAAAAGCCGTAAATCATATTGTTATATTTATGTCATGTTTGTAGGAAATATTGGTATCTGACACCAGATACAAATCAGATCCAGCAAATAAGAAGCCCAATATTTTTTGTAAGATTGTTCAGCCTATGCGCCCAAAAAACGATCACAATGAAATTCATTCTGTGCAAGCTGAGGTTCATGCCAGGTAAAGATTAATAATATATAAATGAACTTATTGATAAAAAATACCAAAATTCTTTTTATTACATTATTATAAGTCTGTCTATTTGCTTGGTAGAAAACGCAGAGAGCATTCCGCTTATACAATTCTCATCAACAACATGCGACTTATGGCAATATTTGATTGGTGGCAGGCAGTTAATGAATTTATCTTGAGTCCACCGACTGCTGATACTATTGACTTCAAAATTCAGTATGTATTAAAATTATCAATAAATAACTATCAAATTAACATTTCTAATAAAAAGAAAACAAAATTGTTCTTAAAATATGTAATCATTTTTCTCAGGAGCAAACCAGCTCAAAAGGAAGGAATCTCAAATTATAGGCAATCTCCTGTATCGGAATCCCAATTTGAACTAAAGCTAAATATTACCGAGACTGAGGTAGTTTTTGTTGAGGATACTTCGCAGTGGGACACAAATGCTGTAATTTTGAAGGTAAATTGATTTTTCTCTACAACTATATATTATATTTTTTAATGTGAATAGCACAAGAGTCAACTCGCACAACTGCTCCCAACCGTCTGGAGCTAGTAGGACTATGGCATCCCCCATTGGTATATTTTGTGAGACTGAAGGGGAAGGAGAAAAAGAAGGGGAAGGAGATAGGGAAGAGAAAGGTGGGGATATGTACCCTGGCTATACAGTTCTAATTTAAATTTAATTTTAAGATCTAATTAATTTAAATAAACACCATTTCAAGTAAAGTTTCAATTCTGAATGGTGGTCTTTCACCAGGGCGATACTGAATCTTCCACTTTGGGAGTATATATTAATGAAATGATTACTATTTAACACATTAAAATTCAAAGAATTCTTACATCTTAGAGCCTGCGCAGACAGCTAAGCGTTCAGCGTTCACCAGCGTTCACCTAGCGTTCGTCCGGTTGCGTTCTTCGCGAGTTCTAACACACACAGCACACGGTCAAATATTCTGCATTCCATTTTCCCAAAAAGCTTGTATGTGAAACATGTATTTCGATTGTTCGTCTTCCGAAGACGAAGCATTGCTTTTGTTGACTTTGGAAGAATCTAAAAAGAAAAGAAGACAATGGGTGCATCCGATTAACACTGAGCGAAATGAAAAAGGAGAGTTCAGTATTATTTTTCCTGAATTACTTAAAATGAAGAACGTTTTTTATTTACTTCCGAATGTCAATAAGTAGCTTTAATGAATTGCATAATTATATAAAAAAGGAAATAGAAAAAGAAGACAGCAACTGGAGAAAGGCTATATGTACAAAAGAAAGGCTGGCAGTATTTTTATGGTAATTTATTTGTATTTTTTAAATTCAGTGAAAATAAAATATAACACAGATTCATTATTTAGTGTGTATTCTATTGTCTCATAAAAAACTAGTTAAATTCTGTGTGTCTGAAACCTCCTGAGACATATTCATTATTTCAGGTTGAATTTATTTTTATTTTTTATTTATTTATCTATAATAAAATATATTTACATTGGTTTTATTTGTATGCCTGTCTCACTAGGGTATACCTGTGTCGAGACATTACTTGAGAAGCAGCTGAAGGTGAATTTGCACCCATTTCAATGGCTATTTCAAGCCATGCTGCATTTATTTTATGACGGTCTGTGTCACTAAGATTATATAAAAACTGCCTTTCCCTTACTAAATCAATTAATTTTTCGGTGTCAGTCATCTTGCGAGCGAGGCGTTCTACGAGTTCTTTGTAATTCTGACAATAGAACGCAAGAACGCAAGCGTTCACACTGACCGGCGCAGTCTGCCTGCCGCTGTGTCTGCGCGACACTATAGTGGTCAACTACTTACAACGAACGCAGAACACGGAACGCTTGCTGTCTGCGCGGGCTCTTATAGTAAAACGGTTACGATTAGGGAATGCAATCTCATTCTCGCGAGATCTCAGCCTTTTTTAGCGAGATTGATCTCGGACGAAAAAAGGGCGAGATCTCGCGAGTTTAACGAGATTGCACTCGAGCATAAAAACGCCTTATTCGAAGCGCGGTCTGACACGGATGGAGTTGCGATCTGTCGGTTTCGTTCGGTGCGCGGTAGGCTGTAATTTCTAATAGTCTAACTAATTGGTATATTTTGTCAATTAATCTGTAATATCTAATGGATCTACTGAGTAGATATAGTTTTATTTAATTGATAATAGTATCTCAGTTTAATAGTCAACTAAACTTAGATAATAAGTTTCATTTTTTGACTTCTCATTGTTTTGTTTGTTATAAAAGAACTGTTTTTTTACTAAAAGATTTTTGTTTGATATTAGAAGAGAAGACTGGTTGTTTCTTTTATTTGTTATTTGATAGATACGTACGTCAAAGCTTACTACTTAGAAGTTTATTAAAAAAATTATAGACAAATACGTCAAAGAATGTTTGATGCACAAATGCCTTTTGAAAAATTCGTGAAAATAAATGTTTATCTTATAATACTTATAATTTTTATTATTTTTTCTGTTTATTCAAATATTGTGATTATTTGCAAAAAAAAAACACAAAACTGCCAATCTCGCGAGATCTCAAAATTGGCGAGATCTCGCAGTATTGTTATTCATAAACTCGCGGGATCTCGCCTGAGACCCAATCTCGCGAGATTTGCATTCCCTAGTTACGATTTAAGTGTAGTGTCTAAAACTGAGTGCTATAAAATTAACTCTTGTTTGACGGTGAATATTTTCAACCTTTATAAATTCTTGTTTTTTTTTTCAGAGTACCACAGTAATTTCATATAAACCTGGCAGTGAACCAAAGCCTCTTTCATGTATCCTGAATCATTGTGAGGTATTCTCGTGTGTTTTGGGAATGGAAGAAGAAACTGAATTATCCATCATCGATCCAGTTACTGTGCAAATAGAATTAAATGCTATGAGGGTGCTTCAGGTAAGTTATTAATAATTCATTATTTATATTTTTGACATCATCATCGGTGTTTCAGAGTCCTGGCCGCCTCCGGAAAATGCTTCTATTCCCGCCAGTCACCTGCTGTCACCCCAACTCCTTATGCCTGGGATATATTATAGAGTATGGAATGCATTGGGAGCATCTCTTATCCTTATCCTATACTCCTCTCCCCCTTACCTAAAATAGTTTTAAGACACAATAAAACTCCTTTCTCTAAGCAAAGTATCAGAAACTTTTTTGGCTTACCTATTATATTTATTTATTTTTGTGTTATGTAAGCTGTTTGCTTCTTACAAATAAATAAATAATAATGCAGTGATCGCCTTCACACTAGCCTGGCCACCTGAGTTTAAGCCTCGCAAAACTTATTTATACTATAGATTTATTATAGAGAAGCCTCTTGGGCGATCGGCTATCTTCCATTCTTGGTATAGCCTAGCAGAATCTCGTTATTGGCGACTTTTCAAACACTATAATAGTGTATCTCAAGATTGTTCCTGGTCTATACTAAACACCATTTTCCTATATGACTCCAAATATCTGTCTTAGAAAGACTTTCAAAAATATCCATTAGGTACCTAATCGCTGTTTTTTGAGGGTCCACGGATTGAAAAATATAGTTAATATGTATATATTTATTTTCAGGTACAAATTCCGCAGCTTAGTGTAAGGCTTTCATATCACGATGTCCGGATGCTTTTGAAGATGTTCCAATCTCTGCCGCAACAAACTCGCAGTGCCCGGGCGGCGCACGACCCCAACGTGTTGCCAGTCAACCAGAACAGAGAGAGCATCCAGAAACTGTGCGGCTTGGGATTCTCTGCCAAGGATTGCGCTACCGCTCTGTCCATGTGTGACGGACGCTTGGAGCAAGCCGCATTGTGGCTCACTGAGCATTCCATGGCCATCAACTCCTTCTCTTACCAAGCTTATCCTGCATCTTTGATAGACTCACAGAAAGAAGCGTCAGTAACTGCTTTTGACTGTGTTCAGGTAAATCAATTTGTTTCTTTAAAAAAACACTACGTGAAAAACATACAGGTTCATCTACGAAAACATTCTTCTACTTATAAATCTATATGCTTTTAATTCTTTAGGTTAAGGCTGAGTGCATCTCCATATGTGTAATCGATGACTGTCGTGATTCCGATGTGCCCTTATTGGAAATATCTCTGTCTGAAATGAATCTATCGCAAGACTTGCGAGAGTGTGACTCCATGGCAGTGGGCATGACATCTCCACAAAGCCCTCCACTGGTTCTGAGCCCAGACACCCACAATGTGGATGATATAGAGAGGGAGACTGGGCCGGGGGGTGGAAAGTTACAGTGCAAACTCACCAGCGATTATTATAATAGAGCGCTATCAGGGTGGGAACCATTCATTGAACCTTGGAGGTATGTGAAAAGTTATATTATATAACTAAATATATTAAGCTGCGGATTGCTTGCGTTGTCTTTTCGTTTATTCTTTAAAAACTGTACATGTGAAGTATTTGAACAAATCCACAATGAAGTATTTGATGACTTTCAGGAGTTTCCGCGAAAAAAAGATTGATAAAAATATATTTCTTTAATTATCATGTCATTTGGGAAAATAATCCAGTACGGCGATTAATTTATCAGCTTACTAGCAGACCTGGCCACACTTTGCTGTGGCTAACGAAACACATCGCCACGCTATACCCAACCTTTATAATCAACGCCATCTGTTAAATCAAATCCACACTGTCCGTTTTCCAGCCCGCTGCCCGCTGTCGCTTGGCCAGATATATTATATATTTCAACCAATTTACACAAAACCTTGACACACATACCTGAAAACCTTCCTCATGAATCAATTATTTGCCGTGTTATGTACACACATTTATTTGTTTATATTAATATACCTACGCCTGTACGGGCATTTACAAAATATGTGATACATATGTATAATAGTGGAACCGTAATCATGAGATAAATTATGCTAATTAAATTATAGAACCCATCCAGAAGAAGAGTAGGTATTATATTATATAATATATATAGTAAGTATTATATATTATATATATATTAATAGTAGCTAACATTGATTTATTGAGGTATGTTATTAACCACTCATTTGCCGCTCGTGCGCCGGCGTGTCGTGAGAATTACACGCGATTTTGACCCTTATGTATAAAGAAAGTGTATGAAGAACACGGTCAGAATCGCTTGCTCTATTATCGCTCTTTACCATAGAGAAAACCGCAATTCGCTTGGTCACTCCATATAATTTATATTAATGATTTACCGGAGCGCGGGAACGTGCGCAGTTCTTGCGCATGCGCGGGAAAAATTCTTTGGTCTTCAACTTTGACCTTTCTATGTACGAAATTTCTCAAGGACGCTGTCAGAATCGCCGGACATTGGGTGTCATGGCTGCCGCTTTTTGCGAACGCTAATTGGTTACAACCAACCCCATTTACTCCCGGCATTCAACGAGTTAAAGCTTGTTTGTAACCATATTCCGTGCAGTTGAACACATCTACTACATCTGAGAAAGCATTTCCAACTGCATGCAATCTAGGTACAAGCAATTAAACATAAATCAGTGTTGATATTGTTGTTGCAATTAAATAGATTTTATAGATCGAGTAGTTCTTGTTGGCCTATGAAAGGAAATTAAGCTTAATTAAGTAGGGCTGTTTATAATACCATGAATTTAAATGACATTGTTTACTTTTAGGTGTGATTCTTCATGGGAATACGGACTGACAAGCCATCTAAGACGAAACAGGCTACAGATGGAAGTAAATTCAACTGAAACATTGAACATTAATATCACCAGCGCCTTTATAGATTTATATAAGTTGGTCAAAGAAAATTGGACGCAAGACTATTATTCATTGACAAATCGTGGGGAAACCTCACCAAAAAGCAGTCCTCCTGGCTATAGAAGACGTTCACCTTTTGTGCCTTTTGCTGTTCTTAATCAAACTGGTAACACATTGTGGTTCACTACGATTGTTACAACTGCAGATGTGTAAGTACAATAATAATGTTATCATTGTAATTATTCAAAAAAGATGGCAGCAAAAATGGGAAAATTAGTTGAAGATAAAATTGTTAATTATCAATTATAGGTCATAAATAGGTCCCAATGGCCGAGTTGGTTAAGGTGCTGACCCGATAAAACAAGTTATCCTGGGTTCGATGCCCAGTTGCGACCGTTAAATTTTTATTTTTCTGTGTCTTGTTGTTTCATGTTTTTTTTAGATTTATTAGTTTTATCTTCAATGTTAAATACTAGGGCTGTCCGTAAAATAAGGTCTCCAAGGCACTGCGGTCGCGAGGAATGATTTTACGCACAATCCTGCAACACTGGCGTGTAGCCTGGTTTCCCCTTGTCCAATCCCCACCACATTGCACCCTCTGTGACGCTTAGTCTCGGTGTGGCAACCATTCGCGATGGAACTTCCACTCGCCGCACCCGCCAGGTGTGAGTTACGCTCTGTAATTCATTTTTAAACTATGCTTCGGCGAATCTGAATGATGCCACTGGGATTGTTCATTTGTTTCTGGGGTCGTGTAGTGTATCCGGGTCTCGTGCCCAGTCACAATTGAGTTCAAGAATTCTTCGCCATCGATGTCATAGCACTCAATCTGGGAATCTGGGGGCTGCTTCAACCCGTTGCTGTTTGTGATCTTCGGTGAGCATTTTGGGACCCACCTTGGGCAGACTTTGTAGACTCCCAAATCTTTTGTCAAAATTTTGTCAATAGTGGTCTTACTGACATCAGGGATCTTCTCACAGAGCTTCCGAACTGTCACCTGTCGATTTGCTCATTCATTGTTTTTTCCACTTTGGCAATTTTTTCATTTGAAACCGATGGCCGTCCGGCACGCTTTTAAATTCTCTGCAACATTTGCACACGTTTTCGCACTCATAGTGTTTTTCGTACACTACAAGTAGCTGAGCTGAGAATGAATTTTTACCAGGGTTTTGTTCTTTGCACAAAAATCTAATTATAGAGCGTAATTCACATCTGGCGAGTGCGGCGAGCAGAAGCTTCATCGCAAACGGCTGCCATGCCGAGACTAAGTGTCGCAGAGAGTGCTGCTTTGTGGGGATTTGGCGTAGGGAAACCAGGCTACACGCCAGTTTTCCCGGATCTTGCGTAAAATTGTTCCTTGCGACCGCAGCACCTTGGAGACCTTATTTTATGGACAGCCCTTGTATTTATGTTATTTTGTATAAGCATTGCCTCATTCTTAAATAATACATTTGAATAAGTACTCTTTTATTAAAGTGGGTACTTACCTCATACTAACGAATGTTCTTATTTTGAATGCAGAAGCATTGAAATCAGACTGATTAAAAAAAAAAAGTGGTGTTCTGCAATGACATTACAATATGTAGATGGATGGTAGAAATCTTAAAGTGGCAATCCAAAAACAAGGCAATTGTATCAGTGGCGGTCGGTGACTTTTTGTAGAAGGGATGCTGGCCAATTAATAAGTGTGATATACCTACTATAAATAAATATAAAAATCTGTAGACAAGAAATTAATTACTGACAAAAATAGTCTAAGCTCTATGCTTCGCAACATGAAACGATTTATTTCTTGATGTTGTGTTCAAAATCGGAGTCGGTTTTCCAGTATCCAGAATATGTTATTTTTCTGCAAAAGGCCGTGATACAAAACTTGTTCGCATTAATAATTCAATTATACAACCACACATTGCCCTATTATTGTGTACAGGTGGTGAACACGTTGGTGAAGTTTCCATGTTATTTTCTGTACCTATTCATTTTTAATTTAAATTATGAATTAAATATGTAATCGATGGATATTCAATGATTCAATACTTCCACATTTAAAGTAGTACTTAAACCCGTAGAGATATACAAACCACTCACAAACCAAACTGTCAAAAATGCATTACCCATGTACCTACGTAAAACAATCTACTCGATTCGTGGTATGCTGTTCTGTGAATTAAATCCATATGAGTTAAAGTCGTTTTTTGTTTGGTGGATGCTGTTGTGAGATGGTATTTCGCATTCATAGACCGAGGCAGGCAGAAATGTATGCGCATGTGCAAGATTAGATTGATTCGCGGCTTTTTGGACTCGGGATAGCTGTAGCATCCAATTCTGCCAGACAGTGCATCTCGCATCTTGTATGTGTTGAAGCAGTTAGTCACTGTGAATGCTTATGCTGGTACGTGTGTATTTAGGCGCTACACATTTAGACATTTCGAGAATGTATATGTATTTCGACACGCTTGAGCGTCGTATCCGTTATGTTTGTATATTTTCTCAGTTATTAAATTGCATTTTTGCTGTTTACGACTAGAAAAATTAAATATAAAGTTTTTGACTAGAACATAAGGGATGCTCCGCATCCAAAGCATGTATGCAGGGACCGCACCTGAATTGTATATCTTTGACTTCGTAGTTTTAGTACTAAACTGCCACGCATCGCGTAAAGTTGTGTCCTACCCCTAAGTAAATTGCATTAAAAAAGTGCCAAACTGCCCTCTTGTGAAGTGAGAAATTGTTTTCATTACTCGGCAAACAATAGTAAAAGTACTACTAGCAAGGAACTAGGAATAACATTTCATTTGTAAATTTGCACAAATTAGTTATTATTATTGATTATCACAAATAATGTTTTCCACCCGAAGATTTTATGCGTCATTAGAGAATGTAAGGCCTACTAAAGTACAGGGTCTGGGTGCGCAACAGCCAAATTACGAAGTCAGTGCTGTCGATAAGTAAACTTTACTGTTTAAAATAGTATAATCACTCTGCTTATTTATATGCTTGCGCTAAAATAACATATAATTCAGCAGTAACAACGAGTACAGAAAAAATCGACACCATTTGCAAACTGTCATTGCTCTTTTTTAGCATGATCACTTGACACCACAAAATTCATTTAGTGCCCAGGTCTCCTACTTTAGTCAGTCTTCAGGCAGTATTCGACGGAACTTTTGAATTCGAAAACGCCGCCCGCATCCTATTGTTTATTTTATCCTTACGCAGATATTCTTTGAATGTCTATCTTTGTCATACATGAACAACGTTTGAATTAAGAATTAGCTGGAAACATAAGAGTGTTCCTTACTTGCCTTATTTAATTTTGAGTTTGCGAGACAATAGCAAGTCTAGATGTATAATGTCATTGGTGTTCTGGAGAATATTGGGACAATATTGTTGATCCTCAATTATATGTTTATTTTTAAATTCATTCAACCACTGGGTATCTAAAAGTTAATGCAGTTAGTCAATGGAATTCTATAAGAATCATTTGTTTCCAGTGTCAGTGAAAATGTCCAGTTGGCGGACCCCGATGAGTCATGGTTGGAAGTATCTCCCGGACAGACAGAAGCATTTAAATTTGGAAGTCGAGGAAAACAGAGGCACAGAGATTCACACAAATTACGGCTACATCAGCTTGGTGTGCGCATTGACGGCTGGAACTCCATCATTCCCGTCTGTGTGGATAAAGTTGGAGTTTTCTTTAGGCATGCCATACACACGGTTTGTGATATTTCTTCTCTTTATGATGTAACTAGTTGGTCCCCAGCATGCGTTGCTATGCCATTTAATAAAGAAATTGCTTCTCCCTGCGTTTCCTTTCCCATTCGTCCCTTTCCCTTGTGCCTCCCCTTCCTCTCCCCTCTCGCGTTCCCATTCTGACTCCTCCACTTCCCTCTCCCCACTCTACTCCCCCCTTTCCCTCCTCCCGCGAAACCCCTACTGGAGTTACCTTCCTCCCTGCCCCCCCCTCCCCCCTCCCGCATTCCATACATTCAGTCCCGGTACATTCAGTTTTCAAACAGCTCGCGTGACCACCTACTGCAATTTTTTTATACAAATTTCATAATTCCAGAGCTCACCAGTAGTTTTATACAAACCTTGTCCTGACAATAACGAACACAAATAAAAATTATATGATTTTGTGCAGTCGTTCGGAAGTTATGCACGTAAATAAATTTCGGCGATTCATTTTTATTCATATTAATAGTTATTAACTAAGACGCCTGAAATAAAATTTCCCGCAAACATATCAACATCGTTCCATGACAACGATTTGTTTTGCTTTTCGTCTGACGTTTGCAATAACTCGGTTTTGTTAGGAAATTTTTTGACAGTACGCTTATTAATATTTATAATTTCGTAACGCCAAAGCTTACCATTATGTATAGCCTATTTGTTATTCTGGGTTATTCCATATTATTGTAAAGTTTCATTAAAATCCATTCAGTAGTTTTTGCGTGAAAGAGTAACACACTCATACATCCATACAAACTTTCGCGTTTATAATATTAGTAAGAAATAACTCTTGCTATTGTAAATATAACGTTTATAATCATCTTTATCACAAGACTTCATCGTGGGGTGGATTTTTTTTTTTACGTGAATACCACACATGTCTCAACTGCTCCCAATCTGGGGCCAATAAGATTTTTGGCGTATGTTGTGGGTCTGTTGTGGGGAGTAAGACTTTGGGGTGTGTTGTGAGGCTGAAGGTAGTATCGCCTTACTGCAGTTGGACTGATAGATTCATATGTCCATCTCTCCTGGACACACTGATCCCCAGATTCCTACCATTCATATCTTTCTCTTTCCCAGAACTTCCTCTCCTTCCTTTCCTAAAAGACCCTCTATGCAAAAATGACCCTGAAAAGATTTTTTTTTCTCAGTGCCTCCTGTGTTGAGCCATGTAAAAAACAAAAAAAAACTGGAGTGACTACCTGGGCATGATTTCCAGCCAGAGTTTGTCCAGACATCCTTTCCACATGGCAGTCTATCACATTCTTTGGAACCTCGAGAATCTTAAGAGGTTTAGATTAGATAAGTTACAAGAGTTGTAATTAATTAATTGGAAATGATTTGTTTATTTTAAACCTTACAGGACAGCGATATTGAAGCTCGGGTGGTGTTTGCTGTTTCCCTAGAAGGATCTGCTCGTAAACTAGTGACAGTACGTTCAGCTCTTCAATTAATCAACCAGTTACCAGAAACTATAGAAGTCCGGGCAGACAATGTTGCCATTAAAAGCCCGTGTAAGTATTTCAACAAGTACATATACATATTGAAAAATTCCATTTCAATAAATGTCTTTTTAAAGTTTTATAATCCGATTAAGTTGGTAAAAAAAATTTTATATTACCTTCTAAGCTGCGTTTAAAATACATCGTGAACACATATTTGTCAATGATTGTAGTTTTTTTTGTTATTTGTCTAATTTATGAACCTTTATTGTTTTTGTTAAAAATAAACAATCAAACACCTCAGACACGTTTTTAGATTTTCACGGCCAAAAGTATTTTCGTTATTTGTTTTTGGGGTGTTATGCCGTGTTACGCTACCTCCTTCTTTAGCCAACTGTCTGAAACGTTATTTGTTATATCTTTTTTTAGTAAATTAAAAAATCAATTCTTTTGTATTTTAAGTATCAGGTTGCTACCTTCTTCCTACATGTATTCATGATATAGTGACAATTCTCAATAATAATAATACACGTTAGTACTTGTTTAGCGTGTTTTTTTTTGTCTTTTTTAAACCATATTTTTTACCTGCCCACGTCCTCACTGTGCCATCTCAACGCCCCCAAATTTTCTCTGGGTCTTGTACCGCCCCCCTGAAAGTCTGAAATGCCCCATAATTTTCTCTGGGTCTTCTACCACCCCCTGAAAGTCTGAAACGCCCCCTAATTTTCTCTGGGTCTTCTACCGCCCCCCTGAAAATCTAAACGCCCCCTAATTGTCTCTGGGTCTTGTACCACCCCCTGAAAGTCTGAAAGGCCCCTTAATTTTCTCTGGGTCTTCTCCGCCCCCCTGAAAGTCTGAAACGCCCATGTTGAGAACCTATGATCTACAAGGTTAGGTTAGGTGTACATACATACATTACCTTTTGGAGAGCCCTGACTACCTCTAGGAAAAACCATCACTCCTGCCGGTCTCGTGCAATCTCCCTCCAGTTCCTTACGCTTCTATTCTGTTATCTAGCTGTGTGGTCGACCTCCACATCACCCCGCTCGGTGCAGGTGAAAAGCGGTGACACCTGGTGCGTGCCCCTGTCACACAACCCCACCCCCATGTGGGTCAGGCCCCTGTGTGTGGCTAGGCCCTCAGCCAACGGGGCGCCCGCCTCCTTCCTGTACTGTGCACAGCCCCTGGACTGGAGACTGGCTGCGAGACAGGCGCCAGAAGACACCCTGCAGCTGCCCCATGTTTGTCATTCCAACACGCAAACATCTTACAGGTGTGTAATTCAGTTCAATTAATTCTTAATGGATTCTATTCAATTTAAAAAATTAAAATATTACTCAATGGCATTCATTTTTTATAAGAGACTAGTATGTACTTAGTTTTTAACCTGGCTTTCTCCACATTTCAACACCCTTTTTCAAAAGCATTTTTCTTAGTGAGCAGTTACCGTATTCCATAATATGGAACAAACAATATAAAACTAACTAACTAACTAACCATCACGCCGTTTCACTGCAGGGGTAGGCAGAGAGGACGGACCGCCAAACATCCCGGTCTTGGCACACATTCCTTGCATCGTTTACATTCAACGTCTCATACATTCTCTTCTATTATTCTGACTCTTGACATGGCCCGACTCAAGTATCTGATTCACTTGGTTGTGCCATGTCTTTCTTGGGCATCCTCGACTTCTTCTACCATTCACATTTGCGTCATATATTCTCCTTACACTCCTTTCCTCGTTCATTCGCTCTACATGCCCAAACCATCGGAGTGTTCCTTTCTTGATCTTACTCTTAACAAACAATATGGTATCTTATTTTATACTTTGACAATAAAAAGGTTAAATTAATTATTTTGAAATGAAGTGACTAAAAGTTTATTAAACAAGAGTAGAAAACATAGGAGGGCGCCACTGCTGGTCAAATGGCAATACAAAAAAAAACAAAAATATAAAGCTGTGTAACCTACATTTTTATAAAAAAATTAAAAAGGCATAAATGTGAAAAAAATATTTTTTATATACCTACTTATAGTTATAGGTATATTATTATTATACCATTGCAATTTTGTGTTAACATAAAGAAGAATAACAACATTGTTTTAAAATATAAAGCACACTTTAGAAATTGCTTAAATACCTAGCGTTTGCCCGGGCTTTAGATCATGTCTCTAATTTTAAATCTGAATATATTTAACTCATTCTTTTTTTTTGCATGAATACTGCACAAGAGTTCCAACTGTTCCCGTCTGGAGCCAGTGGGACTATGGTATCCCCAATTGGGGTATGTTGTGAGGCTGAAGGTAATGGGGAAGGGAAGGAGATGGGAAGAGGGAGGTGGGGAAGTACCTGGCCATTCAGATCTGGTCACCAAACATGGCTAACGCCATTTCAAGCAACGTTTCAATTCTGAATGGTGGTCTTACACCAGGGCGATACTGAGAGTATCTTCCACTCTGGAACGTGCCGCAAATATACTATATATTATTTTAAATGAATAAATTGTGAAATAACCCAAACTTAAAATTTATTTGCCACGCCGGGATTCGATCCCGCGACCTTCGGAATGCTAGTCAAGAGCCTTACCACTGGACTACGCCGGCCGTTCAGTAGAAAAAAAGTAGTGTAACTAAAAGTAGTGTAACTAAACTCACCATAAGCCACTCATTTGCCGCTCGTGCGCCGGCGTGTCGTGAGAATTACACGCGATTTTGACCCTTATGTATAAAGAAAGTGTATGAAGAACACGGTCAGAATCGCTTGCTCTATTATCGCTCTTTACCATAGAGAAAACCGCAATTCGCTTGGTCACTCCATATAATTTATATTAATGATTTACCGGAGCGCGGGAACGTGCGCAGTTCTTGCGCATGCGCGGGAAAAATTCTTTGGTCTTCAACTTTGACCTTTCTATGTACGAAATTTCTCAAGGACGCTGTCAGAATCGCCGGACATTGGGTGTCATGGCTGCCGCTTTTTGCGAACGCTAATTAATTACAACCAACCCCATTTACTCCCGGCATTCAACGAGTTAGTGATTCTTCCTTTCTACTTACTGTTAAATTCAATTTTTTGTTAAATTAAATGAAAGACAATCGCTTTTTAAAACACAGTTTAATCAAATTTATGTCATTTAGTGGGTACCTAGCAACAGTGGCGGACTAAGGGGGGGGCGGGGGGGGCGGCCCGCCCCGGGCCCCCGCTTCCGGGGGGCCCCCAAACTCCTCCATGTTTCCTTGATCAAATCCTAAACATGCCTTTAAGGCACCAGGACACTGTAAATTTTTTTTTTCATTTTTTGAAAGATGCACTTGTTAAGAATGCTCTCACCAAATTTTTTAAAGAAATTCGGTAAATTGATGGAGATACAACATTTTATGTGAAACCGTTTGAAACAGATTTGAATTATCCTTCAGCAAAACTTTGAATGCCTTTTTATCGAAATTTTTCAACCTGGTTTATAACATATTAAACAAACTATACATCCGATTTGCATTCAATGTAAGGGAATTTCGATATCTAAAAAAAAGATAAAAAAGGCGGCCGGCGAATTTTATTTTCAATTTTGTATAGTAAATTTTCATCGTTCATAAAAACAAAAATAAATTGGAAGGGGGCCCTTTATAAAACAATCCCTACGTGGTGTCATAGTCAGGGCCGGATTAAACATGTTGGGGCCCCTAGGCAATGCACGTCTCAGGGCCCCTTTACCACAGGGGCCCCTAGCCAATGCGTGGCCCCTAGACAGTGGCCTACACTGCTGTGTGGACAATACGGTCCTGCCAGGGCCAGCTTAAACATGTCGGGGCCCCTAGGCAATGCACGTCTCGGGGCCCCTTTGCTCTAGGGCCCCCTACTCGATGCGGGGCCCCAAGGCAGTTGCCTACACTTCTTATGGATAATACGACCCTGGCTATAGTTACTGGATTTTCAAAGGCAGTGCCCTATACTGCCTTATGGACAATACGGCCCTGCAAGGACAGGCTTAATCATGTTGGGGCCCCTTTAACCTAGGGGCCCCTACCCGATGCGGGGCCCCTAGGCAGTTGCCTACACTTTTTATGGATAATACGGCCCTGGCTATAGTTACTGGATTTTCAAAGGCAGTGCCCTACATTGCCTTATGGACAATACGGCCCTGCTGGGACCAGCTTAAACATGTTGGGACCCCTTTACTCTAAGGGCCCTTATCCGATGCGGGGCACCTAGGCAGTTGACTACACATCTTATGGATAATACGGCCCTGGCTACAGTGACTGCATTTTCAAAGGCAGTGGCCTACACTGCCTGGCAGGGCCGTCTTAAACATGTCGGGGACCCTAGGCAATGCACTTCTCAGGGCCCCTTTACCATAGGGGCCCCTAAACGATGCGTACCCCCTAGGCAGTGGCTTACACTGCTCTGTGCACAATATGGCCCTGCCAGGGCGGGCCTTTACATGTCGGGGCACTTAGACAATGCTCGTCTCGGGGCCCCTTTACCCTAGGGGACCCTACTCAATGCGGGGTTTTTCTCATATATTGTCAACCAAGTTGAAAAACAAAAGACACAAAAACCAAGATAATTCAACACACAAACTGCTTAAAACGGTTTCATATAAGATGCTGTATCTCCGTCAATTTTACGAATTTCCTTCAGTATATGGTGAAAGATTATTAACAAATGCATCTTTTAGAAAATGAATTAAAAAAGCGACAATTTTTTTTGTGTCGTGGCGCCTTTAAAATGTGCATTGTACCTATTTAAGGGCCTTTAAAAAATCCTTATGTGGTGCCATAGTGACTGGATTAGTTAAAGACTTGGTGCATGCAAATCGGATGTATAGTTTTTCTAATATGTTATCTAATCATTATTTCTAATATGTTATCGTTTTTCTAATACGTTAAAAATGTAGTTTTTAGAAAAACGCGTTAAAATTTTTGCTGAAGGATAATTCAACATACACAATGTTTAAAACGGTTTAATACAAAACGGTGTACCTCCGTGAATTTTTAGAATTTTCTTAAAGATTTTTATGATAGCATTATTAACAAATGCATCTTTTAAAAAAGGAAATAAAAAATAAAAGGAAACAAATTTTACAGAGCCCTGGTGCCTCAAAGCCTTGTTTAGGTTTTGATAAAGGGAACACGGAGGTGCTTTGAGGCCCCCAGGACCAGAGGCCCGTGTGATCTGAATAAAAATCTTGTAAAATTAAATCAACTTTTACTATGGGGGGGGCCTCATCCAGCTTTGCCGCCCCGGGCCTCTGACGGGCTTAGTCCGCCACTGCCTAGCAACAGTGCTTCTTCTTGATTTTTAGTTTTTTTCTTTAAGATCAAAAAAATGGATTTTTAAATGTGTATACAGTGTTCTATATTTTCAGTGTCATTGCACTTTAAAGGAATATTTGACAGTTAACTTGGTGTTGCCAGCCTACAAATTATTTAGTTACATTTTTCATATTTTCTACTCTTGTTTGACAGACTATATGTTGCTTTTTGATTCTAGATTTTGCTGCGTAATTCGAAGGGAACACTTTCCATTAGAAAGGGGTTTACCCCAGCCTGGTCACGTTCTGATATTGAAGCCTCCGGTGCGATTGGTGAACTTACTTCCAGTTGAGCTAAACTACAAACTGGGCCAGGGTGATCAAGGCACGGGAAGAATAGCCCCGGGACAAACTGCTCCATTATCTCAGGTATTGCATTATTACAAATTTTTCATTAAATGTAAACCAACCTGCCCTAGTGGGTAATTAACGCAGGAGATATTAAATCGTAGTTTTAAAGTTCACAAACTTACTCGGCTCGACGTCGGTGACACATGACAGCTTAGCTCATACCGTGATGCAATGTCAGTGACAGCAATCGTTGTGTTATTTAGGAATTATATCATATTGCATTTTAAAAACCAAAAAAAATCTTGAAATCGGAGATTGTGGGTGAAGCACTATTTTATGAAAAGAGAGCTTTCGCCGACTATGTCGCTCGGCGGTTTCAAAGTTACCTAGGATGACACATGGTGAAAAAGGTCATCGACACATAAGTATGCGAACTTTCTCGTGCATCTGTCACCCACTTAATAATAACTTTACAGGAGCAAGAGAAGCACTTTCAAGTTCAGCATGTGCTGTCAAATTCAAATTTAAACTTTAAATTGGTTTTTTTATAAGGACAAAAATTGAAATGAAAATGTTTCACTTCGTAGAGATAAATATTATAGTTTCGATGCCTTTTGAACAACTATATTTTTATATTGTTTTGTTTTGCAGATTGACGTACAAAAGTTGATAGAGATATCAATATCCATGGAAGGATTCCCCGGAGCTGCAGTATTAGCAGTTCCTCCAACCGCAACAGCCTCCTTCTCTTTACGTCTCAAGCTGTCTGATATGTCTGGAAGAAAACTCAATTTAAGTGCGCATATATCAATAAAAAGGAGTGATACGATCAAGGTGAAAATCATGAATCTAATTAACTATCTAGTCCTTTTGTAGTTAATATCCGATTTTGAATTATTTGTGTGCAATGTATATTATGCACCACTTTTTCTTTTATCATAACTGAAGTATGAAACCCCATTTTAGAGTCTATCATATGCTTTTCAGGTTACAATTTATGCGGCTTATTGGATTGTAAACCGAACAGGCGTGCCGATAGTTTTCCGTCAAGAAGGTGTGCCAACCGAAACGGCTGGTCAATTCGAAGAGCATGAAATTGCCCGAATGGTGGCTCCACTCCTGTTCAGTTTTGCGGATTCTGATGGTAGTCCAACTGTAGTGGCAAGAGTTGGCGCTGGTGTTATTCCAAATGGACAGCCTCAGGTATTTTTACTACTTTTTCAAAACCTCTTCTGAAGATTCCAATGCAATACATGTGGGATTAGAAAGTCATTAAATTGGTTTACATAGTGTTAGGCCTTATATACAGTAGTGCATTCTCACTCAGACTCTTTCTATCCAGATCATCTTTCAGATCGCTAGACGTTAGTTCGCCATACCAATTATTGCCTTAAATCGTTGTAATCTATCATAAAACTTCATAAAGAATAACAGAAGTGTTAAACAAGTTTTACAAAGAACTACCTCATACAGGGTGTCCGGTGGCAGAATTAGGTTTTAAATTTCGAATTTCTCTGTAACGGCTAAGCGGACGAGAGGGGAGGGGGCCGCGTTAGCTTTGTCGTTCGTGCGGATTATTTAGTCACGATCAGTCACGATGTCGCAGTGGACGGGAGAGCAACGTGCGTTCGTAATCGAAGCCTATTTTAAGGCTAACGATTCGTGTGCAATTGCGTGATGAAGATTTAGTACGCGTTACAGTATTCGACGTTTACGTAATGCCCCAAGTGAAGATTTGATTCGATCATGGGTCCGGAGGTTCCGGGTAACATGTTCGGCGGCAAACGACTCACGGCCGGGGCCCAGGAGGACGTCGAGAACAAATGAAAACATTGAACTCGTCACGAATAGTTTGCGCGACAATACGCGTCAGTCCGTGCGCAAGAGAGCGGCTATCCTAGGGCTTCCAAAAACTATTGTGCACGAAATATTGAAGAAGGACCTTAAATTTCATCCTTTTAAGATTCAAATTGTGCAAGCGCTTAAACAATTTACGTAAAATTTCCTGCGAGACAATGTTAGAGCGATTTCGTACAGTAAACACTATCTTTTGGAGTGATGAAGCCCATTTTCATTTAAATGGAAGTGTAAATAAGCAGAATTGTCGTTATTGGTCACCTAAAGGACAGAACCCACATTTAAAACATCAACATCCACTTCACAGTCCCAAAGTAATGGTTTGGTGTGCATTGTCTAGCCGGACCTTATTTTTTTGAAAATCGTCGAAGGCACGCCATTACTGTGAACGGGGTTTCTTATCGGGGCATGCTTAGCGATTATTTTTTTTCCAAAAATGAGAGAACATCCTGCCTCCAATTCACACACATGGTTCCAGCAAGATGGCGCCACGTCTCATATTGCTAGAGAGACGATGGCGCTACTTCGTGATTTGTTCCCTAAAAAAATGATTAGCCGTTTCGGTGACATCCCCTGCCCAAGGGGGTCACCAGATCTCGCTCCTATGAATTTTTTCTGTGGGGGTACCTCAAAAGTAAAGTGTATGAATGCGACCCCGCGACCATCTCTGCACTAAAAGAAAATATCATTCGCGAAGTTAGGTATCCCGATGTCACTTCTCCAGCGAGTGGCACGAAATACTGAGGCCAGATTCCAAGAGTGTTTCCGACGTGATGGTCTACATTTAGACGAAATAAAATCCGCACTTCTCCTCTTTGTAACAGTTATTGAAATAAATGTATATCCTAAGTAGTTTATTTTTTATTTAAGTTTTAAATCCTAATTCTACCACCGGACACCCTGTATTAAACACCAAATAATAATACATTTATTTTTGTTTATCAGTGGTGTTCCTCGTTTGGTTTGGGATCAGGCATCATGGTCCGCCGGCTGGTGGTGGGTAATATTGGTGGTGCGAGCATCACAGAGCGAGTGCTGTTGGTCGGCATTGCAGTTCGCCCGGGACGTGGCAGATACCGCCACACCAATATATGCACCATATCACCCCGCTTCCAAATACATAATAACACCTCCTTCCATCTACAGTTTGCGCAGAAGTGCTACGCTACCACAATGGTGAGTAACAGCTATAATTAAAAATTAGAATGCTCAATAGCTTGTCAAAATATGAATAAGGAACTCCAGTGAAAAATATTATGGCTTTAAAAAAAATATGTTCATACAGACCAATGAACGCTGATTCTGAATATATAAGTTTTATTTCATAATATTAAACGTAGAGTTCTTAAAAAATATTATAAAGTGCATTTTTAAACCTCTCGTCAAAACACACTGTAAAGTTGGTATTACTGAATGATTAGTGCTGACGTCAAGCGTCACCAGTCATTGTATTGAAACTTTGATTATGTAGGTATGACACAAGCCATCAGTATTAACAACATTTCATGTTATTCGTTATTTCATACTGTTTATAGAGATTTAGTTGTTGTGTTTATTGAAACAATATTTAAGCCTAAATAATTCAGTATCAAAAATAGAGGTATCTCTATTATTTAAAATATTGAAAAACTTTAAACTGTACGAAAAAATTGTATAATATGCCACATCATAATGCTATCATATAATGCACCTAGAGACGGGCAAAGCGGCTCAGTTGAACGAGAATGAAAAGATCCAGTTCAGTGAATCGGCTCAATTGAACGACTGAATTAAGCTACGGACACACTTGCTCATTAGAAGCCAAAGAGCGTGCTACCTAGTAGCAATTGCTACCCGCTCATTCGTTCGCAAAGATCCGCGAACCGCAAGCAAGTGTGTCCGTAGCTTTAAAGATCGGTCTTATGGAACCGGATCATACGGATCCGTATGAAGATCCGGGTCACTGAGCCGACTCGTTCGCGAACGACTCACTTCTCTATGAACTTCGATTTCAAAATGGCCGTCGTCGATCAGCTGGTAGGCGCTGTATTGCCTGTATCCTTTTTGCCTACAATTTTTGCAATATGCAGGTGATGCTCCGTTTGAGATAGTATTGATTTTAAAAGCTAAAAAAATAATAATTTCAAACAATTTCTATACCACTCTCCCGTAATAATATTGAAAAATATAATAACATAATAAATATAATATAATAAATAAATAATTCCATCTAAATAATGTTTTAACTTAACGAATAGTACCATACTTTCTTCCGTATAACTGTCATACAAAATGAACACCTGTTGAAAAACTTTTCAGGAGTGATGACGTCAACGATTCACTATACGTGGGGTGTTTTTCGGGGGATCTTGAAAAATTAAAACTTTGAAAATTATTTTAACTATTAACTCTAAAAAAAAAAAATATGCATTTATTTAAGTCAGAAGGTATTCATTAAAAAAAATTGGACTGGTGTTCTCTATTGTAATTTTGCTAGATACTGATAATAGGTACCGGGTAACATAAAGGCCTGTTCACTTAGAAGCGGTATCCGCTGCCACTGTGGGTATCGAAAAATATCAAGTGGCATTCCGCCGGATATTTGTATGAGCTTTCTTAAATCTAAAATCCCACCAATTCCGCTACACCACCTTGATAAGTGGTATCCTTTCGCTTGTTTTGCAAAACAGGCTTCCTATTTCAATAATAAAATGCTTTTTTCACTGGTCAATCGAGATTACATTGTATGTATTCTTTTCACGGACGGCATGAACTTGCTGACTAGATAGGAGAAAATCAACATTTTCCTACCCATAGCAGAAGTGAAATCCGCCTAGGTTTGAACCGTGAAATACCGCACACGCACTCGATTTTTTTACCCACAGCGGTAGTGAATATTGCCTATATGTGAATAGACCTTAAAGTGGTCGTTCCTTGATGTGAAATGATGTCCCCAAATTAAAAACATTCATTTTCATCACTTCGTTATACCGTGCTTCTTAATTTCCTTTTATTTTATCATCATACTTTTATATATGTAACTTGAATTTAGGCGGATCCTGGTGCTGTGGCCTCTCACGTGAGCGCCATTCCGGGATGTTCTATGCCGTTCCATTGGCCGCGGCAGGACCGTGATCAACTGCTATGTGTCCGGCTTTTAGATATGCCTAACTGTCACTGGTCAGGTGGATTCCGGATTGACACTAACCATTCACTACATATTAATATTAGGTAAGATATTATTTTCATCATAATAAAGAGATCATTATTTCCATTGAAAAAGGAAAATTCCTAGAAGTGTGTTCTATACCAATTTGAAAGAAAACTGATTTTCACAAATTTACATAAAACATTAGATAGGCCAATGAAATTGATTATTTAATCATTCAAGAAAGAATTTTGATATTTGAAAATATTTGGATCAATTTCACTTGAAGTAATAGAAAATTGAGCTTACCTCGGACACAACTAACGCATCAACAACACAATTTCAATCATTATGTTGATCGTCAAGTTGATTAGTCAGACATATCCAAATATTTAAATATTCAAATGCTCACCATAAATCAATGTACCAGATAGAAGGTACACTTTTATATATAACTGTGTACTCAACTCAAATTTCGACTTTTCGCAGATGTCTGACTAATCAACTGGATGATCGATATCTATTCAATGGTTTTTAAAAAATTGCCTTCAAATTGTTTGTTACTTAGAAATACTCATAAATTAGTATGTGCACGGTTCTGTAATATTTTTAGGGACAATAATGCCGCTTGCTTCTTCCTACGCCTGGAAGTGGTGCTCCAGGGGGCCACATTTTTTATTGTATTCACTGATGCCGATACAATGCCACCACCAATACGGCTCGATAATTATTCACTAGTACCACTTACTTTCCACCAGGTATACTATTTCTTTAACCACTTTAATTTTTAACAAGGCTTCGTTATTAAGTTTCACGATGAATGTGTCGTACCACACTAAATAGAATTTGTCAAACTTTCCACTTAATTTTATTACAATTATTTATGTCGTAATAGATTATTCTTTAATGTTGTAATATGCTTTGTGACAATTAAATTAAATTTATCTTTTCAAGTCAAGTTTTTAAAACATCCTGACGAGCTATTCTATATCTTTTGTGGGAACGAGATAGTTCTCGGCCGAAAACTGCTGTCAGATTTGTGTTATTTTCTAAGGCTGTTAAATGAATAATCATGCATACTTGCATGAATTCATGTTTATTTATTTTTTATTATTTCATAAATGATTAAATGTTACATTTTTGGCCATTTTTGACTACCATACTAGGCTATTGCCCGTGTTGTGGTAGTCATACATGTAATATAATTTTATATAAACAGATAATAAAATATAAGAAGAGAAAAGAAAAAAAATAACATATTTAGGGATAAATAAAACTAAAAACAGATAAAAATATAAGAATTGCAAGTTAACTAAGAAATAAAGAAAATTTAACTTTTTCCACGCGATCGTAACAACAGTTGATACGGCAAAAAGCCACGCCTCACACGCGCCCGTATCAGCCCTTGTTACGCTAACTTCGACTGCCGATATCACAGCGCTACTATGTCACAGTATTTTTTCCCGCTCGCTAAGGCATTTGTGTAACTATCACGATGCTGACATCTTCGGGAATATTTCGAAAGTAAAATTGTATTTCGTAAAAAACATCTATAATCAAGTGAATGTATTCCTCGTACCTTTGAATGCAAAGTTCTCAATTTACTCCACAGATGGCGCTAGTAGTTTGCGCACGCGCATCTATGCGATTCCGAGTGACCAAATTGGACAAGCATTAACATTTATTATCGAGATCTCGCGTATTCGCGCACGTTTCTTTATGTTGTGAAAGTGTGATTTTGAATTTACATAAAAATTTTAAACCGGTCAAATGCCGGGATATTTTGCGGAAATTCGCGGAACTACACTAAAAAACCACCACTTTGTATTTTGAATTGAATGTTTTGTTGATAAATTTTAAGCTATGGTATATTTTATTGACTGCAACACGTTCACAACACAATAAACTATCCACTGAAACCACATTACTTGCATTTATCACGTAAATTAATAGGTTTTACGACGTTTTATTCGCGATACAAATACATCGCAATAGTGATTTCGACCGTTAATTTCGCGGTAAATCTGACAGCGCATTGTCATAGAAGAAATCGTCTTAAAAATATTCCAGTGTGGCAATTCGAGTGAAATCTTTAACACTACCTAGAGTAATGATGGCGCAAGCGATTTTGACACTGTTTTTCATACAAATTCTTACATATAAGGGTCAAAATCGCAGACCAAAAGTTTTTCAAAGACAATATATTTCAAATATTTGAATTATTTTCTCGCGCATGCGCAAATGGCCCGGCACGTCACCGGTTTTGTAGTGTCATCAGAAGATTTAGAACTTGTTTATACGAATTAATAATAATAAGTTATTGAGGTACCAATTGTGTCTATCAACGCAGTGTCCTGAGTACACGCACGCGGATAAATGGCGCCGTCTTTAAAATAATATGGGTACGTTTTTTACGTTTTTTGTTTTTTATAAACATCTAGGAGTGTTTACAGACGACGATTTGGTTTCAAATTGTAGATAATAATCTCATCTGTTTATATAGTATGATAAATCATGCCATAATATGCTGTAATTTGACATAAAATAGGTTGGATAGGTATTTGAAATATGACATATACATGTACCGCGTATGGGTATTGAAAAAACGGAGTAGTTCAACGCAGGGAAAAGGTTAAAGAAGATGAAATAAACATTGGTAAGTAATCTTCTGCATGAGAAAAAAAAAACGACCTAAAGTAAAATACGTGACAGCTCACAGCTGAAATTCTGACATCGGCCCATAGAAAAAGCAAATAACAGCCATACAAAATCACACAAATCTCACAGCAGATCTCGGCTGAGTACTATCTCGTTCCCATAAAAGATATAGAATAGCTCTTCTGCCGAGTTTAGAACTGACATCTCGTCGCTTTAGTTCGTATTTGTCCAACAGACCATTAGAAAATTTTACACGAGGAGAAGGTTTTCTCTCATTATTTCAATGAAACTTTATGGTAGGTGTATACGATAAAGTTATTTCTGTAAAGGTAAAGGTCTCATTAGTTTAAATAGTTCTTAGTTAAATGATTAACTATCATTTTTTATACTTAATTTTTAATTTTAAAATGGAGATTTAACAAAATTTTAAATGGTCTGTTGGACAAATAAGAACTGAGGCGACGATCTGTAATAGAGGTGGGAAAAATAGACAATGTATACAGTGACAATACCAAAAACACTGTTTAACCCATTGTACGGGGACCACACAGATGTTGCGCGTGGATATGCTCCATACGCGGATGTCACAACAGTTGTCTTGCGAATATTGAAAAATCTTGTATCATTGAAAAAGTGCTGCGTACAGGGGCATCTAGCTCCGAAACGTCACATGAATGTGTGATGTTTAATTTTTTTTGGATAACTTTGTGGCAATAAAATTTATGGCATATTTAAAAAACGTTGCAATATTTTAGGTTGGTTGCAAAGATGAATCATTACTGAAAGCTCACACATCCAAGCCTTGGGCCCTTATTGAGCCCTGTGGGGCAGCCGTGCTGCTAGTGAGGGCCCCGGGAGGGACTGGCACAAACATAGACCTCCACAAACTAGATGAGGTCAAAGCACTGACCTATCAAAACTTTATCTACATCGCCTTTACGGGCACGCACCAAAAGTAAGAATTTTTCTATTCCCGTTAATAAAAAAGGAAATATTATTATTAATAGCAACCACCAAGGTTGTCATTAGGCATTTGGCGAATTGTCCTGGTTCCACAATGTCATTCCCAGGGGGGGATGCCTTCTTCCCATGGAGACAGGATATTGACACCATAGGGGATTTAGTGTTTTCCTATCCTCTTTACACTACTTTCAGCTATTGTCGCTTTTCACTCCCAATGCAGAATCCTGTTAATTTTCATACATGCTTTATATTATTATGTATTATTATTATTATACAGTAGAACCCCTTTAATTCGAAAAAATGGTCCTAAACATCATCCTAATTCATATTATTATTTTGTATATCTGAATCGGTTAACACTGGAAAGTCGTATTTTTGTGAATTTACTTCGATTATTTTAATTTTAAGGGCCGGCTTTGTCGGAAATCGGCGTCAAAATTTCGATTTAAAAGGAAATTTATCATTTTTTACAAATTTACTACGAATATCTGAATTAAAATGGCCGACTGCGATAGACATCGTCTGCGAAATTTCGATTTATGCGGAAATATATCGCATTTTTATTAATTATTTCGAATAGTTATCTGAAATTTCGAATTACACGTAAATATATCATAATTTTACAAATTTACTTAGAATATCTAAACTTGAAGAGCCGGCCGCGGCGATAATCAGCTACGAAATTTCAATTTTCGCGGAAATATATCATATTTTTACGAATTTATTTATTAATAAATCTGAAGAGCCGACCGCGGCGGTAATAGACTGCGAAAATTTGATTTACGCTGAAATTATGAGGTATTTTTACAAATTTATTTCAATTAGTTATCTGATTTAGAGGGCCGGCCGCGACGGGATTTGCAATATTTGTAATATTGTGATTTTTTCTTCTTCCAGGCAATCGGCAGGGGGCGAGGAACTGGAGTCCCTGCAACTTGTGCTGGCGGTGGAAGGAGACAAGCGGGTGGTGCTGGCACGGCGCCGCACGGGCGAGCGCTCGCAGCTGTGGCGCCTCAGCCCCCGGGGGCACCTGCTGCACGAGGGCAGCTCACCCCCACAGTCCGCCAATGCACTCCCCGATGTCACTGCTCCGCACGCATTGGTTTGTACATGATTTTATTTATGAAACACTACATATTAGTACTTTATGTACATCACGAAAGTGATGGAACACTATAAATTTGTGTATGTCATTTTTTAAAGAATGAAATACTATAACTTTGTGTACATCACTTTTTAAAAAGTGAAACACTAACTTTGTGCAGATTAATTTTTAATGAATGTTCCACTACAATAGTGCCCTGCCGAGCAGTTCCGTATCTTTTGTGGGATCGTTATTAGATAGCGGACATAATCTCCTGTCAGATTTGTGTGATTTTTATTGCCGTTATTTGCTTCTTCTATGTACAACATACATTAAATGAATAAATAATCATGCTTAAATCGATCTAAACTAAAATATGTGACAGTAAATATGTAAAAATCACACAAATCTGACAGGAGATAACGTCCGTCATCCAATAATGATCCCACAAAAATATGGAATCGCTCAGCTGACCGACACTGCTCACTGTAAGACTTGATACACCTTCTTTCGGATATTTGAGGTGTGTAGATGCAAAGGCAGCAATCTCCAAAATATCGAAAAAAAAGTTATGAATGCAGTTCCATAGAGATTCAAATTGTGCACCTAATAAATGCATTGGTTATTTACAAACTCAACTTATTCCCATCAAAATCCGAGTTTGAAAATACGTATTAAAAGCAAAGGCAGCAATCTCCATGTTCTTTTCAAAGCAAACGTAGCATTCTCCATTTCGGCCAATCAAATTCATAGGAAGTGTCACGTGACAAGATGGCCGCTCCATACTAAAGTAGCATTTGGTGCTGATTTTTCTATGTGAGTTTTTGATGTTTTGAAGTATGTAAAAGTGTGTTTGGAATAAATATTTTCGATAATTATTGAAGATGGATTGTCACCCGACCCCAACATTATCAAAAGACGCCCGCAAACCTATTATTAAGTCAGAAAATTAGAAACGAAATGTTACAAAAATATCATGGAATGTAGCTGTCAGATTTTATTTTGGCTTGGAGGAAAGCATTATAACTCTCAAAAAATTATCTATTAATGATAATCTATTTATTTTTCACGTTTGCACTTTTTATTTAAAAAATACCTAGTATCAGTTAGATAATAATGAGAAATAAGTATTTCCGTTTCCGAAAATGGAAAATAATATATTTTAGTAACCATTACATTAAAAATCAGACCATTTGACACCTTTTCTTCACGCCATGTTTGATTTTTTGACAGCCTCCGTGGTCCCGAGGTAACACTCACAATCCGAAGGTCGCGGGTTCGAACCCGGCGTGCACAAATAAATTTTATTTGATTAATTTGTGGTATTTCACAATTAATTCACTTTTTAATAATATCTTATATACATATAAAAATCTCGTGTCACGGTGTTTGAGGTCGCGCACTCCTCCGAAACGGCTTTACCGATTTTTATAATTTTTTTAATGTATGTTTGTTAGATATGAGAATAGGTTTTAAAGTATATTTCAGACCGCTAGGTGATTAGGGTGTCCCTATCCAGAATTTTTTTTTTTTTTATGTTTTTTTATTTTATTTGGCATCAACAAATACCTATAACCCCAAATTTTAACCCTCCTACCCCCACCCTCCTATTTTTCAAAAGCGATTTTAATATTTTTGTATGAACAAATTTAATCGTCTTTCATATTTCAAACAGAACGAAATTATTTACATTGTTGAATGAAAGATGGCGCTACGTCCGCCTCATCGAACTTACATCCACACATGCGCAAGACATTCACGAGAAGCGTCGCGTCATTTTGATATTTCATTCGGCATCATGTTCTCGCGTGGGCAAACCATCGAGCTTATTTGTGATGGCTAAAGACGGACTGACAAAAAAATTGTATACTCAATTGCTCTTCAAAAGTCATATTGTTTTTCTTTATTTTATTTGCCTACTTTAGTGGTATTTTTAATTGTGTTTATCGGCGGTCATCAGCTACAGCGTTCCATTCCTCCTTCTGTCATAGATCCCATCCCCACACACTTACAATACATTCGTTATTTTTCGTTTAACAACCAAAATATTCATTAGAAATAATTTATATGGCAGAACAGTGTTTGTCGGGTCAGCTAGTGTAGTATATATTTTTTTAACATTTTTTTCGGCCTATGTCATCTTTGGAGATGCTATGTGGAGGGTTTTTTTTTAAGGAAAGGAAGGAAAGTACTTTCAGCCTCACAACATACCCCAATGATTGGGGTTGCCATAGTCTCGCTGGCTCCAGACGGGAGCAGTTGGTGACTCTTGTGCGGTATTCATATAAAAAAATAAATGTTTTGACATAATAATATTAAACAATTTATCAGGCTTCTTTTTTTTCTTCCTCATATTACACTCTTTTCTTTCTCAAATTTTTGGTTCACTGTCTGAATTATTAATTATTCAGAATATTATGTATCATCTTTTCTCATATTTTTTGCTCCATGCGTAATAACACCTGTTTTCTGGAAAAAATGTTCAATAATATCTTCAAAAAGTTTATTTTTTGCAATTACCCCTTATTGAGTTATAAAGTATTCCTTGAAGCCAATCAACACAAAACAAAGATGGCGGTTTTTTGGGAAGGTTTGCAGCAAATACAGCAATCTCCAATGTTGTATGTAGCAAAAGCAGCAATCTCCAACACTTGGTAGCAAAAGCAGCAATCTCCGGATTAAAAAGTTAATTATCTTTTTATAGGCTTGCATTAAAAAAAATCTGATGATGCAAATAATCCATGATATCAAACAGCTATTTAATGTAATTTTTTCAATGTTCTGTGAAATCCCATTTAATGTCTACAAGTTTTTTGCCTTTTTCTCAAAAACACATAAGTGGGAGATTGCTGCCTTTGCTTCTACACACCTCATTTATGAAAAGGTTGAATTGTTACATACATGTTTGTTCTTGAGGCGATTTCTCACACCCATCACATCATAAACGATGTATGCGATGACAATACCAAAGACACTGTTTAACCCGTACGCGGAGCATACAGAAGTTGGATTGCGGGCGGCTATGCTCCATTCTTGGACGTTACGTTGAAGTGTAAGTTGCCTTGCAAACATGTGCCGCGTACAGAGGCACCTAGCTTCAAAATATCAAGCGTTCAAAGAGTTGATTTTAAAATTGCCATATATTTTTTTTGATTTACGGCAAAGATATTAAAATATAAGTAGATGTGCTATCTGCTGTTTTTACTATGTGGGTCTGCGCTTCCGGGTGTCGCCGATATTGTTTACCAATTAACAAATAAACCAAACGAATGTTAAACTAAATGAACGAATTCTTTCCTTATTCAAAATAATTTTTAACCAATATTAATGAACATTTTCAAAAAATCAACGAAATGAACAAATTCTTTATGTAGTCCGGCGACAGTTGCGCGGACACCATAGCATATCTATTCTGTATTTGAATATCTTTGATTTACGGCATATTTTAAAAATGTTGTTGCAATATTTTAGGCACTTTGCATACATTCTGGACTGTTGACTGAAATCTGCTTCAGCCACACGTTCACCTAAAGAGTAACTTTACGCTTACATTAATGACAAGTCGAAATATGAAATAGTATGATATTTCGTGTGGGACATAAGAAAAAAATTTTATGAACACGGAAAATGTGAAGATGAAAGGTTTACTGACTTATTTCAGTTCGTCCCCTTCTTCCTTTCGTACACAGGTTTTATCATTTTATTCACAGATAGTTTATTTATTTATTTATATTTTATTAACGCCCTAGTGGGCTTTTACAAGAAAAGAAGCAAATATATAATTAACAATATTAATTACATGTATTACATAAACAATAAAACAGAATAAATATGAATGCAATCGACTCGTTAGGTAAAGAATATTACAACATAAAAAAGAAATGAAATGAAATCGTACAAGTTGTACTTACAAAAAACTAAAACAATTCAGCTTTAAATATTTATACACATTATTAACAATAATAATAAGACCTGACATAGAACAAAGTGTAAATAGAACTGCAAAAATATTATAAAGTAAGTATACATTTTACTGGTGAGGTTTAGATGAGAAAATATTTTATGAGAAAAACAAAAAAATAATAAAAGTTAATTATTAGCAGATAGAATCGAGATTAGTTGATTTTTGAAACATTCAAAACTGTCAATACTAAATATATCTATAGATTCGCAGTATTTATTCGCAAGGTTATGGATTCTTGGAATTGGTGAGTATATAGAGTAATTAGTGTTGAGTTTATTGTTGCATTTAAAAGTATCTTTACTACGAGTTTGTCTAGCGGGTATGCTAATGCAAATTAGTTCCAACAAATTAGGGCTGTCAATTAAAGATTTTATAATTTTGTATAAAAATAATAAATCAATTAACACTCTTCTATCTGATAATTTAAGAAGTCTGGTTTCAGCGCGTAAGTAATTATAATTTATAAATTCGATTGGAATTTTCATTTTAAAATTGATGTACCGAAGAAATTTGTTTTGTACCTTTTCCAATGATTGAGAATGAACATTGTAGTATGGTGACCATACAGAGGAATTGTATTCTAATCTGCTTCGTACTAGTTAACCCACAAGTCGTAGTATCTTCCTCGTCACCATAGAGCAATTGTTTAAAAGTATTTGTTTTTAAAGGTTCTGGATATTGATGGCCCCGCCCCACAGCCCAGCACCATGGTGGGGCTGTGCGTGAGAAAGGTGAACCCCCGCAGGACCTCCACACAGACTTGGCACTTCACCGACGGGCAGTTGCGGTGCGACCACAAAAACATGAATGTCCAACCTCGGGACGGGTTCTTTGGACTCAGACAAGGTGAGGAACAAACCAATTCAACATGTTTGGTGGAATCTACTGATAATAATAATATGACGCAATTGTAATCTAATAAAAGTTATACATCTAAAATAGTACCTAATGCTTTTACTATATATCTCTATTCTGCCTAAAAATAATAATTCAATGTATTTCAATTGAATGAAGCCCGTATAATTGAGAAACCCAATTAATCCAAATAAACAATTTGGGAAGTGGGTATGGGTACCGCCGCCCCGAGAACCATTTATTGGATGTATGATTGTTTATGTGGTGAGAGTGGATTATGTGTTTTTTGTAAAATGACTGGCGAAGGACCTTGATTTTTGTGTTACTAATCACTGTTTGCTATAGCAAAATTAAAAGTTGCATAGAAGGAATGGAATGACTCACCGGAAAAGGATAAAGATCTTATATTCTGGCAATGCTGCGTTCGTTCATCCATCCAATTGGCACAAACAGTGATAGTCGAGAGTTGGTTTAATTTATAGTACACGGCGCATTATTTTAATAGCGGATTTTCGTGAGCAGAGTACAGTGATGGCTATATTCAGCGGGAGTTTATTGCAGACTGATTAAGATTGTGGGTAAGCGAGGGGGGAAAAGGTAGGACAAAAGGACTTGCAACAATAATTAATACCAAGTCCAAGCAGTGATAGTATGTATGCGTGCTGTGTAGGTATGTGTATGTGTAGGTATATGTATGGGCGTAACCATGCCCCCCGCCTGGAAGGGGATGAAAGAATCCACTTCCATAAACCAAAAGAGTGCCAATACGTTTCAATGCGCAAACAAAATTGTAACACGCGGTAGAATGCAATTAATTATGTAAAAGTTATAAAAATATTTATTTAAGTTATATAAATGCTTTTACCAAATGGTCAAATTGACCGATATAGCAAGAAAATTAAAAAATAAAACATGGAAATGTAAAAATATGATATGTTAATGTGATAATATGCGGTAGATAAAACTAAAAGTAAGGTTTGGTACCTATTTAACAATGAAACTAACCTAATTGATTTTAAGAATAAAGTATTATGAACTAACTTCTGTTAAATCTATTGTGACGGTAAGGGACAGAGTTTAACGACTGCCCTGTGGTATATTCCGGAGTTAGTTTTAACTTCCGCAACGCGGATCACCCCATCTGCCCCGGGGTAGACATTGACTATTACCCCAATAGGCCATTGAAGTGGCGCGATGTTGTCACTCTTAATCATTACTACCGTGCCTGTCGTTACCGGATTCGCATTTGTATTCCATTTTTGGCGAGCTTGCAAAGTATTCAAATACTCAATTCGCCATCGGTTCCAGAACGTCAGAACAAGACGATCCACAAGATGTTTGCGTTGTACCAAGTTGACTGGCTCGTCTGACAAATCAGCAGCGGGTAAAGATTTTAAGGGAGTGAGCGTTAAAAAATGAGCGGGGGTTAGCGGCAATGGAGCCGAAACGTTGTTAACGCTAAGTACAGATAGCGGGCGTGAATTTAGAATTGCTTCAATCTGAGAAAGCACTGTTTGCATCTCTTCATACGTCAGTAGAGAGGTGCCTACTATTTTATTTAAATAACCTTTCAGGCATTTAATGTTACTTTCCCAGATCCCACCAAAGTGAGGAGCAATTGTTTTGAAGCGGTTAATGTCTTGAACGGACATCAAAATTTTTGTTTTCCGTTCGGGAGGATCAGTCACTGATTTCGTATTAAAACGTTGTAAAGGCCAATCACTTTTAGGTAATTGGGCAAAGACGGGGCCGTTAAACCATAACGGATGGTCGATTAGTTGAGCGGGCGTAAGACCCCGCGACAAGCAGTCGGCGGGATTATCTTGTGCTTTTATATAATGGAAGCTTTCAGCCCCCAGATGGTTTTGTATTTGTGAGACACGGTTGGCAATGAACGTCTGCCATTTTGCGGGCGGTGAATTTATCCACGCTAGAGCAACCGTGCTGTCGCAAAAAGCTAAAGTCGTATGAGCTTTCGAATTTGATGTGTAGGTATTACTGACCGTATGCATTAATCGTGCAAGTACTAGCGCACCACATAGTTCTAATCGCGCAAGTGAAATCGTCTTTGCCGGAGCGACCTTGGATTTAGCGCATAATAAATTAATTGTGGTTTTATGAGTATTCGGACAGTAAACATGTAAGTATATAACGCTTCCAAATGCGCATTCGCTTACGTCAGAAAATCCGATAAGTGTAAATACATATTGGTATTCGACACCTAAAATGCGAGGAATTTTAATAAATTGCAATAAGGGCAATTCCTTTTCAAACTGACGCCAAAGCGTGACAACGGTGTCAGGAGGAGGATCATCCCAATCCAGGTTGTACTCCCATAGATATTTAATTATAAGCTTAGCTAATAATACAACTGGTGCGGCGAAACCCGTCAAATCCCAAAGACGAGCAATCGTCGAGAGAATGTTTCGTTTAGTACACGTTCTTTCGTCGGTGTGTACGAAAAATACGAAATGATCAGAAGCGGGTATCCAATGAAGCCCTAGTATTTTCAGGTTTTCGTCGGGATTAAATTCCACATGTTCCTTAACACGACGAGCTGTAGGAATAGTGGACAAAAAGTTTGGAGAATTACCAGAGAATTTTACAAGATCGAATCCTCTCGCGGCGAATAGTTGTAAATTGAGGATAATGCGAAATAGAGCACCTTGTAAATTATTTCCGGTATGTAGGATGTCATTAAGCAAGTAACCCGAATCGGATTTTATACTCGCGTCTAGCATCATGCGAATTTTGGTAGTCAATTTATCTTCGCAAACTACGATATGATGCGGGATTACGTAATGCGGTAAATCAGAATTGTCAACTGGGGAAATGTAACCTTTCTGAAGGTATTCGCGCAATATTTTGTCATATTCTAACTTTATTGCAGGTTGAGATATTAAGCGGCGTTCGAGAGATCGAAACCTGCGTTCAGCGGCGGGTAACGATTCACCGAGAACAGAGGGACTGTTTCGAAACGGCAACGCGACGATATAACGACCTGCCGTGTCACGAGAAGTAGTGAGTTTAAACATATCCTCACACTCTTGTTCATCAGGCGTTAAAAACTTCTCATCTGGAATGTCTTCCAATTCAAAGAAGCGCGAAAGGCAAAATTCATCATTTTGCGTGAACGTACAAAATGGGTTTTCAATCATCATTGGGGCAGTACCCAAGATGAGATATCCCAAAGTAGTTTCGATAGCAAATGGCTGTCCGAGAGAACCTGATATTTTGTTTGCCTTTAGAATGCGAGCAAACATGTCACATCCTAAGATGATATCAATCTCGCCGGGCGTACAGAATGTTGTGTCTGCTAAAGGCAAATTGTCAAGATACGACAAAGAGGAGCGGTTAATGTTAACAGTAGGCAACTCACTGGTTATGGTTTCTACTACATATGGTTTAATCGTATACGACTGAGTGATGTCATAGCGGGAGAGTAATTTTAAGCAAGTTACGCCATTTGTCACATTTCTTACGTCACCTATTCCCGTGACGTAAGTACTTGGAGATGACCGCACCGTAAGATTCAAGCGTGAACAGCATTTGCGCGTAATTATGTCCCTTTGGGAGCCGCTATCTATTAGAGCCCGTATCGTCTGTACCTGGTCCTTAGCGTCTCTGGTAGTGCAAACAGCCGTTCCTAATAGTGCAGTAGTATTTGCACTTGAGCATGAATTTGTCACACATAACGAAACCGGATTCGAAGAATTTAAGTTATCATTATCGGCATCCGTTTGTGACGCGGGAGATGGTATTGGGGCCGTTTGTGACTTCGGCCCATCAGTTTGTTTGAAATGCAACAAACTATGATGGTTGAGCGCGCATGTTTTGCATGTAGTCTTCGATTTACAAGCTTTCGTGGTGTGCCTAGTACTGAGGCAGTTCACACAAACTCGAATCTTTGTTGACTTAATACAGTTAAATAGCTCGCGTGGTGGTGGAGAATCATTCAAATGTATAACTGAATTATATGTTTCATAAAAAAGAGACCAACTATCCAGATTCCCGTTAAAGCACGCTATCTCCAATGCAGGTAGCTTAATTTGACGGCGAGGTTTTGCAACCGGATTCGACAGCATATTTGCTTCTGTATATTTAATAACACCGAAGAGTTCTTCAAATGCATTTAATTGAGTGTATTCAGCGATTGCTTCCGGATTCAATTCCAGTTCGCAATCCACCTTTTCATCTAATATTGTTATAAATTCAGAACGAATTTTTTCAACAGTAGTTGCACCTGATAAAAAAGATTGGCGATCGTAAATGCTTTCCGAAGCTTTTCTTATCTTGTCATACACCGACTGTAAGCTCGCAAAGCTAGCGGCTAGTTTAGCATTTAAACGTTTGAGACGTCTTTCATCCCGAGACGACTCGATTGACGCGCTCGTAGCCATTTTCTTTATTCCGGTTATATTTACAAAATATGAAACGTAAAACAACTAAAAATGCGGTTAAAGGGTATGCGGTATGGTATGAGGTTAAAGGGTATGCGGTATATAAAGGGTATGCGCTAAAGGGTATGCGCTATATAAAGGGTATGCGGTATGATGTATGCGGTTTGAGGTAAGGGGTATGCGGTATGCGGTTAAAGAGTATGCGGTATGATGTATGCGGTTTGAGGTAAGGGGTATGCGGTATGCGGTTAAAGAGTATGCGGTATGATGTATGCGGTTTGAGGTAAGGGTATGCGGTATGCGATATGCGGTATGCGGTTAAAGGGTATGCGGTATGAGGTTAAAGGGTATGCGGTATGCAGAATGCGGTTAAAGGGTATGCGGTATGAGGTTAAAGGGTATGCGGTATGCGGAATGTGGTATGAGGTTAAAGGGTATGCGGTATGCAGAATGCGGTTAAAGGAGTCTGTATTATTTATGCGGAATTAATTAATTAATATATTAATTAATATATCAATTAATATATTAAATTAATTCACTGTAATCCGCTCACGGGGTTAAATTGACTGTTGCGCGGTGTAAAGGTTAACGGAATACGTGCACAGAGCGGGTAAAGAAAGTTATTTATTGCGTTTATTATCATTAACAAATCATAAATATTGCGATCATAATATTATTCCACTTTGTAATGATATCCAATAATACAATTATTAAGAAATAATCGTATTATTTATAAGGTAGTTAAATGCGATTTTATCAGCAAAATACAACTACATAAGTTATCAGAAATAAATATTAAAAGGATGCCTCGTATTTATTTATTCTAACAGCGGGTAAATATGTTATTTCCAACGTAATGAAATAAGTATGGAAACAAATTACTCATGTAGGTATATCAAACCGAATGCGGGTAATTATTTTTGTGCAATGTTATAAAACGTAATCTCACTCTGCTGATTTAAATATTGTGGTTCAAATATACGGCTCGCTAGGAACAAAAATGTATGATTGTTTATGTGGTGAGAGTGGATTATGTGTTTTTTGTAAAATGACTGGCGAAGGACCTTGATTTTTGTGTTACTAATCACTGCTTGCTATAGCAAAATTAAAAGTTGCATAGAAGGAATGGAATGACTCACCGGAAAAGGATAAAGATCTTATATTCTGGCAATGCTGCGTTCGTTCATCCATCCAATTGGCACAAACAGTGATAGTCGGGAGTTGGTTTAATTTATAGTACACGGCGCGTTATTTTAATAGCGGATTTTCGTGAGCAGAGCACAGTGATGGCTATATTCAGCGGGAGTTTATTGCAGACTTTCGTGAGCAGAGCACAGTGATGGCTATATGCAGCGGGAGTTTATTGCAGACTGATTAAGATTGTGGGTAAGCGAGGGGGGAAAAGGTAGGACAAAAGGACTTGCAACAATAATTAATACCAAGTCCAAGCAGTGATAGTATGTATGCGTGCTGTGTAGGTATGTGTATGTGTAGGTATATGTATGGGCGTAACCATTGGATAACCAACAACTCTGCCATAGGTCACCCCAAGTGGTTCGCTACGTTTGGTGACTTAGCAGGGGTGACCGGGTTCATGCGGGTGAGGTTTATCCAGGTCTTAAACAATCAGTTTTAATTTTGAAAATAATATTACATTGCGTATTTGAGTGGTTTCGGTTTCAATGCGTATTTGAACTTTTTATTTGAGTTTTAAATGTGATAATGTTATGATTTTTGAATGAGAGTTGGATTTTGCTTTAGAGTTTAGTACAATAGAAACGTTTTTGCCCAAATTTGTGTTTGTAGTTCTTATAGTATGAATGAATCCCCAGGTAACCGTGCCGTGCTGGGACTGCCAGCGCCCCCGGGCCCCCACATCTTGCCCAACGGAGTCCCAATAGAGCAGGCCATCTCCTGCCAGTCCTTGCGGCCAGGGTCAGGCTCTCTTATTGTGACGGTTGTCACTGATGGCCCTACCAGAGTCGTCAAAATCACAGACTTCAAACAACCGGTATATTGTTTAATAATGTATATTTTTTGTAATCTTGTGCTTGGATGAAATGAGAAATATCTTCAGGATTTTAACTTTGCCAACATTAGTATGATTTGAAAACAATTACCTATGAAAAGATATTTTTTAATGACTGAAATCCATTATAAGAGAGGAGCTCTTTCCCTTTTTACTTTTTTCTTATTTATTTTCTATATTCCGCATATTTATTAAAAAATAAATGATTTTTTATTTTAGGAGGATAATTGGTGTGAGGGAAGGTCAGAGGGCGGCCCCACTATAGGGACAGTGGCGTCCAACGAGTTGCAGTTGAAGGTGGCCGTAGGGGGCGTGGGGCTTTCTCTCGTGTCCCGGGCCCCACCGCTGGAGCTCCTGTTCTGCTTCTTCACCGGGGTGCTGCTGGAGACTGTCTGGTCTGCTCAGGGGCAAGCACTCGATCTTAGCGTGCAGGATGTTCAGTGGGACAATCAGGTTACCTAAAATTTTGCAGGAAAAAATAAATTTATACCACCTGGCCTTACGGAAATCAAGCATGTCAGAAACATCTGGGATACCGTTTGTGGTGCACAATAAACAACATACAGTGAAACTCTCTTTAAGTTTTCCTAGGGACCAGAGGGAAAATTCTTCTTATGTGGGAAAACCTTATACATATGTATATGAGATAGATTGGATAATTTTTCAAATCCAGTCTTCAAGGGACTGAAAAACCTCTTAAATGGGAACTTTTTAAGCGAGTTTCACTGTATTTATGCAGACCATTTTCTCTGTTTTAATTAATTGTGGTAATATTAGGTCCTTACATATGAAATTGGCGTTTTGCCATACTGGCAACTTTGATCTCAAATATCTTCTCTTTGGTTAGGAATTCCAAATTCAAATTTATACAGCTATTTACTCATGTATTTTTGCTTCGAAAATATGGTAAAAGTGTGAGGGAGCGGGAGACAGAACGAGAAATAAAAGGCGTCCAGTCGATGTATGAGTCAGTCTTTATTTGTAGCTACGTAGCGGAGGTTGATGCGGAGCGGAGTGACAGTGGTGATGAGTGAAGGAAGGTCAGGACACTACGGTGGTGAAGATCACAGGTCTTCAGGAAGCCGGCGTGTTGCCCTACACCATGGCGGTGTAGAAGTGACCTTGGTCCAGGCGGTCGATCGACGTCGTGTTGACGGGATATGGCGGCTGTGTGTCCAGTGGGTCGGAGCACACACGTGACGCAGGAAGGAACCTTGAGAGGCGATGAGGATGCTGGCGCGTTGCCGGTTGTGGTTGCTGCTCGTTGCAGGATGCTGGATGCTGGCGCGTTGCTGGTTGTGGTTGCTGCTCGTTGCAGGATGCTGAATGCTGGCGCGTTGCTGGTTGTGGTTGCTGCTCGTTGCAGGATGCTGATTGACATCTCATGTCGAGATGGTAGTTGGAGAAGTTCCTCGAAGGTGCTGGAATGTTCCTGGGTCACACTGGATATGTGTTGTATCACTTGCTGACTGCGCGCGAACGATATCAGCCCGCGTGGGCGGATATTGCGTAGCGACACTGAATCACCGCCCGATGTGTAGTTGTCGAACCATGAATGAAAACACTAGACTTAAGACTGAGCTGCATGCGGCTGGCGCTTGCTTATATACTCTGCCGGTCGGGCAAGTAGTTTCGATGACGGTAGGTAACGCCGGGTGAACTCACGCAAAGCCGAGATATCGCTAGAACTTTCTGCGTGCACTTGTTTGGTACAGCCAGACGTTCTAGCTCTTTCGCGTAGGTGGCGGATTATTCCTAGACGGCCTTGCAATGGTAGGTAGTTCGTATCTTCCAGCGTATTCCGCGGACGTCAGTGGCGCAGCGGTAAACTTCGCAGAGCGGGTTAAGTGACCGCCACAGACCCCCTTCTCAGTGGTACGGAGTACGGTTGAGGGACGATGATGCCAGGAAACGCAGGAGAGCCGAGTTGATGCTGGCCGGTGTGTCCATGCTGTTGCGTCTCTACCGATTCCCTCGTTTTGCGGTGTTACCGGTGCGTCGTGGTAACACTGTTGTCAGAAAGTTGCGTGCTGCATGTTCAAATCACGTCGGGGTCACCAGTTGAGGGAGCGGGAGACAGAACGAGAAATAAAAGGCGTCCAGTCGATGTAGTGAGTCAGTCTTTATTGGTGCGCTACGTAGCGAGGTCGAAGCGGAGCGGAGTGACAGTGGTGCCAGTAGTGATGCTGCTGCGTGATGACGAGTGAAGAAGGTCAGGAGACTACGGCGGTGAAGATCACAGGTCTTCAGGAAGCCGGCGTGTTGCCCTACACCGTGGCGGTGTAGACGTGACCTTGGTCCAGGCGGTCGATCGACGTCGTGTTGCATAGATAGCAATGGTACATACTTTGATTAAATAAGTATATATTATATTTTAAAAAAATTGACTTTATGTTCCTCCCATACAAAACGCCAATTTCATATGTAAAGACCTAATATTTATCTTATGGTTAAACTTAAGTACGATATTTCCCTAGGATCCATCTAAACAGAACCATTGTTAATAGGCCACTTGCATCACATTTTTTGAAAATTTTTTCCGGTTTAGGCAAATATTCTAAGACATTCTGCATTTTTATTTTTTTTTTTAATCAAATTTTTGAAACCCTGGGGATTTTTTGAAAATTTCAATCCGATAAATCAGACCATTTTTTATAAACCGGAAAGACGGGACATAATTTTATAGGTGTGAAAAAACGATAATTACATAGCCGAAAATCATTTTAAAAAAAAATAACGTTTTCCACACGAATTGCACAGGAGAATAACGAGGCATACCAAAAATATTACATCTCATAAATATTTTTTTTCCTTGATCCATCTTATTGACCATAAATCATTATAATGAACAGCGTTTATATTACTAAATTCAATGTAATATACTTGTACTTGTAAATTATAATACTAATAAGAATATTATAAAATTTAATTTTGTTAAAATCAGCACCATAATCATTATACCTCTAAAACACGTACCGACATCATCTGCACGTTCTGAAGAGAACCCCGTAGATCATTAAAAGTACGGGGTTCTCTTCAGAGCATCTATCAAAAAGTGAAACCAAATGATAAGTTCGCAGAGAACAAACAATAAATCTAGTGAACGAATTCAAAAATTCGCCTGAAATCAAAGTGATGCCATATAAAAAAATAAATCAGTGTGGAATTTTAAAAAAATAATAGGAACATTTTCGGAGACGGGACATTTTCATGTAGTGACGTCACGAGCCTAAATAATGGATTTATTTATTTAAAAATAACAAAAACTGTACATTTCTAAACAATTTTACTAACTTTTTCTTAATCTTAGTAAAAAGATCTATCCACATGATTTTTTCCAAGTCGTTATGAAATCCATGCAAGTGGCCTAAACAAATTCATATCATATTCTTACAACTGCATTTTAATTCTCAGCTCCTAGGCACCCCTTGTCCTGTGTTGCTACATTCAACCAAATCCCGCACCAGTTCCAGCAATTTAGGAGTGTTGCCAATAATCCAGCTTTTGGTGGAAAGGACCGCTGCACCTCCGGCCACGCGTTACAACGCCCACATATTCAAGAATTTCATCTTGACTCTGCGACCCATATCGGTTCACTTAGAAGAACGATTGTTGCTGAAACTGTGCCTTTGGGCTGGGATCGGAGGAGAAGGAGAGGAAATACTCGATAAAGAAGAACCGGATGAAACTGATTTTGAAACACAGAAGATTTTATCGGAGGTTACTGCCGCTCATGCGAAGAGATACTATTTTGGAGTGCTGAGACTTGTTCCTAGCCAGGTACATTTTTCATATCTAATGCACTATTTAAATATTTAAAAAATATAGACTAAACAAGTATTTACATATCCAATTCCATCTGTCAGGTTCGGAGGTCAAACATAACCTTACATTTGAATCTACTTTAATGTGTTCTAAAATCGGTGCTGCTTTAGTAAATAAAAATAATGTTTTTTTCTTGAATTTGTTGATAAGACTGTAACTTGATTGAGCAAATAAGTTTGTAGTTTGATGAAAAAAATTATGTTTTAAATAACATTCCTATAATATGTGTTCCTGCTTGCTTTCAGATTCGACTGAGTATGCAAACTGCTGGTAAAATGACACCTCGTTTAATTGCATTAAAGAGAAGACTCGGTTTAACATTAATCAAGTTTGAAGATGCTGGTGTGGAACTTGAACCCTTTATAAGATGGCATCCATTCGAAACCAGTCAATTTTTATGGCATTCAATAATAAAACATTACAAAGATGTACGTTTATCTTTCTTGATTAAAATTTATTTTTTTTTAACTAATAATGGATTTTAAATAACTTTTTTTAAACATTTTTTATTGTTTTAGGAATTGAAATGGCAGGCGGCTATAATTTTAGGTTCTGTAGACTTTCTTGGCAATCCGTTGGGCTTTGTGCAAGATGTTTCCGATGGTGTTTCTGGTTTGATATATGAAGGCAATGTTGGAGCGCTAGTCAAAAACGTGACACATGGTTTATCAAACTCGGCTGCCAAAGTAACAGGTAAAACATATTTTTCATTTATCCAACCTTAAAATACTATCATATGATATAAAAATTAAATGATGACAATATTAGCGAAACTCAATCAAAAATCTGAAAACAGAAAAATCTGAAAATGATTCGGTCATATCTAGGACACGAACCCAAGACCTACACCTTGCCTGGGCGCGTATTTCCAAAACCTATACCGGTTCAGTTGAATGGGATAGGCTTTGTTGTGCAAAATCCACCTACAAACCCACCTACAAGCGGCGACTGAAATGGGATAGGCTTTTTTGTTGCAAAATCCACCTACAAGCAGTGACTGAAATGGGATAGGCTTTGTTGTGCAAAATCCACCTACAAACCCACCTACAAGCGGCGACTGAAATGGGATAGGCTTTGTTGTGCAAAATCCACCTACAAACCCACCTACAAGCGGCGACTGAAATGGGATAGGCTTTGTTGTGCAAAATCCACCTACAAACCCACCTACAAGCGGCGACTGAAATGGGATAGGCTTTGTTGTGCAAAATCCACCTACAAACCCTACACTGTTTCAGTCGCTAATGCGCTTTGTTACGCTAAATCATTTGCAAAATCCACCTACAAACCCACCTACAAGCGGCGACTGAAATGGGATAGGCTTTGTTGTGCAAAATCCACCTACAAACCCTACACTGTTTCAGTCGCTAATGCGCTTTGTTACGCTAAATCATTTGCAAAGCCTATTTATTTTCTTTCAGTAAAGGAGACGTTTAGTTATAGAGTAACTTTTGTTTGTGCATTTACTTTGTTATAGGTATATTTATTTATATATTCCGTAAATCGGGGTTACTTTGCATCTTAAGGGGGAACTTTGCATTAAAAAAATGTTTTGAACCCATTTGTGGTCATTGCTCTTAATTAAAACGGTTTGTTTCCTTTAATATTCGGTATTTGTCTCCCACCACTCTCCTTTAATGCAAAGTTTGAACCAGAATTGTATTTCCCCATTGAGTTTTCAAAGGTTAAGAGAGGACATGCTGTTTTTCAAAAATTTCGAGTGGAAATAATTTGTTTGCATCTTCGACTAAGTGAATCATTTCAAGGTGTGTAAAGTGGTTTATTATGTATTTCATTGTGAAAATGAATATATAAATATGTTTTACCAAATGTAAAGATTAATATTTTTACCAATTTAATTCTTGATGCTGTCGCGTTTTCTGTAAATTTGGGGTTACATTGCACCAGATGCAATGTTACCCTAATCCTTTTTTTATTTCTGTTGGTAAGCTGATAAATGTTTTTTTTTAATGAGTATTGTTTTTACTAAGCTTTTTTAATTCATAAATCATGAAAATTCTGCCAAAAACATGGTTCTCGTAATAAACCAGCAGAAGACCAAATAAATGGCTGTAGGATGTACCCTACAAACCCCATCTCTCTCTTGTGGAAGTGAAAATTTTGAAACGGTACCAAGATTTACATACCTAGGCTCCCTGATAACAAACAAAAATAATACTACAGAGGAGATCCAGAAACGCATAGTGAGCGCTGTTTTTTCCACATTCAAACGCACATAAAATCCTCAAGATATTAGTGTACATAACACTCGTTTTGTACACTAACGTGTACACATACGCAGCTGAGACATAGGTACTAAGAGGAATGAGTGAGCACTGGACGTTTTTTAAAGGAAAATATTGAGGCGTATCTTCGGACCGGTTCTAGAAAATGGATTTCAAAACCGATAGGGCGAAGGAGCCAAGATTAAATTGGAGTGGTATCACCGTCACTGAAACAGAATGGGCTTTGCATATGATTTAGCACAACAAAGCGCGTTGGCGACTGAAATAGGGTAGGGATTGTAGGTGGATTTTGCAGGTTAGGTTAGGTTAGGCCGCAACTGAAATGGGTTAGGGTTTGTAGGTGGATTTTGCACAACAAAGCCTCTCCCATTTCAGTCGCCGCCGCGACTGTATCGTTATAGGTTTTGGAAATACGCTGCTGGGACGGAGCTCTACCAACTAAACTAATGTGTCCCTATCCGAATCGATCTATTTAACTGTATCATACTTCGACTAAGAACTACTAACATTATCTTCATTTTCTTAATGCATGTTTTTTATTGGCTGCAATCTTTATCCGGCAAGGTGTAGGTCCTGGGTTTGTGTCCTGGATGTTTATCTTTTCCTGATTTTTCTGTTTTCAGATTTTTGATTGAGTTTTGCTAATATTGTCTTCATTTAATTAAATATAAAATTTGAGGTTTTACTCATGAAGTTAAAAATAAACTTTTTTTTATTTCAGTCCATTTGTTCACTGTTTATTTGACCGTCTTTTAGTCACTTATGGCATTACGTCTTAGAATGCTGGATACTGTCATTGTTGCCCTGGTGTGAGAAGAGAACAATGTTTCTATTCAGAATAAAAATGTTGCTTTAAACTTTTGCCAGCTTATCCTTAAGAATGTTTAAAAAAACATTTTTTATGAATATAACTAGCTATATAATTATTATGTACTATTTTTATAAATATATAAACTCATTATCTGGTAAGGCGGTGGTACAATTTACGATATAATACTTTTCCAAAAAACAAATAAGTTATGACATACGACATTTCGTGCACGGCAAAAAATGCATTGGCACTCCAAGAGTTAAATGGCTCTATTCATGTTTAATGATCCGTTGTAATAATTCTTCCCAATCTTCCTTTTCCCCATATCCTTTCCTCTCCTTACATCTTTTCTTTTCCGTCTTACACCATTTCCCAAATTACAGCTTTGGGCGTACTCTTGTGCAGTAATTACACGAAAAGAAAATTAATACTTTTATGCTTGTATTGATTAACTTTTTCTGGATTAATTTCAGAATCCCTCGGAGACGGTTTGGGCCGCGTGATCCTAGACGAGGCGCATGAAGAGACGCGCGCCCGCATCCGTGGTCGGGGGGGAGGCGCGGAGGGGGGCGGAGGGGGCGCCGGGGGCCACCTGGCGGCCGGGCTGCGTGGACTGGGCCTAGGCTTACTGGGTGGAGTCACCTCGCTGGTGAAGCACAGCTACGAGGGGGCGCAGGGACAGGGCCTGCAGGCCTTCTTGGCCGGGGTGGGCAAAGGGCTGGTGGGCACTGTCACCAAGCCGGTGGTTGGCGTTCTGGATCTGGCGGCGGAGACGGCTGCCGCGCTCAGAGATACCAGCAGAAGGTAATTTCTTTTTTTTTAAATTTTGTAGCTTATAAAAAATTACTATTGAAATTTCAAAATCATGGTACGTATTCAAGTTAGCAATGTGTCATTCTACGCATCATTCCGATTCTCGTGAACAAATCCATCTTATGATCTGTGAATAGTTTGAATCACAAACTTCATGATGATCTACAAAGCGCACGAGGTGTAGGCATTCGGGCGACGTTCCGATCGCGGTCTACAACTATTCCTACCAATTCCCGTGACGCAATTACACTACACCGCATTGATGAATTTTTAAATTTTTTTTTTATTAGCAAAATTTTTTTAATACATGGGAATAGGTCCATTCATATTATCATAAAATAAAAGAGAGTAACAAAAAAAGATCCCACAAAGGCGAAGTCTGTGTATGGGTATTATATTATATGGATAATAACATTGGTGGTTAAAATAGAATTTAAAAAAATAAATATATAGTATCTACAGAGTTTAATATGATCGACTGTATTGTAGGAGTTAAATTTTCTTAAAATTATATTATATAAACGTATAATTAACACACACGTAAAAAATATCGAGTACCAAAGAAGGGCATACAACATTCGCTAGTGGGTGCTGGGTGGATAACCTTTGTGAATGTGCCTGTATTTTACTCACCCTTAGTAGGTAATAACAAAGGCAGATCCAGGATTTTTTTCTGGGAGGGGCACAAGGGATGGACGGACAAAAAATCAACAATTACAAGTTCATTTACATATATATACAATTAATTATATGTTCATGTATGTATAGGAAGGTTTATGAAAGTGTCAAAACAATAGAAAAATTAAATGTTTAACTCGTTGTATGCCGCGAGTAAATGGGGTTGGTTGTAACCAATTAGCGTTCGCAAAAAGCGGCAGCCATGACACCCAATGTCCCGCGATTCTGACAGCGTCCTTGAGAAATTTCGTACATAGAAAGGTCAAAGTTCAAAACCAAAGAATTTTTCCCGCGCATGCGCAAGAACTGCGCACGCTCCCGCGCTCCGGTAAATCATTAATATAAATTATATGGAGTCACCAATCTAATTGCGGTTTTCTCTATGGTAAAAAGCGATAATAGAGCAAGCGATTCTGACCGTGTTCTTCATACACTTTCTTTATACATAAGGGTCAAAATCGCGTGTCAAAATCATGACACGCCGGCGCACGAGCGGCAAATCACAGGTTAATAAAGACAGTTTTCTGTACTGTGATGGAATCTCCACAGTACACAAAAATACCTTCTGGGGGGGGCACATGACGTGGCGTCGTGACGTCGTTGGGACTACAAATTTTTTTTTTAAATTTTCAAATAAATTTCAAAAACTTTTAAAATCAAAATTTTTTAATTTTCGAATGTTTACTAATGAAGGACAGGCTTCGTGTGAACGAGTTTGTGTGAATGAGTGTGAAAGCTTCATGAAAAAATTAACGATTTACTTTCGCTAATTCATTTATACAGATTTTTACTATTTATTTAGAAATTTAAATACATACTAGTATTGCATTTCTGGGAGCTATTCAGATTTCACTATGGAGCAGAATAATTTTCTGTTTACAATTTTATGATGAGCGCTTGATTCATAATTTTATTGCTATGGAAATTAAGAGTTAAGGTATTAATCATTTTAAATTAATCACTTTGACATTTTGAAATCAGTTCAATTCATGGTGTACAAAAAGACAGTTCATGTGATTTTTATTCATATTTTGTTATACAGCGTGCATCGATATTAGCTGTAAGTGCTAACTAATAGGTTACATTACTCAGTATAAAATTCACGGAGTCAAATCATGGAGTAATAATATGGGCCCCACACGAATTAACATACACTTTACGCATTGAAAGAGTCCATAAGAAATTTTTAAGGTTTTTATTCTCGCGGCTCTATGGACGTTACCCTTGGCTTTACCCATCGATTTTTATATTAGGCATGACCAATTACCACTCCCTAGAGACACGTCGAGGTATTGCTTTGCTTAAATATTTTTTTCAACTAATAAACGGTCACTTATCTAATAATGAGATACTGGCCCAATTAAATTTTTTTGTACCAGAGTCTCACTCTCAAGGACGCCATCACAACCTCCTATATGGTAGAGCAAGCCGCACTAATTTATTTATGAACTCACCTGTAGGGAGAGCTACGCGCTTTTTGAATGCGGTGGATAAAAAAATAGATTTATTTTTTGTGTCCCATAGCGCATTTGTAAGATTTTTGGCATTGCATATACACTGCATAAATGGTACAATTATAACGTCTTAGGCTATATTGCCTGTAATTGTTATAAATAAATGTACAAATTATATATAAATAAATAAATATGTTAATATTTCCAGTTCCGAGCGCTGGGTACCTGAGCGCTCCCGCCCTCCGCGTTGCCCACTGGGCCCCGGTGGTCTGTTGCCACGCTATTCGCGCTCCCAGAGCACCGGCCGTCAGTACCTGTACTCCATCAACAACCGCGACTATCAGGAGGGCTTCTTGGCCTATGAGTGCATCAGGGGCCCCCCCTTCGATATCCGAGCGCTGATCTCAACCAAGTACCTCAGAATATTCACTTGCACCTCAGGGGATCCTCATATTGTTACTGAAACACATTTAAGGTAACTTTAATAATTTTTTTTTTACATTAACTCTACACAGGAAGCCCCGAGGCAAACAATTTCCCTCGGAGCCATCTTATAGATACTGTGTGGAGGGTCTTTTTAGAGGAAGGAAGTTCTGGGAAGGAAAAGGGTATTTGGGGTGGGTCCTACCCTACCTACGGGTCCATACCTATCTGGGGGTTAATGTATCCAGGTGTGAATGAATCCATCCCTCCCACTGCGGTACAAGACAGTGGGTCGAAAGAGTCTGGCTGGAGAGGTAAAAAGGCTTCCTTCAACCAGTCTCTTCCGATCCGGCCCGCCATGCAGTAGGTGGGCAAAGGCAAGTGCCACCAAGACCTAGACAAACCACACCATGAACCCGGGCACCCCTACTAAATCACCAAACGTAGCGAACCACTTGGGGTGACTTATGGCAGGGATGTTGGTTATCCAGTAAATGATTCTCCCCATACCCTCCCCCCAAATTCCTGGTTCAAATAATTGGTTCCATGATCAAATAGAACAGTTACAAAACAGAACATTACTGAAGTTAAGTAAAAGAAAAAAATCACCTAATCTAACCTAACCTATTACTTTATCATGTTCTGTTTTATCCGGTTACGTTTTTAACCATTTGAAATTACCCTTTTGCAGAAATACAATATTTAAGGGTTACTTTTTACATTGGGTTTGTTCTACTTGAAACAACTAATACATGATGCAATTTCGCTCACAGTCCTGTTCTGTTAATTCATTACAGACACAGTATATTTTTATAAAATAATAAAGTCTAATAAGGAGGAAAGTACCAGTTTTAGGATTTTTGACAAATAATGGTGACCCTCCAATTCCCATTGTATTGAAGAGTTTGTTTTTCTCTGCTTCATGTACTTATTTAGGTTTTCTGTCTGTTCTATATACCCTTCCTACATAAATATATGGTTGGTGTTCCAGACACTCTTGACTCATCTAGTTGTGTATTTATTTTAGCAATATGATGGATTATATAAAATAACATAATACAGAATGTCTAAAGCTTTGTGTGTTATTTCAGCAACCTGCACAGCTGCCAGGCCGTGGCGAGCGGCATGGGCGAGTACTACATCGAGCTGGTGGTGCGGGCAGACGGGCCGGGGGCAGTGGGCGTGCGGAGGCCGCAGGTGCAGTGCGACACGGGGGAACTGGCCAGATGGGTGACCCACCAAGTCAACTACGCCAAGTGCATGTTCTCCGAAAAGCTCTTCACACTGCAGGAGGCCGATTATGATTTTGACTAAATATTGTATAAACTGCATGTAAATGTGAAAAGGGGAAGCCCCACATCAAAATATATGGCCATCTTCATCGTGAATCACAATAATTATCATTAAAAAAATTAACGCACTCCCGAGACACATTCTAAAATAATTGTTTTTGGCTTAGTTCTGGTATGAATCTACGATTACAAAATAAAGACGTTGACCTCTGTGGGAACATAAATGAAACAGTATTAATGGTTTTCAAACAATAACTAATTATCAGTTCTGTGAACAGTGGACCTTGCATCCAAAAAAGCATGTTTCTAGTTTTCTCTTATTTAATAAATCCAAAACAAAACTAACGACTAACATCTCTTAACGAGGATTAGCGTAACTACTTTTAAGAGTTGGTGTCTTAACACAAGCACAGTGTTTAGCTCGTTAGCGCGATAGAAATACCACATTTAAGAAAACTGTCAAAATGTGTTGCATATCGGGTTGCCATCTTCTAAAATAAAAAAGCCTGACTCTGCGCTCTGAAAGGCCGGACATTTTGCCCTAAAAGCCGGACGTACGTACATAATTTTGGACATAACTTTTATACATAATAATAAAAAATCTGTTGCACAAGTTATAGTTGTTTATTAATCACGCATTAACCAATTTAATAACAACAATCATTAATCAGTCTTATCCTTGTTATTAGTAGACATTTGTATAGAATATAATGTCAATAACAAAATAAAAAATATTGAGTCTTCTGTCTGTAGACATACTAACAATAAAACAAACAAACAAAACATAACTTTTTTTCTGGTTAAACAGTTGACTAAAATTTTTCGTTAAGCAGATATAAAATGAAACATATTTATTTTTGTGGACAAAAAACGAAAAACATAAATTAAAATGAAATTTCGACTTCTCCAAATTATTCAAAAATCTACCATTTTGTACATTTGGAGTTTTCACCTAGTTTATCCAAAACGTCGTTTTCTTTGGAAATCATTTAATAAAATCTTTGACATGTCATTTTTAAATTATGCAATGTGTACACCATCATAGCAATTGTTTGCAATTTATTGCTTTCCTTGGTCCACTGGGTGTTTATTAAAGAGAAAACTCTTTGAAAGTAATATTCCGCCAAATTTCAGAAATTCGGAAGACAAAACCCGCGCGAACCGAAAAAGCCGGACAAGCCGGACAGATGGCAATCCTAGTTGCATACAACCAATTTAACATGTGTTGAATAACCCTTCTGAAAATGATTCCTTGTAAAGCTATATTTTAAGTATATTTTTCTATTATCATAATATATATTGTGTACCACTAGCTCACTTTTACAAATAACGTATTGTTGGGAGCTATAGATTTCCAGTGTAAATCACAGTCTGCGTGGTTGCAGGAAAATATTATTTATGTAATTTAGTATGAAGTGTAAACACAAAGTCAAGCAAACCGTACCTAATTTATTATTTTAAAGAAATGTACCTAAATATCGATGCTAAGAAGTGATAGGAAGATAATTATCTCGAATCAAATTTGAAAGATCTGATGTATTCATTATCACAATATGTAATGAAATAATTTATTATTAAGTATTATGTGAGTACATACATATAAATATATTATGATTTGAGTTTGTCAATTTTTTCATGTTTGCTGTTGAATGGTATTTTATGTTGTGAGAGTGGATTTATGTGTTTGTGTAAAAATGACTGGCGAAGGACCTTGATTTTGTGTTACTATCACTGCCTGAAATGATAAAAATACACGTGGCATAGAAAGGAAGGACTCACCAAAGGATGCAAGAATTTGTAAGCTGGCAATGCCCTCATCTGATTTCTCTCTCCATCCAACAGGCACAAAAACAATAGGCGTGAATTTCGTTATTTTTATAGTACACAGCGGAGTTATTTTAATGGTGGTAACCGGGAGCAGAGCACAGTGGTTATCTCGCGGCGGGAGTTTTATTGCAGACTGAGTAAGATTGGCGGGTAGGCAAATAGGGATGGGTAGGAAAAGGAACTTGCAACAATATTAATACCAATTCCAAGCAGTGACAGTATGTATGCGTGCTATGTAGGTGTGTGTATGTGTAGGTATGTGTATGGGCATAACCAGCTGTTGTGTTGTTATTCTCTTTATTAAGTTACTAGCTGGGTTACCCGGCTTCTCTCAGGACAACATTCGACAGTGTTCTGGAATGTTCCACAATGATGTCCCCCATTCCCATTCCTCAACATTCCATGACATACTCCGCCACTCCTTCCAGAACTTTCTAGAACTCTGGAATGGAACCGTTCTAGAATGGAACCTTCTAGAACTTTCCGGAAGACTGTTCTAGAAATTTCAAGAGGGCGAAACTTCCAGCCCTTATATCTTCAAAAGCACGCCCTTTAGGTAAAAACGGGAACCGTCATCCTGGAGGGAGGGATAGAGATCTACCACACCATATAACTCCCTTGATCGTACCGGGACCCATTTTTGAGTTTTTGCGAACCGCAGGTTTTTATGGACTTTCTTTTATAATATATATTGATTACTCCTATTATTTATTCCCTTATCTTTGAATCAGAAGAGAATGTTGAAGATAAGAGTGAAAATTTTCAATTCAGTCAGCATTATAAATTATTTAATATATGCCACTCAACTATTCTATTTCCCAACCCATTTTTCTCCTTTTTTCCCATCAAAAAAATTACCTTTCGAAACGAACTCAGTTATTTTTTATTGTGATTAATTTTTTGGTTTTTATACTGTGTTGCGCTTCCTATTTCTTTAACCAACGTTTTGGACAGCGTTACAATGTCCCGTCATCAGGGCGGATGTGTAAATTGTAGAGGAGGGTGTATTTATGTATGTAGAAGTGATGGACACTATCGCTATCCGAAAAGTTGGCTAAATAAGTAGGAAGCGCAAATCGCCATAATAACCAAAAATTAATCACAATAATTATTTTGGCCATGAAAATCTCCAAAGATATTCAAATACAGAAGAGATATGCTATGGTGTCCACGCAACTGTCGCCGGACTACGCGCTAATTAGCGTAGTTTTCATACAAAAAGAATTTGTTCATTTCGTTGATTTTTTGAAAATGTGCATTAATATTGGTTAACAATATATTTTGAATAAGGAAAGAATTCGTTCATTTAGTTTAACGTTCGTTTGATTTATTCGTTAATTATTTGTTCTTTTAGTTTATTTGTTAATTGGTAAACAATATCGGCGACACCCGGAAGCGCAGACCCACATAGTAAAAACAGCAGATTGCACATCTACTTTTATTTCAATATCTTTGAAAATCTCAAATCATCTTATCGCAGTTACTCTCTTTTAACAATGTAAAAATAGAACCCATTTAAATTTTAAGGAAAATATTCTTATAATAGAAATTTCATTAATTTTCAACTTCAATCATTACAATTTGGTAGAGATTTATTGTGACAATGATGTCACATTATTTAGGGTTATAGAAATAAACTTAAGGCATATTTGGTGAAAACTTTTTATTTATTTTCGTCTTGCTAATTTGTAATTTATCATGATGAAGGTAGAAGTTTAACTAAATAATAAATAGTATAATTTATTGGCAATTAGTAGCCCCAGAGAGAGGTTGTATGAACTGTATCGATGATTGTCCTCTTCCTTCTCACACGTCTTGTATGAAAACAAAAATGACAGAAGATACTTCCCTTTTCCAATAATTCTTTAACTTCTTGACCTTATTCTTGTAATCCAATATAATTACATAAACTCTCTAATTGTAGAAGAATTTGTGTGCATAGTATTAATTAGTGAAAATTTTCAACCTATACTAATGAATGTATATCCGCAAACTGTAAACTTCACCCGCCATAACACAGGGTCATCCCTAGCACGGAGAGTTAAATATCACAAAAAAAATATAATTACTTTCGATGATTCATGTATTAAATAAATAAATAAATTCTTGAATGATTCTGTCACGTACGACCTCTCTCTGGGACTTATACATTATTTCATCTGTTGCTAATAATAATACCAAATTATAATAATATTATGCACATTGTGTGCAGAAAGGAAATGATAAAGCTAGAATTGTGATATGTATTATCTAATTGATATTACTTTATCTTATTTTTTAAATATAAATTAGGGTGAAAAAACATCCATTTCATTTTAATTTTATCACCCATATGGGATATTAAGTGATGATCATTCATATGAAGTTAACATAATAATATTTTCAATTGTTTTTAATTACTTTATATGCTTCAGTATGACATATATATTTTTTAATACCACTAATCGTCAATGTCTCCTCATAAGTGATATTTGACCACTGATAAGGAAAACTAAAACTGGTCACGGTTTAATATGTTGGGAAATTGCTGTCATATTATCATTGCTCCATCAAATTAATTTCAGGATAACTTATGTGGTGATGAATTGTAGCGACAAAATATTGTATGTAAAGGCAAGGTTGTCAGTAGATTATTTAAATATATATTTTTTTACTTTGCAAGTAGACACTTTGGACCAGACAGATGAGTTTGTGTACTTAGTATATTATTCATGTGAGACGGATAGGCTGATAAGGCAATTAAATATAATACAGAACTGAATGCAGTAATCAAACTAAAGAAGTCGTCAAACAGGGCGAGGTTAGCATTATAATGTACTTCTGACATGATCTGATAGTGATACAATCATGTAAGAATGACGCGATCCAAAAATGTTGGGAACATAATGGATAAAATTATACTAAAGGGATGCTTAGGTGTATGGAGACGAAATGGGTTTATATATTATTATTGTGGATCATGCGGTTAACTTGTTAAAATAATTTAAAAACATGCATTCAACCAAAAAAGAAACCCTTTATATTTTTCTTATTTATAGATATGCATACATTTATTTAGTTGTTTTTACTGCTGCAGTAGTCACCTAACAAGGTCACTCAGGTCGAGACCTGTTCAGAGATGAAAACTTATAAAAATCATGACATTTTTTATTCAAATTTGTGTATAATTTCAAATTAAAGGTCGAGATGATATTTTTATAATGTTCATAATCAAGGTGATTGATTTTTCAACTTTGTACTTCGATTATAAATTATAAGAGATACCTATGTTTTATGAAAGCTGAAATTTGCTAAAAAATCACAAATTTAAGTTGCGTCTAATTTTTTTAATTCTCGCTTCTAATTTAGGTACATGTATAAATTAAATTTAACTTAAAATTTTGTACTTCTGTTTTATTTTATTTTTATGTTTTGTTATTAAGTATTAGTTTTATTTAGTTATAGGGGATATTATATCAAATGCATGATGAACAGGTTAAAAGGTGACTCATGAATCTAATTTAAACTGTATGCATGTAAGTCAATTTTCTTTTTTTTATTGTTTTCAAGTAAGGGAACGTACCCATACTACGTGAACAACTTTTTGCAATTTTTAACCCCCCCCCCCCCCGGTGACCAAAATCCTAAGCAACCCGCCGCTCATTTGTATGGAGCGTGACATTTTGAAGACCCCCCCCCCCCCCAAACGTGTCACGTAGTATGGGTACGTTCCCTAACGTATGAATAATAATCACAATAGATATTGTTACCAAACTATTTACTTATATTTATATAGCTTACCATGCATAGCCTAAGATGGTGCTTAAGTTCTGTTAAGATAATAAAGTTGTATAACGCATAAGCCTTTTATTTTACTTATTATTGGTGTGAGGAATATACATTTTATTGAACTTGTGGTGATGATGGTTCGTTCAATCTCAACCGTGTGAACTTTGAATTAGTAATATTAACCGCTAGAATGCCGTTCGTGCACCGGTGTGTTTGAGATTTTACACGCGATTTTGACCCTTATGTATAAAGAAAGTGTATGAAGAACACGGTCAGAATCGCTTGCTTTTGAAAACCGCAATGCGCCAGGTCACTCCAAATAATTTATATTAATAATTTACCGGAGCGCGGGAATGTGCGCAGTTCTTGCGCATGCGCGGGAAAAATTTCTTTAATTACGACTTTGACCTTTCTATTGTTCAAAATTTCTCAAGGACACTGTCATAATCGCTGGACACGAAATGTCATTGGGTGTCATGGCTGCCGTTTTTTGCGAACGCTAATTGGTGGACAACCAACCCCAATTACCCCGGCAAACAAGGGGTTAATTATTCATCATTCTCTATTCAAGTGTCTTGTCCAATCTTATTCCATCCTTCTTTACGAACAGCGAGACTGATAGTAAGTGAGAAATCAAATCTGCAACCTCTTTACTAAGTCAAATGTTTATATCATTATGCTATGGAGATATTTTCTTTTTACTTTATCCTGGTGAAAGTGTGAGTATGTTTTTATCAGTTTTCAAATAGTAAATCGAATAACCTTTGATAAACTAATATATTTACAATATTATACTTTGTTTTTAATTAAATAACAATAATAACTGTGGTTTATCTTCTTGAAAGTTTAAGTCATTCTTAACTGTGATTAAACTTGTTTATTGAAGTTATCAGAGTGATAAGGAGTGCTCTTATCAACAAAACACTCGGAAAATATATATTATATTATGTTCGCAGCACTTGATGTGACCTGTTTTGAGTGCCAAAGGTAAAAATATATACTTCATAAAATTGTTTCTAGTTATTTAAATATTTATTTAGCTAAATAGAATGTTTTATATAATATTCTCATAGTGATAATAATAATAAAAAAAAATCCTCAAGGGAGTAAATCCCTTTTCCAGCTCACTTCTCCCGAAAGTCAACTTATTTCTGTATTTGAATTATTTGTTAACATCACACACATCCAAAAGAGATTTTTTTTTAAATCTGTACCAAAATCCATATTTCTGTATATTATGAAATATAACTAACTAACTAACTAACCATCACGCCGTTTCTCCGCAGGGGTAGGCAGAGAGGACGGACCGCCAAACAACTCGGTCTTGGCACACACTCTTTGCCTCACGCGTATGAGCCAATAATTTCAAATGTTTTTCAAAGGCTTTTTTATCAGTTGAACCGCACAAGCCGCATTTTTTGGTACTTTAAAATTTTGAATATGAATAAATAGTTTTGTCCGCCTAAAACAGTGGTTCCCAACCTTTTTCTGACCCGGGACCACTTGTACGTTTATTTTTTCGACAGGGACCACCCTCCTCCCCCTAGGACGGACCAATTTTTTATGAAGTCGAAATTTGTTGTTCGTCAACTTTAATTGGGGGGGGGGGGGGGGGGGGGGGGTGATGACACCACATTATCTGCCCTATAACCACTGCTTATGTTCAGTGGCGTAGGCTAGCATGGGTGGCACCCGGGACGGATTGCACAGCGGGAGGAGCATAATGGGATAGGGTTGGACGGGTTCTAGCAGAACATTTACCACAACGGAGGGGGCGGAATGGGGTAGAGTGGGACGGGTTCTAGCAAAATATTTATCACAATGGAGGGGGTGGAATGGGATAGAGTGGGATGGGTCCTAGCAGAATATTTACCACAACGGAGGGGGTGGAATGGGATAAAGTGGGACGGGTTCTAGCAGAATATTTACCACAACGGAGGGGTCGGAATGGGATAGAGTGGGATGGGTTCTAGCAGAATATTTACCACAACGGAATGGGTAGAACGGGGTAGGATCAGGTGGGGCGTAACAGAATACCATAATGGCCACTGACCACAAGGTACAATAATGATAAACTGATTAAATTAAAACTGACTAAATAAAACCCGATTTTTTTTATTCAGACTTCTCGACCAGGGACCGCCCGAGAGCTGGCTCGTTTATTGACCGGCGGACCATCTTCTAGCCTCTCGCGGACCACTAGTGGTCCGCGGACCACTGGTTGGGAAACCCTGGTCTAAAAGCTCAATTTTCTCACGAAACGAATACAAATATAATATTGTATTGATGATTCACTCTAATATCGTATTTGTATTCGTTTCTTGAAAGAATTGATTTTTTATACAGATCAAACTATTTATTCATATTACATAATATGTAGAACAATTATTCATCTTAATATTTTAAAATATGACACTCAAACTTTCTAAAATAATTGTATAGCTGTAGTTTTTATTTTAAAAATTAATATTAGGAGTAACAAATATAGATTAATAGAAGTTGCTATTATATTTAACTTGTTCACTTTACTTTTTATGTTAGCATGATAAATATTATCTTTTAATTTGAAATCAAGTATAAGGTTGGTATTTCATATTATTATGTATTATCAGAAAATAATACAATTTATTGATTTTCTTCAGATAATTTTGATAAAAAATCTATGAAACAGATATAGAGTTGCCTCTTATCCAAGAGCTGACTGTATAAGAAAACTCAGAGTAGTACTTACCTGAAGATACCTTGTTTGTTATTTATCTATGAAGTTGATTCCCACCTGTTGGTAGTGTGTGTGTGTGTGCTCAACTGACAGGTGACAGAAGTAGGTATATTATCATATTTATCATTATACTTGGGCGATTGGTATATTATATTAGATTGTTATCTATATGATTGTTTGATTTATAAGCCTAGAAGGCTTTATTACTTTGTCATTCTTTCTTTTGATTTGTGTTGGCAAAGCAAAGTGTAGTGTCTTGAGAAAAAATTGCATGGCAACAAAGTTTTTCAACAGAATATCTTACTTATATTTTTCAGATTTTCTAATAATCAAATAAGACAATATGTCGGCGAAAAATAAAACCTTTAAAACCATGGATATTAGCAAAGTTCCTGTTGTGAAGAAACCTTTACACCAACCGAGCAAAGACGAGGTGGCAGGAGGTAAGAAATCAATTTATTTTTATTAATTTAAAATTACATAGTTGCTTAGTAATTACTTTATTTATTCAGGTAGAACAAATTGTTGTAGTAAATAATTTACGAAGCCAATTAATTAGTGTCTTTTAATTTCACGGTTGACTTCATTGATTTTACCGATTAACTTGCATTATAAAGTGGTCATATTATAACATTTAATTGATTTATTTTTTAGTTTTATCGCAAGGTCTCACAAAGAACTTTGCGGAGGTTTCTGTTCAAGTCGTGGACTGTCCAGACTTAACCAAACAACCCTTTACTTTGGTTTGTTCAGGTAAGAACCAACAGATTATATTCTCAATCCCCCTTATAATAACCGTGTTTTAAATTTTACACAACTCATCACCACCCATTCTCAATTTGGGAGGCGGGCATGGGTACCACCGCCCCGGGAACTATTTATTGGATAACCAACACCTCTACCATAGGTCACCCCAAATGGTTCGCTATGTTTGGTGACTTAGCAGGGGTGCCCGGGTTCATGGGGTGAGGTTTGTCTGGGTCTTTGTGGCGGATGCGTCTGCACACCAGCTGCATGGTAGGCTGGATCGAGAGAGAATGGTTAGGGGAGTCCCTTTGACTTCTTCAGCTGTACTCTCTCGGAATATCGCTTTGCACCGCAATGGGAGGGATGGAATCATACATCTGTCATTCCTGGACACACTGACCCCCAGATTCCGCCTAACCCCTCATTTCTCCTACCAACCCCAAGACTCCTACCTATCTATCCTTTTCCTTCCCAGAGCTTCCTCTCCTTCCTTTCCTAAAAAACTCTCCACACAGCATCCCCAAAGGTGACATGGGCCCTGAGGGGAATTATTTTCCTTGGGGCCTCCTGTGTGGGGCTAATGTAAAAAAAAAAATTACCCTACATTAATATGTATTGAATAATATACTAAGGGCCTTACTAATAAACGTGTTTTAAATTTTACACAACTGATTAACAGCCAAGTAGCCTACATTCATTAGTAAGGCCCTTAGTGTATTATTCGATTTGCACCTGTACTGCTAAACTTGCTTACCTTGGGTGCCAATTTTATCTATAATATGTTCTGCAGTAAGACTTGTCTTATTTCATTCAAGATTTGATTCGTTTTAAGGTCTCGGGGGAAAACCCCAAATCTATGATATCGGCGGTCCTCCATACCTGTTGCCATTGGTGACGAGGGAAAAAGTATATGAAGTTCCTGACATCTGCAAATTAGCTGAAATGGACCCAGTTTATGCCATCGGCGCCGGAGCCGCCCCTTGGCCATTTTTGGGAGTCAACTGTGAGGTAGGTTTGTTTTTTGGGTAATAGATAGCAACCACAAGTGGATGGAGGTGTTATGTTACAATTTTTCAAAATTCCTTCCTAGTCCTATAGTACCCAACAACTCCAGGAGTATCAATTATTAAATAGAAAAAATTACAGTACAATCTCACTAATCCGGCACTTCAATGGGCCCCTATGCGCTCCATCGCCGCATCGTCGTCATTGTTGAAATTCAGCCCTTTTCCTGGCCTGCCCGAGTTCCCTTATCTTTTCCTTTGGGAGGGTGAAATATGAAACTACTAAAACCTCCCTTAAAACTTCTGGAACTTCACAAAGGACAAAGGAAAAGCAGTCTAACCTCAAAACTTAGGGAATGTACCCATACTACGTGACCAACTTTTTCCAATTTTTAACTCCCCCCCCCCCCCGGTGACCAAAAACCTAAGCCCGCCGCCGCTCATTTGTACTAGGGATGTTATGGAGCTCCGTAACCGTAACCGAAACCGATATAAAAGTTTCGGATAAAGGCGGAGTCTAAATGACAGGTTTTTGTTTATTTTGCCCGGCCTAGCCGTTACTTGTCACACAAGCCGAGCGTGTCTCTTGCAATTTGCATCGTTTATTTTGTGATTGTGGGCGTACAAACATTAAAAATTATTATTTACGAGTACGTAGTTACTTAGTTTCAAATTGTTTTAGTCTTGGCAAAAGGCAAAATGCGTTCTAAGTCCTCTTTAATTTGGACATTTTTTGAGGAAATTAATGTACCTAGATTCTGCAAAATGTAAACAGTGCGATAAAAACTTGTCATGCAAAGGAGGTCGGACTACTTCTCTTTAAGTACATACCTCCATAGGTACCTACATAGCACTTAAAGTGGCTATAATAATTGTTATTTATTTGACTGATTGTAAAAACAAATGATAATATAGACTAGAAATCAAATCAAGTCAAATCTTGCAATTTGTATTTTACTTTTATAATTTTAAAATTCTAATATCCTTAACCAAAATTATCCGAAACTAGCGGATAATCCGAAATAATTTCATATCTGTAACCGTATCCGAAACTGGTATAATATTATTCCTATATCCGTATCCAGATCCGAAATTTCATATCCATAACATCCCTAATTTGTACCAAGCATGACATTTTGAAGACCCCCCCCCCCCCCCTAAATGTGTCACGTAGTATGGGTACATTCCCTTATCTCATGTGCACGTGCGTATGTATTTACCTGTTGTTTTGAAGTGTGAATAGTTGTATAAATTCTCTTTATGAAATGCTTTGTTTTATTTATTATGATTTTTTCTCTATAATCTAGTAATCCAAACATTCCAATAATCCGGCATCCTCTGGTTTTTAATAGTGCCGGATTAGTGAGATTGTACTGTGCTATTTTGAAAAAAAAATTAAATTCTCTTACAGGCACTAGGAATTGAACATAATCTTTGGCTTGTCAGGCAGCCATGTTTACCAATTACACTGTATCACCCTTTGTCCAATCTGTGATTATTTAATAATATTTGGAAAATTTGTATAGCGCCGTTTTTGTAAAACATCACCTTGAAGGTGCTCTAATATTTCTCTATAAGATAATATAGTTCTGATATTTCATATTTTTTCCGATAAAAGAATCCATATCTCTGTAATCCAAGATTCAAACCTGAATCAAGTAAGAAATGCTAAAATGGGTGGAAACAAGAGTTGGCAGATTCTTCCATAACCAGGCTATATTTATTGATAAAACTTCATTCTTCCAGGGAATGATTAATCTCTCGGTCATAAACGGAGAAGTGAATCAGCAAACCAGGATAGCAAGTATCGATCCAATCAGGGCTCCGAAAGGCCAAGGGAAGTGTAAGCTCGAGATTTTGCCTCCGACTGAAACCAGATGTGCTCTGTTAGCCAATCTATTTATGTCACAAGGCGAACAAGGAAAAGTAAGATAAATATTATGCAAACAATTTATCTAAAGCATGAAAACTTTAATTCAAAATTTAAAAAAAAAAATTACAACTTTAAAGAGATTGAACCCAAAATAATAGGAAATTTATAAAAACATTTTTCAAACATGAAAAAGTTATTTTTTTATTGAAATTAATTAATCCTAAAATAAATTTCTTACACAGGTTATCAAAGTTGAGTGTAAGAAAAGAATTGGAAGTGACGATTTTATATCATCTATAAGGAAAACTTTACAAGCACACTACAAAGATTCCCCTGTTGGTAAGAAATGTGAATTTGCTGCTTTTTTGTTGATACTAGCTTTTGCCTCCGGCTTCGCTCGCATAGTATTAGAGGACCCACTCCACCACTATTAGACCCACTCCACCTCCTCCACCTTCCCTATCCCCACTCCCCTCCCCCCCCCCTCTCCATACCATTACATTCATTTTTCCACTGGGCCACCTATTAAAGCATAATAATCAAACACACTCAGTTTCGCATTTATTTACGCACCAGATTTAAATGTCCGGGTTAAATTTTCCCCACAGAAAAAACTAAACCCTTTCACACACTTCCCAAATAACCATCTAGTGAATCCACGCTATGCAATTGCACTATATAAGTATTATAAATACAAAACAATACAAGAACAACATGTCAACCTACCAGAGACCAAATGGGAAAATAATTCACCGACTCCAGATATTTTCATATCAGAGGGTTCGGCTCTGTTGAATTCCTAATTGAACCTATAAACCCTACTGATCCCTCAATATAAATGTTTAAAAAATCTTTTGTAATCCTACACGTATTTAAAATGACTGATTTTTGCATTTTTATATATAAATTCTTTGACAAATCTAATATGCCTAAATTTTAAATGAGAGACCTAGGTATAATGCCAGTAGCCGAAATAACAAATGGTAATATTTTTATAGTTTGAGAATGCCAAATTCTTTTAAATCTCATTTAATTTTTTTTATAGATTATTATTTTATACATATTTGAATTTTAACCATCAAAGGGATCTCCATAGTAACCTAAACAAATAAAAAAATGACAGCGCACGTCAAATAATTACTTATAGTTTACCAAGCAACGATTTTTTTTCTTTTCTTCTGGACAAAAAATGTATAATAAATAATTTCATAATGCCAGAGCTTATTCCTAACGCCAGAGCTTACCAATATATACAGCCTATATTGCTCACAAATAATGTAGCTTTCTAAGTCATCAGTGAAAGAATTTTTAAAGTCCATTCAGTATTTTTTGCGTGAAAAATAATGGGTAATAAAAAATAAAAAGTAAAAAAATAAATGCTTATAAATAATAATATAAATCTTTCGCCTTTATAATATTAGTACGATTATTTTTAAAAATCATTGTTTTTACCCGAGTAAAACATCAACCCATTTTAAATTTAACTCACAATTCCACAGGTTTAGGTGGCACTTTCCTATTAAAAGAGGGAAAGACGAAGGAACACATAATGCCAGATTTTTCAACAACTCCTTTGAACACCGATGAAGATGTTGATGATTGGTTGCATTTCTTTGAAATGTCCGCTCCCCTTATCAATGTCGGATATATGATTTCCCATGACCCGGTAAGTTTTATTATTATGTATTATACATCACACTATCTTTAGATTGACCAGGTACTGAATTCCTCTGTTGAAATATTTCAATGATATCTAGACCACGGTTAAAAAACTACATTCTGAACATCTTTTATAATGGCATTGGTCACTTAGGCAGCAGCCAAACATGCTCAATGCCACTATTGAAAGATGGGTCAAATCTCAGCACTGGAAGAAAAGGGAGAGGGCACCCAGAATGAGGCGATCCAAAGTACTCCAGACCTAAATGGACCAGACCCTAGACGAACCAGGCAACTACTCGATATGGACAGTGCGCTCGCTGAGGGTAGGACTACTTACTGACACTGTCATCTCAGGAGACACGTGCAGTTGTTGCGAGTGGAAAGCACCAATAGATGCAGGAAATCTGAAGAGGTTGAAGAGAGTCCAATTGACCTATGGTGCCAATGTCCTGCCCTGGTGGGAACAAGGCTCAGATATCTGGGAAGACATATTGCGGAACCAGAAGATATATCCAATGACAACCCCCGAGAACTTTATAAAGGGGACCGGGTTACTGTTAAAAGAATGAGGTAAAGAAGCTAGCACAATGGGCCTATGGCCTAAGTGCTCACAGGAATTATGTATACACAAACCGTATCAGCTTTTAATAAAAAAAATATTTTTTAAAGAATAATTTTAAAATATGTTACAAACAATATGGCATTTTCGTTAATTATTTTTGGGGTGTTATGCCATGTTGCATTACCTCCTTCTTTAGTCATCGTTTTGGACAGCGTTACAGTCTCATTTTTTTTTCAGTTAAACGAAAACATATTTCAAATGATATTGCGAGCTGAAAATATATATATATATTTTTATACATTAACTCCATACATGAGGCCTTGAGGAAAATAATTTACCTCAGGGCCTATACCATCATTAGTAATGCTGTGTGGAGGGTGTTTTTGAGGAGTGGAAAGAGTGAACTTGGATTTTGAAGAGACCCATGTTGAAGGAGGGAGGAAACACAGATGCCGGCAAATCGTTCCACAGCCAGGCTATAGAGCCGTGGTCGTCAAAGTGCGGCCCGCGGCAGGTATTGGTGCGGCCCGCACAAATATGTGTCGTTTTCTTCATCAATATATATTTTTTCATGTACAATTATATTAAACTGCATTTCTTCCAAATATTTTGCGTACCCTATGATTTTAAAACGTTGATTTTAATTGATTGACATTAAATTTAAAACGCCCAGCTGGTTTTTGAATACATCCTAAGTCGATTTTGAACGCGCGCATAGTGTACGTCATAGGTTCTCAACGTGGGCAACGTTTGAGACTTTTAGGTGGCAGTAGAAGACCCAGAGAAAATTAGAGGGTGTTGAGATGGCAGTTAAAAAAATGGTCTGAAAAAGACAAAAAACATGCTAGTCATATACTGGTTATTTTTTTGTTATTGTACGTATTGTAATCATTTTTATCACGGTGCGAAAATTCACGTATTTCGGTAGTTCGGGAAGTGGATGAAAATTCAATTACAGATCGATATTCATTTTTTTATTTTATAATATTATCATCTTACGGGTATTATTATTAAGAATTGACAATATATATCATGAATACAAGAAGAAAGGAGCCCCCCCCCCTCGAATTCATAAGCGTGCGGCCCACAGTGATACCTCACATTGTCCTATGTGGCCCTTGACCAGAAAAGTGTGACGACTGCTGCTGTAGAGCAATTAGAAACGCCCCATTCTCATGTGACAAATGTCAACGGTGTACAAATGTTGGGCGTTACAAAAGTTGAGTTGATTTAGAAAATCCAGGCAGGAAAAGATGTGTAATTTTCATGATACTATAGGTCACCGTTTAAGAGTTTTTGCTACTTCAGTCAGTGAGATTCTACCTTTACAGTAGATAAGATTATAAGTAGGGCCCGGATTAATATGTAAATACATATTTTTAATTTACACGATTTTCGGTCTCGTATTTGTTCTCTACCTAGATTATCATATATAGATTGTGAAAAAACTAATTTTTATTTTCCATATTTCATGGTTAAGTCCATATTTTACAAAAAAATCACAATCATCCATATTTTCGACTTTTATATCATAAAACATGAGTTAGTTCACAAAAATCGATATAATTTTACGTGTTTGCATTCTCGCCACCACCGTCTAGGTACCTACCAGTTAAATTTCAAAATGCCCAAGGATAAATTTGCGTTTCAAATTAGAAAAATATATCGAAGATTTCCTAAGCCAATCGCTAATTATAGACGGAAAAGTACTTTATTGTCACGCCTGTGAAAAATCTATTTCTCCTGAGCAGCGTTTTTTAATATCGCAACACGTACCTATCTACTGCAAAACATACAGCAAATATTGCGAGGAAGAATAAATTCAACAACATTTTTTCCTGACGCAATGGCAAGTGCTTCTCAAAGTTGTACTTTCTCAAGGGAATTGTGTTATGCTATGATATGTGCAGACATACCTTTATGAAAATTAAACAATCTACTTATATAAATTTGCTAGAGAAATACTCAGGCAAAAGAATTCCCGATAAATCCACTCTAAGAAAAAAATATGTAAGCGGTATTTATAAAGATTGTTTGGACCAAATCGACAAAGTTTTAATTTCGATTATTTAAAAAAGCATGTGATTGTGTACTGCAATCAATTTAATAAGACATATTTAGAGGAAGATGAATAAAACTTCATTTTTTTATTTGAATTACCTGAACTTTTCGCCATATTTTTATAATTTTTTTAATGTAACTGTTACTGCATAGTAATTTTTCACAATAAACAATGTTTAATAAGAAAGATTTTCTTATTTTATACTCCATATTTTTTCCATTTTTTTGTCCATATTATATGTACATATTTTGAATTTTTTAATACATATTTATCCGAGCCCTAATTATAAGCAATGTGAACTGAACGGGGAAATGGCTTTTCAGGATTTGGATCTGAGGGTGCAGCATTTCCACACTTTCAGTCACCACGGTGAGGGTGGACACTACCACAATGATACAACACCTGACACTGCCCATTACGTGGGATATTTTCAAATTGCGGAAACCATTGTCAGAGTAGATGCTCCTACAACAACCCACAAAATTGGAAGAGATTGAAAACAAAACGTCAACTTGTTTCATTCTGAACAATGGCAAGCCACAAAGTGCTTTCTTTCTTCGATAATTTTATTTATTAATATTTAAATAATTAATGATAGTATATTTTTACATGTTAGGTAGTACATAAGTATGTTTGTATAATTTATATGTAATAATTTTTATAGTAATTATGTAATAATTATTAATTTGGGTTATTTTTTTGGAACAACAATATGGTGCTTAGGGGCATACATTAATTACAGGAGCTCAAGAAGGGTGGGGGGGTCCAGCAAAATCTCACGTTACTTGAAAAGAATATACGAAGTGGCCCAAATTTATCTCACTAAGGCGGGGGGTTCTAGATTGGAAGAAAAACTGCTCACGTAATTAATGTATGCCCCCTTATTAGATTTAAAGAAGTACAGGAATTGAATTGTAAATAAGAAAAGAATTGGAAAATAGTGCCTTAGTTTTATTGATAAAACTTTTATACATTCTTACATTAAAATGTAACTAATTCATCATATTGCTTTGTTTTATTTCTTAGAACAAAAAATTATATTATTATTTTATTTTGCGCCAACAAAAGACTGTCCAAAGAAGCGAAGTTAGCCGTCCATAATGGAGTGCTGGTACCTACCCTGATGTATGGCAGTGAGACATGGAACTGGCAGAGGAAGGATGAAAGTAGACTGAATGCTGTAGAAATGAGATCCCTGAGGCGTATGTGTGGTAAAACCATGTACGATCGTGTGAGAAATGTGGAGATCCGAAAAGAATGCAAGGCTAATGTATGCGTAATGAGTAAGATTAAGAAAGGGATGCTCAGATGGTTTGGGCATGTAGAGCGAATGAACGAGGAAAGGAGTGTATGTGAATGGAAAAAGAAGTCGGAGACGCCCGAGGAAGACATGGCACGACCAAGTGAATCAGATACTTAAGTCGGGCCATGTGAAGAGTCGGAATAATAGAAGAGCATATATGAGACGATGTGTGAATGAGGCAAGGAGTGTGTGCCAAGATCGAGTTGTTTGGCGGTCCGTCCTCTCTGCCTACCCCTGCGGGAAACGGCGTGATGGTTAGTTAGTTATTTTTTACACTGTCTTAACTAACAAGCAAAAATCTATACAAACATTTCATTGTATCCTCTCCTTGCAGTTTTTTTTAAAGTTTATTTTAGATTTTTCTTGAAGGATTACAAGAGTCAAGGTACTACAGCACATAGTAAAGAACTGAGGATGTGAGTAATAAGTCCTAGTAGAATATATATTGGATTCCATAAGAATCTAATCAAAATAACAGCATAGTAAATATCACTAATTTTAATAAAGTTCATGTCTTTTATGTGAATAATAATGCTTATATATAAATATTATATTTATTGGTAAAAAAAATAATCATGTTTGCAAATAAAACTCATTGGAATAAGATTTGTCTGTTTATTAAACAAAACCTCTTTTTGGATTACATAAATAATTAAAATATGTAAGTATTTAACATAATATGTATGTAGTACATATAATAATTTTTCTGTTAATAGTTGGATGTTCTAAAAATTAGACAATGTTATGTTCTCATAAATGCACACACCTCGACATTGTACATAAAAAATTAAATAGAACACAAAAAATAAAAATCTAGTTATTACAAATAATAACTATACCATGTATACATATATTCAAAAGTGACAGGCCCATGATTTTCTCATGAAAACGGCGCTGTAGAAATTATCCAAACATTATTATTGTTTTCCTCAGGGCCTTCTGTCTGGAGGTTAAAACAATATAATAAACTACCTAATCATGACTCGACAATGTTTATGTATATCTCGATATAAGATAGATGGCATTTAATTAAAATATATAATTTATTTTCTTATTGAACAAAAACAAAATGGCATTTAGTTTTCAGTTAAATGTATATTTTAATGTCGTTTCAAGCCTCTTGTTGTAAGTAACGTTGTGAGTCAAAGATAGTTGCGGTCCAGACCTCGCCGTTAGTTTTTGCAGCTTCAAATGCAGAGATTTGAGCTTTATAGTTAATATCTTAACCCTTATACACCGCTACGCACATGTTATGATTCACAGATAGTACATGCCTCCAGCACATACACATATGCGTTAGCTTTGAAAGAAAAAAAAGTGCTCCACAAATCCCTTTATTTTATATAGATTTAATTGTGGTGTTAAAAAAGAAACAATAAGATAAATTTCAAGTTTTATAATGCAATGTCGAACTATGTTCATTTATATAAATTAATATAGGGGGTTCAATTTGTTAAGTTTCCACTAGCGAAATCTATCGGCTAATAGCAACGCTATCTTTCTATGGCTTAAAACTAATAGGCAGTATATTTTATTGGATAAAAGTATTAGCATTACATAATATATTGTCAGAAAAAGTGTTTTTCAGCATTTTCTTCAAATCTAATGAACAAGAAAACTTCACAATTTCACAAAATATATTTACCGACATATTGATACTTTGTACAAACAATAAACATGGCAACAATATTAGAAAATATTTGGGACGGAAATCGAAATTTTTTTGAGACAAAATCTTGAAACACAATATTGTTCGTATTCAGGTGAAATATTAAAATCGTGAGATATTAAAGTTTGAAGAGGAAAAATCTGTTTTAAATGTTAAAGAATTTTTAATGCAGATTCAAATTGTTAAAACAATAAATCTGATCTGTATTTTTGTACGGTAAGTTTTACCAGAACAGGGATGATACATTTCGCTCATGTAATTGAAAAGAACCACATGTGCGAAAATCATGATTCTGACTTAAAAATGCAGAAATATCCATGAATTCACCAACTTTGTTGGGTAAAAAGACCACATCTGCTATTTATCCAATTTCACCGCCATTGTAAAATACTTATTTGCAATTATTACAATTTTTTTTTTTACATAAAAAAAAATTCTTAAAATTGATTACAGAAAAAAACTTTCTGTGTTTGAGTTTTGACAAATATTTGAAAATTCATTAAATAATCTTCAGACCCCGTTTTCTCATAACATGATATATTCAGATCCATTCTTTTTTTTCTTTTCAATTACATGAGCAATATATTAGGCATGCATTAAGTGAGAGATAAGAAATAAAAAAAATAACATATTAAAAGTTTAGTGTTGAAGCGAGAATAGATAAATCACAATTGCGTGTTTATTACTGAATTGGCTAGCTAATATGTTGCTAGTTTCCTGTGTTTTAGGCCCAAATCACATTGTTACGTGTGAACATACATCACACAGGTATTCACAAATATTCAAAAAGATTCCCAAGACATTCTTGCAACTAAAATACCTTTAAACATTTTAAAAATCAAAACTTCAACTTTATTTTTAGTAAAATGTCCGCATGGGATGCTTCAAATGCCAATTGAGTAATTTTTTCAAACATTGTAATTTTAATAAAAATTATACTCCAAAAAAGATTAAGAGAAGAAGCAAAAATTAAAAGAAAAAGCAATAAGAAAAACAGATTCATTTATTTGGATTTTAGTATGTTTCGGAACTGGACATAGAAAGATTATACCTACACAATAATATTATAGAAAAAACAAAGGTAGAAAACATATATTTAACCCACCGCGTACTGAATTGTTTAGGAAAAATATGGGCCTCGAACACTGAATTAATTTTTTACTGAAATTTTTAATTCTGCCTTCATCTATTAAATGTTGTATGTGTTTTTTATTGTACATTCAAACTTAATTTTGTTTTTACATTATATTTGTTAATAAAATAATAAGACAAAGATTTCTTTGAGTAAATAGAAATAAAAACCCATCTCAGAACAGACATCGTCTAGTTAGGCGGGTTACTTACTTGTTTGTACATGATAATGTTATATCAATAAACGCCCGGGTTGCCGGCAATTAAAAAAAAAATTATCCAATAAAAAGATAATTAACTTCCAAAGTACACATAAAAATGATAAAAAAAATTACTAAGATACAACTAATATTTCATTAATTAGCACGTTATTTATTCCATTTATTAATATTATATATCGATTAGCACATTTTTTTCGACATAGCATTATCGCACGACTACCCGCCATTTTACTCTATGACCGTCTGGAATGCGGATTTTGAAACATAATGACCTCCAAAAGAATACTACATTTCCGACTTTATAGAATGAAGGATAAATCTATTTAAGTTAAAATTTTCACAATTATGTAACCAATACATCAGCATTTCGAAATTACTGCGACGTCAGGTAGAGCCGAGCGGAGCTCGCTGTTGGTGCAGAATGACTGTCGCCGCACACCTGAGTAGCGCTCAGTGTTAGCCCGCGATGGGTTAACAATCGTGTGCACTCATTTTAAACTGTAGGCACACATTCATAGGACAATGATAATTTTTTGCAATAGCTTAATCTTTTGCTAAAGGTAATTATTATATTAATCATTGAGTTGGCAATCAGCAATAAAACTTATAATAAGGTGTCATTTATGTAAGTGGAAAATTTGTTGAAAAGATAAAAAAAAGAAAAACAAATACATAATAAAATATATGCATTAATTATTACTTTTAACAACAGCCATTTTAAATATGTATTAACAAATATATTTACCGTAACATAAGATTAACATAAGATATCACGATCGGAAAAATCTTACCACCCTAATGACATATTGGCGGCAAATAGGGCATTCGCTGAGACGCTTTCCGCAAGCGATACAAGTAGCTATGTGTCCGCATTCCAACATCACACACTCCATGGGGGCGTCCATGCAAATCTTACATAATTCGTCCGCACTTGCCTTTTCCAAATCTAAAAATATAAAAGTTTACATTAGCTCAAATGTTTCCTTTGCTAATCACAAATTAAAGTTTTCTGTTTCTTGGTTTATTTTTACAACTTATGTATAAATCCAGTTATGAATGCCAATTTTATTATTTTTAAGGAATGTAAATTTATTGGAAAATTAATGATTTTACCTTCTCTAGATTTAGTACTTTCTCTCCAAAGTCGCTTGGCTCTCTCCAGAAGTTCATTTCTTTCACAACATCCTTTGAAATCAACTCTGTTTAGAATAAGAAGCTCCTTGAGTTGCTTTACATTTAAGCTTTCAACTTCGGTTAAGTTTTTAATATCATCCAGTTGAATTCTTTTGGATATTGACTTAGGCGTACAAAATTTAGTCTCCTTAAGACTAGAAGATTCTCCTGAAAGATCATCTGCTATTCGGGAGGGGATATTAAATTCTGAAGTAGCACGAGCTGTTGAACGAAGGGGGGTGGGTATTGGTGTTGAGGCGTCTGATATAATTTCAGCTGATTCTGAAAGAAATGAAAAATAACTATATTTTTAAATACAGCCCAAAACGATATTTTGTAATATTTATAATATCTTTTCTTTTAACATTACCTTGGGGTAACGGATCAGCAATCTGTCCTAAAATCTCCCAGTCATCATCATCCAAGTCTTCAATTTCAACACAGTCAGTTGTATTTCTTTGTCCTAGAGGCGAGTCGTCATCAATCTCTAATACAACTGATGTGTCTGTGACTATGCATTGAGGTATTAAGTTAGAATAATCAACCCTAGTTCTACTAGTAGAAGAAATATTGATATTGGGCGTAGGGGTGGCGTATGACAGATTTGGAGGCACCCCCGTTGCTTGCCTCGCTGTAGACTGCTGAGGACTTGTTACAGGAGTGGGTACCCGAGAATCTGACTGATTTTGAAACTGTCCCCGGTTAGGTTCCCCGCTGGGTGTCCCTGGAGACATCCTGGGTGATGTTGTTGCTGAGGGTGTTGATGTTGGAACAGGTGGGACTGTTGAGGAAGCTGGAGGACTCATCCTTGATCTCGAGGAAGGACCATTATCCTGCCTGGTGGTACCCCCACCACGACCGGGATTGCGAGAACCTAAAACATTTCATAGTTTTGAGAAATTAAAATACAAAAAAACAGTTCTGTATGAATCAAAAAAAGAAATCTAGAGCAATCAATACTTAATAATTAATCAATAGCTTTTGAGATAATCAGCAGATAGGTCAACAAAGGGTGACACATGCATTTTCCAGACATCCATTCGTATTGTTCTCTGGGTTATGGCACTTACTGATTAACCAACACAATTAATGCTGACTTGTTGTTAATCAGATAGCGTAGAATTCCATAACAAGATTAAATTCAATGGAAGAGGATAATTAATAACATGATAAAATTTGAGCATACCAAGAGGGCTATTTCGTCAGCGTATTGTAAAAAGGGTGAGCAAGGTATGTATTTACAAAATGCCTTGTTTGTTGAAAATAAGCTTACACCGATGATCCAACATTAGGCTAGACTGCAAATGCAACAATTGTTAAGTGACAACTAACAGAGAATGTAACGTGAAGAGCTTTAGAAAGTTTCTCTAAAATTGTGATTTGGCATCTTTGTCCTTTCTTCATAACAACAATAACAATAATAGATGCGGGAAACAACTTAGTGATTACTTGGTTTGAGTATTTGTTTATTACATGCAAAGCATATTACAGGGCCAGCGCTCAAGTATTAAAAAAATAAAATGAAAAATTAAATGAAAAGAATTATCTTTTTAACATTTATTTCAAAACATATTTTTTCTTCATCAAGGTCGTAACATTTTATTTCCAGAGATAAACATGGAGTTACCATTATTATGCTGTCTGCTTCTTGCGTGGGATCGGTCTCCATGATCGGGGCCTAAGTCGAACGCCGAGCTTAGAATATTATTAAGGTTGCTCGTGAATCCCTTGATACTGGCAAATGTAGAGGAAAAATCACTCTGCGAGTGCTGCGGTGGGGCCCTCCTTGAAAAATCTCCGCTATTCACATGAGCCAAAACCAAGTTGATCAAGTCTTCTTTTTCTGAAAGTAAAAACATTTCATTTTCCACATTCTACAACTTTAACAAACTTATGAAAATGGAGCTCTAATAATAAGCAACCACTTAAATTGTATTATAATTCCGTGAGTTACACGACAACTCAACAAAGTGGCATTTCAACACCCCCTTGAAAAGTCATTAAAACTACTCATTAAAAATAGCCCGTAACCACCTTCCTAACGTAACCTATTTAACCAAGTTATTTTTTCCATTACTTTTAATGACTTTTTAAAAGAGTGATGAAGTTACATATTGTTGAGTTGTCAGGTCACCATTTGAGTGGGTCAAATGAATCAGAAATAAATTATAATACATAATTAGTTTAGTCAATTATTGGAAAGCCTCTTCCTAAATAAGGCTTTAATGTTTCAGTTCTTGTATATTATTTCATTCCCTACCATGAGATAGATATCAAAACAAAGCAAACAATCACCATTGGAAAAATATATAAACAAAAACATTTTCCACAACTGTGGATATCACAACGTAAGGTATTTTAAATAATGTCGACAAAGCAGTCTACAAATTTATCTGTCAATAATAATTACAGTAAAATTCTCGAAGTTTTCCAAGGGACCGGAAAAAACAAACTTCTTAAACAGGAAAACCTTATACATATGTGGGAAAAATTGGGCCAATATTGAGTTGAGGGACCGAAAAAACCAAACTTCTGAAGCCACGAAAGTCTTAAGAGGGTTTCACTGTACGAGTACATACTTTTTAAATTCCAACATTTTGCATGTAACTATTGCAAAAATAATCCTTCTGCATGCAAAAAGGCAGAAATTACATTTTCAGCCATTAAAAATGGTAAAATTTCCGCTATCCGCTTACGTCTTAATGCATCTCCCATGACAAAATAAAATACTTGTTTCTTTTACTAATTAAGTTGAAAAGAAATGTTTTTTTTTTAATAATTTGGGCTTATTTAGTAGTATTAAGCGGGCAGAAAATTTACCTAAAAAGTTACAGCAAACAGTTGGTGCCCATTTTCATTTTTCTAGCAGACAATGAAAAATAAGAAGATAGAATTTATCAAAAGATAGAGTTTGCATTATAATGTTCAATGGATTTTCTAACTAGATGTACATTATGGTACTGACACACAAGCTCATTAATCAACTGTACACACTTGCTCATAAATGAGCAGGCTTGGTTTGAGCTTTCTCATGAATGAGCATGCTCAAAGACAATAATTTTTTTTTTTTTTTACAGTGAATACCACACAAGAATCTCAACTGCTCCGGTCTGGAGCCAGTGAGACTATGGCATCCCCAATTGGGGTATGTTGTGAGGCTGAAGGTAGCGGGGAGGGGAAGGAGGTGGAGAAGAGGAAGGTTGGGAAGTAAAATAATTGAATACACATGCTCTTTAATGAGCATGCTCATGTCAAATGGGGTCAGTTCCATTCGCCCAGAACTAAACAAAATAATCTTATTGCTCGCAACGCAATTCTTAAAGAATATTCTGACGAAAGAAAATAAGTCGGTTGATTTACTGGTTCAAGATGTCAACGAATCCGAAAATGACTAAATAATAAAAAATAAATACTAATTTCAATAGAATGTGGTTTCATTTTGGAGGTAAGGGAACTTTTGGGGAATTTGGAAATCCGTTGTGGGTATTTTAGTGTCCTTGTGTTCCAAATACATTTGTGATTCCCATAATAAATCACGAAAATAAGGTTTTTTCATCTCCCCAGCAGGCCATTTTTGAAATTTTTGCAAAGAAAACGAGGCGCGAACTGAGGTCGGATTTAAATAAGCATGCTCATAAGCTAGCCTGTTTACACATGCTTAGAGGCTTCCCCTTCCATCCAATAATCCAATGAGCATGCTCACAAATCAAACTGCTGTTCTGTTTCTGTTTTCTGAGCATGCTCATTTGGCTTCAAATGAGCATTGTCGCTGTAGGTTAAGCTACTTGAGTAAGGCGTGCTTGAAGTGAAATATCACTAAATTGCGCTCTATATTATATATTTTTTCACGACAAGCAATTCCAACGTCTTTAACAGATCAGTGCATTATTCACAGGCAGTAGGAATCAGACGCTGGAATCAAAATCACAAATTATGATGATGTATTTAGTTATTTGAATTAATTCACTTTTCATTAGATAAATTGGTAAATATCGGTTCGGACTGGCCACGCTTATTACGAATAATTTTTAGAAAAAAACTTTAGATTCACCTTAATTAGTATAAAAGGAAACTTTTTGGCTTTGGGGCGGCGGAAAATAATGCATTTTAATTATCAATTGCATAAAACCAAAATTCACTTAGCGAACTGACACAGCGAAAATCCGCGGCCGTACCTGTCACTGTTATGTTGGTATCCTTGATAAATTAACAAGAGCTAATACGACTGTAGCCGACTTCGTGGGATAAGGCGCGTAATTATGAAATTTGTCTAGCGGGCTTGTTTGTGTAACATGGTTTGTGATACAAAAGAAAGTGCCCCTTTATAACGCCTACTCGCGTCAAGGCAAGAAAAACATCCCAGTTTTCAAGTAGTTTAGCGGCTACGCTAGATTTGTGAAACATGGTTTGTGATTCTGGCGTACAATCTCACAAGACGAAAGCTAATTTTAATTTTACGTAATCGAAATTTAGAATGAAATATTTTCCACTTCCCCCAATGCAAATAGTTGCCTTTTAATTTAATTAAGGTGAATCAAAAGGTTTTTAAAAAAAAAGTAAATATTAACCGTTGCCAGCGATATCCAAAAATTACCAAAATTTTTTCAATGTAAAAAAACTTGCCTAAAGGCCTTTATTCATTTAATATTCTAAATTTCGTAATAACAAATATATATGAATAGAGGTTTATTAACATAATAATTCTTTTCATAATTTCGCGGTATTTCATGTAGGTATCCCATGAAGTCGGCTACAGTCGTATTAGCTCTTGTTAATTTATCAAGGATACCAACATAACAGTGACAGGTACGGCCGCGGATTTTCGCTGTGTCGGTTCGCGAAGTGAATTTTAGTTTTATGCAATTGAAAATTAAAATGCATTATTTTCCGTCGCCCCAAAGCCAAAAAGTTTCCTTTTATAGTAATTAAGGCGAATCAAAAGTTTTTTTTTTTAAATTATTCGTAATAAGCGTGGCCAGTCCGAACCGATAATTACCGATAAATTAACTTGTGAATTTCTGATCCTTGAAGCTACTAGACAAGCAAATCTATTCAGCCACTAATCCATTAAATTTTAATCCCGCATAATATTGATTAATGTCTGGGACTGTTATATACTATCACTCCGCAGACACTCTTTACTGAATGCTTTATCATTCTTGAAATCAACAACCAAAAACTAATGGTAATCAACAATAATTATAATAATACAGAGGACACAAATTCTTACCGACACATCCACGGGTAGATATATTTTGGCGATGAAGGTAACATTGTAAATCCCGGACGCGGAGATGGTCGAGAGAATGTCTGCCGAGGGGCCGGCTGGAGAGGACAGAGCAGGCACCACACACTCCCACACTCCGGCCCAAACAGTTGTTGCAGTAATACCGATCACACTCACAACAAACTCTTTTGCGTTTAAACATAGTAAACTGCACGGCACAACTTTCGCATGGCATTTTTAAGTGCACAAAAAACTATATTTTTACACAAGAAAATTGCGTATAATTTTCCTTATCTTTGATTATAGCTCACGAAACACTGATCGGGGAATATTTGTGACCTTGTACCGCCAAATTAAGAGAAAGATTCAAATGCAAGTGAAACATTTTTTTGCGAACACAAAGGGGTTACAATTTTTTATAATGCTGATAAAACCGTAACTAAATGACTTGTTGACACAGGACCGAATGAAATATTCATATCTGAACTCGGGTCAGTTTAAGGGTGAGGATATTAAAAAGTATATCGGGAAAAGGAGGATGGAATTGATTCAGAAAGAATGACGAAGATTATTTTGACATATGAAGTAGAAGTTGCCACAAGAAAAAAATATTTGACGCATTTAATTAATCGATTTTCATCATTTTGGGTAGGTACCTACTGAAGTTGTCGTGGGGACCGGCAAGTCTATGGTTCGGATGACAACCTTCTCAAGTTTAAGGTCAAAGCTTTACATATTTACCCCTAGATGGCTCAGTCACCTCCAATGTATTTTTGGGTTCCATGCCAATTCAGAATGAAACCAACTCAGAAAGGTTAAAAGCTATGAAAAAATAATTTTAAAATAGCCAGTAACCCTAACCTAACCTATTTTTTTATCATCACTCTTAATGACCTTTCTGAGGTGGTTCTGAGTTGGTTTCATCATGAGTTGGCCGGTCCCCATATTTTTGATGGTTCCATGCCAACTCAGAATCAACAGTTCTTTGAAAAGTCATTAAGAGCTATGAATTTTTTTTATAACCCATACCCTAACCCAGGGCAGTGGCGGTTCATGGTCTTTTTAATAAGGGGTTCAGAAATCCAAGAGAAGATATATCTAAACAAAATTTACATTTAGAGGAATTAAATTGTTTAGTGTTTTTTACAGCAATGCATGTTGCTAATTATTATCGTTTTTACAACAATAATAATTACATAGAGTGTATATGCGCCAAAGTGGTTTTTATTTATTTTGTGCATAATTTTATAAGAATGAACAAAAGTTAGATCATAAAAATAGCCTTAGCCGTAATGGGGTATTTTTTGAATTGTTTCTCATATTACTTCATAGTTACTTAAGTCCTGAAAAAAACATTTCTTTAGTAGTTTACGCTTATATTTTTTGTTATATAAATAATAATTTTATTGTAATTCCAATCCATACAAAAGGTAGTAAAAGGTTTTCCGTAGCATATTTTTTGATGTTCATAATGTAAACCAATTCGTAGTAAAGATTAATCTAAATAGGATTTCAAGAATAGCATCGTCCGGTGCAAAGGCAATGGTCATTCTGCGATGAACTCGATCGGTACTACTCGTGAAAGATCGGAGATCACGTGGTACCCCATGACTAGTGATCGGCGCACCAAGCGTGTATGAATTTGGTGAAGAAATGCATAGTTTCGTTCAAATCACCGTCAGAGGGATCTCTATGGGCCAGGATATTTTTCTATAGAGAATTTTGTGCGGAACACATCACGCACAAAATGGAAAGGGGTACCGATTTCGACGCGGTGGCGCAAGTTTTAAATATGGGTTTTAAAGGAGTCCTATTTATAATGATTACAAACTTGTTTTATAATAATATTATATGTATATTATTATATAACAAGTTTCTTTTATTTTATCATCTTTTTAATGGGGGTTCAGCGCACAAACGCACTTTAGAGAAAACCGCCACTGACCCAGGAGTCAGCAGTTTGTCAAGTGAGAAGGGCCAAATTGTCACGGAAACAGGGTAACAAAAGTACCAGAGAGCCGCATATATGTAATTTACGTATGTATAGGATATGGACTATATCTATGCAAAGAGCCGCTTATTCCGGTGACCGGCCAACTCAGAAAGGTCATTAAAGCCTCGATGACACAGGGCGAGTTTACAAGCTACTATCTACTAAGTTTAAAAGCGGATAAATCGACAAGTGAGATTGTCATAATGACACACAAAACTGTCGCTGCTAGCGCCAGTGACAAGAATAACGACGCTTGCATGAACTAATTCTGTGATGTTTGACAGACAAAATCAGCTGTTAATTGGCAGCCATCTTGAAAAACATAAATAAACCAATCACTAGCAAGCGGAGCAAGCGTGCAGCGAGTAAAGTTGACGATCTTTCAACTTTTTTCGTAGATTGTCAACAATCTGCTAGTTAGCAAGTAACACGATGATACTGAGCGAGTTTACTAACAGATAGTGAATTTCCCAGATAGTAGCTTGTAAACTCGCCCTATGTCATCGAGGCTTTAGAATGATGATAAAAAAATGGTTAAATAGGTTAAGTTAAATTAGGGTTACTGGCTATTTTAAAATTATTTTTTCATAGCTTTTAATGACCTTCTGAGTTGGTTTCATTCTGAGTTGGCATGGAACCCTTATTTCGACCCCTACCCTAACCTAACCATTTTTTTAAATATATTTTTTATATCGTTCTTTGACTCATCAAAGGAGGTCTTGAGTTGATTTCATGGAATCAGTTTCAATTTCAGTCATTAAAAGTGATGAAAAAAAATGATTAAATAGGTTACATTAGGTTAGGGTTACGGGCTATTTTAAAATTATTTTTTTCATAGCTTTTAATGACTTTTCAAAGAGATGTTGAGTTGACTTGATTCTGAGTTGGCATGGAACCGTATTTTTTCCAAACAAGCATTACGTGTGGTTTGGTTTATTTATGAGCATTACTAACAAAAATGGGACTTTTGCAAGTAAAATCTACATGGCTATATTAATTTTACAAATATATTCAAAGCTTCTAGGGACACCAAAATTAAAAATCAAATAAATTTGTATTTTACACAACTTTTTTTACTTGTAAGAAGCCGCCCATATTGCCGCTCGACTTTCTGGAACACATTATTTAAAGCTTTTATAATATAATTTATTTTGGCCTCGTCCTCAGGTAGAATGTTGGTAAAATACATTTTTTTTATTTTCTTTTTAAAAAAGAAAGACAAACATTCCCAGGTTACGAATAACCCAACAATGTTTGAAAATCTCCTACTGCCACCACAGAAAGCCGAAAAATGTTGCTTATATTGTGATGGAGGACTTAGCCAGTATATATAGCGGACTAGTATATAGAGGACTTAGCCAGTAATAAATATGTTTCTTTATCAGTTTTATCACCTTTACATTTCCTACGCCTTTTTGGTTCCTACGGCCGCATCACACTATGTCATCTGAGGTGCCAGTGTCCTATTCATTTATTGTCCTCTTAGTAAAATCCCATTCACAGCCTAATGAACCTGGGGCTTGGTCAGTTGAAGTGCAATTTAAGTTTTCTCATTTATTTGAAGTGCTCTCTCCCATTTTTCTCAACTCTTATTCCCCACTTTCAAAGCTTATTTCCCACTTTACTAGACAAAGCAAATGATAATTCATTCAGGCTTTATGTTGTAGTGGTTTACTTACGATAGCTGTTAAAGTGGGTGATCGACAGGCGAGCCTATACCGCGGTTTTAAAAACCGTTGGTTTTACTCGCGGCTCGTTGGTGCTGATCGACTAGCGAGTAAAACAGTCGTATCGTAGTCGAATTGAGGTTAACATGTCTTGTTCGGAGTCTGAAGCTTTGTGTTATCTTGGTATTATAGCATACCACGAATTAAAAATTATTATTAATAAAAAATTTAAAAAAAAAATAATTTTAATAAACAAAATAAAAAATAAATTAAGAATTTTTATTAATAAATTTTTTAATATATTTTTTTTTTATTAATTATTTCCCTTGTTTTTGTATTCGCTTGATTTAATTTGCCATAAACAGGGATACTCTCGGAAGCCATTTATGAATTCTACGATGAAATCGTTAACTGTGAATTCGCAGATTCATTATTACGTGACGTCCGTCCTTGTCCGTCCTGTAGCGCTGTCGCCGATAACTGGCAGCTTGGCTCGCCGGCCGTGATCGACACGCAGTTTTGAACGACGAGCCGAGTAAAAAATCAAGCAAACATGACGAGCCACGAGCCAGGCACAAAACCGCGGTTTTGCAATGATACACTGGCGAGCTTTACCGACGAGCCATAAGACCGCGGTTTTACTCGCCTGTCGATCAGGGCCTTAATGGAGGGGGTGGCAAAAATAATAATAAAAAACATTACATAATAATATCACATAATAGGTAGGTACTTTATTTACTTACAAATTATCAAAGAGATCTATTTACAATAATTTGTACCTAATGAATGTTAAACAAAAATATGTATAAATCAATAAATAAAAATTTTCAAATACAATGTGAGGCAGATTGGGGTTAAAATAATAGTCCGTTAAAACAGGATGAAAGAACTCGAATCACAAAACCGATCTACTTAGCGCAATATCAAGAAAAACGATTATGTTACAAAGTTACACAGTCAGGACCTACTTAAATTTGTTGAGTATTTTTTCAAATCCTACTTTAACTGACAAATAAAGAATATTTATGTTCATCTTGTACCAGTCCACATTGTAATTAATGTGGGTTTTCCAGTTTTTGTCTAAAAATGATTTATAGAAAACACTCATCTCATCAGCGCTTAGTGTGGACTGATCAACTTTCTTGTTTGAGACTAGAAATTCTTCTCGTTCCTGAAAATAATTATATTCATTGGTTTATATTGAATGTAGTGAGAGATAAAAATAACACCATCTGTGTGGCTATTGAATATTATATGATCTATCGACGTCTATCTCCGTATATGGATGTCGCAAATGATCCACAAAGATGGCGTTGAAAAGGCCAGCATTGAAGGTAAAAATATGGCAGGAATAATAAATAACAATGTGCTCAAAAACTATTTTAGGTCAAATTTCCGTACTTCTATAATACACCCAAATCATTAAAATAATAGCACTTTGTTTATACTTTTATTTATTTTTAAACATTGTTTATCTTTTAAGTAACTATTTAAGTCAGGGGAGACGGAAAACCATGCACAAAAGAGGTTCTTAGTTTGGGTTATGAAAATAATTTGTGAGTATAGTTGAATCCGTTTATAATGACATCGAAGGGAAATGACAAACACGTCATACTAAGCGGACGTCATTCAAAGCATTTTGTAGAAAATAAACAACCTCCTGTTTTTGTTAGGTATATAAGTATGTATTTATTTTAATAGAGAGAAACACAGCACATTAAGATTCGAGACGTGCCATGCACGCGCCGAACCGAGATAATTTTTCATGAAATCAGGACATAATTTATTAAAAATGGGTCATAATAAGCGACATGTCACTATAAGCGAAGTCATTATATATCCGACTTTGTTATAAAGAATTTTATATGAAACCAAACTTTGCTGTGTAATTACTTCATATTAAGCGGTTGGTCATGCAGGCGGAGTCATAAACAGATTCTACTGTATTTAGATTGAAGCAAAGCCCTTTCGGCAAACTTTACATCATACTAACAAATCAAATATGGAGTTGAAAACATTTCAAAATAATATTAATAATTTTTAACTTCCATTGAAAAAAATTGGAACTAATGCATCTATCACCATCTCCCCAAAGTAGATAGTTGTTTCTCAGAGTAAGTAATTAATTTACATTTTGGGAGGCGGGTACGGTTACTGCGGCCCCGGGAACCATTCATTGGATAACCAATACCTCTGCCATCGATCACCCCAAGTGGTTCGGTATGTTTGGACACTTAGCAGGGATGCCCGGGTTCATGTGGTGAGGTTTGTCAAGGTCTTGGTGGCCAATGTGTCTACCCACCTGCTGCGTGGCGGGCCGGATCGAGAAAGTCTGATTCAGGAGGTCTTTTGACCTCTCCAGCCAGAATCCCTCGACCCATCGCCTTGCACCGTAGTTGAAGGGATGGATTCATATGTCCATCACTCCTGGACACACCTACCCCCGAATTCCTACCCACTCATACCTATTTCCTCTCCTTAAAAAAACCCTCCACACAGCATCCCCAAAGATGACATAGGCACTGAGGGAAATTATTTTCCTCACGGCCTCCTGTATGGTGCTAAAGTAAAAAAAAATTGGAAAACGTTCGGATTATGGGCGAAATTCCTAAAAAATAAAACTAGTTATCTTTATACTAACTTTGGGCCAGGAAATCCGAATCTGAAAGAATTAGGTTGGGGCAAGCAAATATAAACTGAATTACACGACTGCAAAATTTTGAATTCATACACAGTTTACAGGTAATTTTGACGTTTTTGACGCTCTCAACAATGCCATAGAAAAAACCACGGCTACGCTAGGTTTGTGTAACATGGTTTGTGATAGAAAAGAAAGTGCCCCCTTCGTAGCGCCTACTCGCGTCAAGGCAAGAAAACATCCCAGTTTTCAAGTAGTTTAGCGGCTAAGCTAGGTTTGTGTAACATGGTTTGTGATACAAAAGTGAATAAAATTTATAAAAAATAATTACTGAAATTATAAACATGTTTTTTTACGTTATTGATATTATTGCTTAATGGCAACACTTAATTTTATGTGGTAATATGTAATATCTTTGGTTTTTTCTATGATATTTATTGTCAGAAAGCGTCCAAAATGGCCTGTTATATTGTGTGTGAATTCAAAATTGTACAGTCGTTTAACTCAGTTAATATTGCCGAGTGTAACCTAATTCTTTCAGATTCGGATTTCCCAGCCCAAAGTTAGTATAAAGATAATTAAATTTCGGGAGGAATGCAGATCCGGGCACAGCTTGTTTTTGGCAAAAAACCATGTTTTCACCGCGTTTTAAGTTGAGAACTTTAATCTGGAAGGTGAAAAAAAGTGCGGAAAGCAATAATAAAAAAATTTGAATAAGTAATTAATTTTCAATTACGTTAAGTAAAATTTCACTTCGCGAACCAACACTATGACAACGGCCATTTTGTTACTGATATATTGGTATCCCTGATACAAGGATGAGCAAGATACGATTGTAGCGGACTTCGTGGGATACATGGATAAGGCGCCGTTTTTTTATTTTTTATTTATTTATTTCTATGCTCTTACATACAGTATAAATACAATGACATAGAGTTAATAAATGCAATGACAATTACATAAGGTGGAAGTTTAGTAAAACAAAAAATATTCTTAATATGAAACATAGTAGGTAGTAGAGTGAAATATGATCGGCAACTGTATGTAATTGGTTAAAATGAATGTGGTTATGGATTGTGAACACCTCACTGGGAGAATCCGGGCTGAGGTGTACGCATGTATTATTATGCCATCATAAGTGATAGCACAGTATCCGCCTTGAGACTCTCAAGGAGGACTCCGTGGTACCACCCACTGTGGCAGTAATGTACATATAGTAGGTGTGGGTAGCTGTGTTGAGATAGTCATCATAATATTAAACAGACACAATGTAGTAAGTTGAGGTATGTTGAGCATCATAATATACTAAAGTCGCAAAGGATAATACATTATAGTAAAAAGAAAAAAAAATAAAAAATATATTTTACAAAGTGTGTTTTTCATTTAATATAGGTATAAAGAATATACATGAAGTGAACTTAGAGAGCAGTTGAGACGAAAAGAAAAAAGAAAAAACAAAAGTAGATGATATTAGTGCCAATATTTTAAAAATAGTTAAGCAATATTAATCTATTTTGTAGGTCTAGTGGTATAATTTAAATACCAATTTAATTTTTATGTTTGGTTTGGAGTAAATAGGTTTTGGAAAAAAATTGGCGTTTACACGCACACTTCAGAGCGATCGAGTCCCGCGCCACTTCAGGCAATGGTTTGTCTAGCGGGAATCGGGATAGTGTAAATTATCTTTACCTTAAAAAACAGCCTACGTTTATAAATGGTTTGTCTAACGGGATTGTGTATGTTATCTTTACTTTAAAAAACAGCCTACGTTTTTTAATGGTTTGTTTGGCTACGCAGGGTTTGTGTAGCGGGCTTGTGTATGTTAGGGAACGTACCCAAACTACGTGACCAACTTTTTGCAATTTTTAACCCCCCCCCCCCCCCCCCCCCGGTGACCAAAATCCTAAGCAACCTGCCGCTCATTTGTATGGAGCGTGACCTTTTGAAGACCCCCCCCCCCCCCTAAAAGTGTCACGTAGTATGGGTACGTTCCCTTATCTTTACTTTAAAAAACAGCCTACGTTTTTGAATGGTTTGTTTGGCTACGCAGGGTTTGTGTAGCGGGCTTGTGTATGTTATCTTTACTTTAAAAAACAGTCTACGTTTTTGAATGGTTTGTTTGGCTACGCAGGGTTTGTGTAGCGGGCTTGTGTATGTTATCTTTACTTTAAAAAACAGCCTACGTTTTTGAATGGTTTGTTTGGCTACGCAGGGTTTGTGTAGCGGGCTTGTGTATATTATCTTTATTTTAAAAAACATCCCAGGATTTGAATGGTTTGTCTCCATTCCAGTACCTACGCGCCTTGTTATTTATCCCATGAAGTCGGCTACAATCGTATCTAGGCTCTTGTTTTTATCAGGTCAGGGATACCAACATATTAGTGTCAAATGGCGGACAGTATCGGTTCATGAAGTGACATTATATCCATACTTTAAACGGCTGTATCTCCCTCAATTTTGCCGAGCGCACCTTAATTTCTTTTTTATTCAACTTCTCCACACTTTTCTCATCTAGAAAGTGCCTTTTTATTAAATTTCCAAACTGTGCCCGGATCTGCATTTCACCCTAAATTTCTTCTTTCGGAGTATCGCCCATAAAAAGATGTGTCATTAATTTATTGCAGATTGTTTGTGTATCGAAAATTTTTAAGTCGTGTAATTCAGTTTATATTTGCTTGCCCCAACCTAATTCTTTCAGATTCGGATTCATAATATATAATAAATGTATAAAGATAACTAGTATTATTTTTTAGGAATTTCGCCCATAATCCGAACTTTACCCAAAAAATGAAACGAAGGTTATTTAAATAATTTGTGCATAAGTAAGCGGAGTATGGAAATTATGCCTAATTTTATACTCATTGTCAAAAGTTATAAAGTTGCCGATATTATACCCAATTAATATATTATGAAATTTTAAACAACTACCTTGATAAATTTGTTGTTATGATTGCTCCAGAATTTTTGGTTCCAGTTCTGAGCGTATATCCTCGATTCCCTGTATTCTTTCTGCAGAAGTGTCTCATTCGGCGGGCGATAGAAATCTGTCGGTCGCAAGTTGGAAAATTTTTCTGGAGGGCCAATTAAATCATGTTTTATATCTGCGGCTGTTTTCTTACTGGATGTATTGTGTGCTAGGCTGCAATAACTACAGGATCGAATTGATAGTCCAATGGTACAGGGGTAACGGAAAATAAGTTGAGCCATGGTCAAAGCATAAAGTATGATGTATTTTTTAATAACAGAAAAGAGTTTAAAAAAATGTGCTCTTTCAAAAATCTTATCTTATCTATCGCGACAAATTTAATTTGACATTTGATACCATGGAAAAAGTCCTTAGTAGAAAATCACGCTAGTGCTGGTAGTAGGCACAATTCACAATCGATATAATTATAATTATATTTCGAAATTATTAATAAATATGTGACCACGGAGGAAAAAATTAATAGTATTAGCGAATAATTTACTAAAAGTCGAAAAATTTAGAAAAATTTGTAGATTTTTTAAACTAGAAACCTTTCAAATCACCATCACGACATGTTTTTGTCAAATAAACAATAGTTTCGAATTTTTTTAAATAAACTTTAATTTGTTTATTTGACGAATAACACAAAACATTTATTATTTCATGAAAAGTAGTCAATGGATTTAGTAATACGGTTATAAAGTTAAGTGTAATTGAAAACACAATTTTTAATATTTTTTCTGCGTTTTTATTATAAACATGACAACTACTTTCGACGCCACCACGCGATCTAATCAAAAAAAATGTTAAAATTTTTAATATGTCAAATTAAAATTAACGAGGAAACAATTAAAAGAGCTACTGGCGTTACGAGTTACACATTTATTCTGTTAATGTAAAAGGCGGGTATTAATTATTAACCCAGTGTTAGTCTTAAACTACTTAATTAAAATTAAAATTAATTTAACTTAAAATTAGAATATCTGCTTGCTTAATCCTACGTAAAAGTCTTTAAATTGTACAGAGTCTGATCACTTCAATGGTTAATTTAGTAAAATGTACAGTCACTTTCCTGGTTTAAAGGCAGCATACTCCACGTACAACTGATCGTCCTAATTGGATCACTGGCGCTTTAACTTATTTATTTGTTTAAATTATTATTTTCAATTGATAAACTAATGTTTAAGACAAGGTTTTTATGCATAGCACAAAGGGTAACAATTATTATAAGTAATAATTATTAGCCTGAAACACTCAAAATCTCCCGAGAAAAGATACATGCCGCCGACGGTACTCGAACCCGCGTCCTTCTGATTTCCGGTTAGCTGCTCTTATCCACTGAGCTACGTCGGCTTATCGCCAAATAATTCTATATATACTAGTGTTGCGCATGCAATCTGCAATCTATAGTAATGCGCGTTTTCACCCCGCGACAAAATATCCCCGACAAAATATCTACTAAAACATAACCTAACCTTTTGTCGGAGGATAATTTGTCGGGGATATTTTGTCGCTTTTTACTTTTTGGCATGTATCATTTCTCGGGAGATTTTTCCATGTAGATGAGTGTTTCGGGCTAACAATTATTACTTATAATAATTATTTGTATACACTTTAATTATTCGGAATTGCACCACTTGGACGGGTCGAAGTTGCTAATTTTTGTTGTAGTTGAAATTTTGTGCAAAGTGAAAATTGCACAAATCCCTGGTCGGAATTTTTTTTCTGGTCACTTGTGTGGACTTCCTGGCGGAAGTTTGCATAAGGGGGCATATATTACTTACGTGAGCAGTTTTCCTTCTAATCTCGATCCCCCCCCTCTTGGTGAGATAAATTTGGGCAACTTTGTATATTCTTTTCAAGTAACGTGAGATTTTGCTGGAATCCCCCCCCTAAGATGGGGGGGCACAAGGGGCGGACGGGCAAAAAAATTAACAATTACTGTTAGAAATAAACTTGAAGTATCATACTTCAAGTTTATGTCTACAAGTTCAAGTATGTATAGGAAGGTTTATGAAAGTGTCAAAACAAATAATTAATTTTTCAAATGTTTAATAAAGACAGTTTTTGCTTCTAAGTATGTACTGTGATGGAATCTCTACAGTACACAAAAGTACCGTCTGGGGTACCCCCCCACTAAATCCGCCCTTGTCCCCCCCCCTTTTGAGCTCACGTAATTAATGTATGGCCCTTAACGTCTCGGAGAGCCTCGGCAGGTTTCTGGTCGGAACCCACTCCGAAAGGGCGGAGTGGAACTATTCTGCTCGGGCTGCAAATGGTGTCTGTCTCGTGGTGTCAGGGTGTCTTGAATCGGTCCATTCTTCCTGCTTGGCCCTGGTGTCGTAGGTCTTCGGAACTAATTCCAGTTCCTGATTATAATAATAATAACGTTATTATATTTATATAGCGCAGTTTTGTGTTATTTCACTTTATTTTTCCCCTTCTTATCAATATAATGAAGTGGTATTGAAACAATGTTATTTTATCGTTATTATCACAAAAAAAGGATCAATAATAATTTATCGATGGCCATAAAATTCCAACGCTGGTTATTAGTAATTCTATTTATTCTATACTCATTGGAGCATAGACATTTAAACGAGCAGAAAATTGTCAAATTCCATAGAATCCATAGAATGCAAAAAATGTAATTCTTTTACTGTCGAACTGCAGCGTAGTTACGTTTCTTCTAATATTATAATAGTTATGGGTGTTAATTTTTGAACAGGCTGGTAAGTTTAATTATGTAATTTAACATTAATTCTTAACGTCCTTGGTCCGACTGTATTTCCGGATAAATTATCGGTATTTATTTACGCCAGTCTTAAATATATTTACCCCTGACGTTTCGTGTTTTTATTTTTACGTATGACAAATATTCTTCGTAACGTTGTTATTCTAATACTTTTGTGTTTAAATAGACTTCAATTACCGTAGACAATTGTGTGCTTGATATTTTATCAGATTTATCATATTATTTATTTTCACATATTCGCACCTTACAATATATTTATTGATGTTTGAATTCGGTGCAGAGAGCATTGGAAAAAGAGGTTCGCTTTCAACCCTTAGCTGTCGATTATTTAAATGCCCCCTGTTAAAGCTATATATAGTGCTATTTGTTCCATCCTGCGAAACTCAAAACAGTAATAAAATGAAATAGTAGTAAAATTCCTCCACAATTTTGAACTTGGCATCTGTCTATACATAACATTTTCACACAAATATGTTTCTATATTACGCTGTTTACACAAGTACAGTAGTTGCAACGTGAAAACTAGCGAAATACGCAACATCGTAACACCTTTGTGTGGTTCACGAAAAATTGATAGTTGGAATAACATTTATATTTTTCCAATAAAAGGTGGGAATTCGTGAATAAATCGTCAATACTTCCAACATTCCACAAAATGTTAAAAATATGTATATTTAATTAAATCTTATAATGAGATATTTTGAATTTTTCTTTCATGTTTTCTGATTGTGAGATTTGATTACTGCCTGATTTCATCATCTCTTACAGCAGCTATAATATTATTTTATAAAGTATTTATTTGACTTAACTTCTCAAGTGCCAAAAGTACCCATTGGATAAGAAAAAATTGTATCTGTTGAGTGCCGGCGTATCTAACAGGTAAACTGAAAACTATACTGTCTATATATGTGGGAGTTTTACCCTCGGCACACTACGGATATATTAGACTTGCTTGTGTTTATCAAGTTTTCACTATTATTATCTAATTTGGGTAAATGTTTCGCAAGCCTTCGCACTTTTATTGGGCACAGATTTTGGAAATTTCACCAAGTTTCAACTAATTACTTCTAGAAACAACAAATGTTTGGACAGGTGCATTAAAGTTCAATTTTCATTTAACCAAAGTTCAATATTTCCTATATAAAATGTTTCCTTTGCCGCCATTCAAATTTTTTTTTTGTATGGTTTAAAGAATTTTTTTTGTATATTTTACGGAAACTGATTCAGGGGGAAGAAATCGGATTATTTCAGAAGCCATTACCACTGGGTAAAAGTAATGAGAAATAAAATGGGTGGGAGTGGGGTGGGGTTGCGTGGCGGAACAAAGTGGCTAGTTCCAATCCAAAGCTAGATCCAAGAAGAGTACAGAAGAGCCAAGAATGGGCGGTAAGAAGTAAGAAGACTCAAAAAGAGTCAAGAAGAACCAAGAGGAGAAAATGCGAGTAAAGAAGAGCCAATGGAAACAAGGCGTGCGGAAAGAGTCCCAGGGGGGGGGAGATGTAAGCAGAGTCACGAGTCACTAGAAGAGACAAGTAGAGATAAGAAGAGACAAGAAGAACCAAGAAGAGACGAGAAGATCCCGGAAGAGACAAGAAGACACAAGAAGAAGCATAAAGAGACAAGAAGAGTCGAGAAAAGAGGAGAAGAGACGGGACGATTCAAGAAGAGGCAAGAAGAGACAAAATACCAAAAGAGCCAAGAAGAGGCGAGAAGATCGAAGAAAAACCAAGAAGAGATTAGAAGATCTCCGGAGAGACTAGATGACTCAAGAAGAAGCAAGAAGAGACAAGAAGAGCCGAGAAGATTCAAGAAGAGGTAAGAATTGACAGAATACCAGAAGAGCCAAGAAGAAGCAAGAAGATCCAAGAAGCAAGAAGAGACCAGAAGATCCCAGAAGTCACAAGAAGAAACAAGAAGAGACAACAAAAGCCAAAGCGGCAAGAAGAGCCAAGAAAGGCAAGAAGAGACAAGAAGAAGCAAGGAAAAAAAGAGAGAAGATCCATGAAGATGCAAGTGACAAGAAGAGTCAAGAAAATCCAAAAGAGCCGAGAAGAGGCAAGAAGAAGGAAGATACATAGAAAGGGGGGAAAAAACAATGCTCAATCCGTTCCTTTATTCCTGCCCATCCTTAATTCCAATATTGGCTTATTAGGTTGCCATGTATACCGGTCGATTAAACTCCAACCTCCTTCCAATCCTTAGAGCATGTGTTCCAGTCCTAACAAATCAGTGCCCCTGGTGTACCGGTCTCACCGGGACAGGAGTACTCCTGGCTGGGGTGGTACAATCGTATCGTATTGTATCGTATGGTTTTAACATTGGCGAAGTTTTGTTTCAATCTAAATACGCATGAATTACTTAGTTTACCCAAACTAAGAATCTAATAACCTGTTTTGTGCATGCAAATAGTTGTTTTTGTAGTAATTATTGAAATCAACTGTAATTTCCATAATCTGTTTTTAAAAGTGCGGCGGCTTATGGAACATTTAATCTAATTTCATATCCAACTTCATGGACAATAATTTTTATTATAAATAGGTTAGGGTTTTGTGTATCAGCTGTTTTGATATCTTTTCTTCAATTTTGCGATAATATAACATCACCAGACATATGTATGACATGTGAGGCGTACCAGACTTATTAACTTAACGTCCCTGATTTGTTAGAATTTAAACGATTTAAATTTATTCCATTTTTATTAGAACAACTCTCTTTTTATAACTTTTGAAGGTTATTCCCATCAATGTAATATAATCATCGAAGAAGAAGATGACACTAATAAACTAAACGAAAATATGAAAGAGAACAAGACAGAAAAATAAAAAGGTAACGGTCGCAACTGGGACAAAAAATTAGTCGAAGATAATATTTCCGTTATTTGTTTTTAGGGTGTTATGCTGTGTTGCGATACCTCCTCCTTTAGCCAACGTTTCGGACAGCGTTGCAGTGTCCATCATCAGTGCAGTGTCCAGTATTTCTGCCCTGATGATGGACACTGCAACGCTGTCCGAAATGTTGGCTAAAGAAGGAGGTAGTGCAACACGGCATAACACCCCAAAAACAAATAACGGAAATACTTTTGGCCGTGAAAATCTTAAAACATAACCGAAGATAATATTGTTAATTCTAAAAAGTTTTTAAATACGAGATTGACAAAAGTGACGGTTTGATGAAGGAGGTGTCAGTAGCTGAATTGGTAGAGGCGCCTGTCCCGGTTAGACGAGAGGTTCTGAGTTTGTGTCCCAGTTGTGGCCATTATCTTTTAGTTTTTCTGTGTCTTGTTCTCTTCCATATTTTTGTTTAGATTATTAGTGTTATCTTCTTCTTCAATGATAAATTCATTCCATTGAAATTATTTGAAAGAGGTATGTTTGAAGAGCGATATGTTGTTGCTGTTAAATTTAGCTTGTTAAATAGACCCAATTGACACTTTAATTAACAATAATATATCTGATAATTTAGGTTAGCTAGAGTGGCCCACCAACTGATCTATGTATACAATTTAGCAACCATTCTGTGTATAGGTTATGAGTTTATTTAACTCTTTGGTTTTTAAAGAAATGTTAAAACATTGTATTATGGTGCTGACACACATGCTGCACCCGCGAATCAATGAAGGATATGACACACATGCTACTAGGTAGCATTTGCTCGTTAGTAGCAAGCGACTAATGAGCTTGTGTGTCCGTAGCTTTTATATATATATATGTGATTTGAGATTTTCACAGCCAAAAGTACTATCGTGATTGATTTTCATGGTATTATACTGTGTTGCGCTTCCTCCACCTTTAACCGACATTTAGGACAATTTTAGCAATAAGGAACTTGATGAAAATGATATGGCTTTAAAAAAAAAATATATATATATACATATATATTCACGTAGATCAGTGAACACTGATTCTGAATATATAAGTTTTATTATATATAATTATCTGTAGAAATAATAAATCATCATTTAAAAACACTCTGTGATTGGTCGGCGGGGTTGGCCGACCGCGTGCATTAAGAATGCGGATAATTTTGTGCTAAGTTGCGCTGCATAGCCTCGCACATGGTTTACCACTGCAGAATATAAATTATTTCAAAAGAAATCATGTTTTTTGGAAATCTGGCGAAATATTTAAATTGGTATTTGTAGATTTCATACTGACCCGAGTGGGATTGACCTTAAAATTTGTTAACTGACGAAACCAAGATGCGTATGACATCTTGCTTATCCTGCCAGATTTCAATTGTTCGGGCCTGGAAAAATGCCTTCTTTGAAATTTATTTTAACTATGAAATCGACATTATAAAAAATGCTAGCATTTAAGGGAAATGGCTCTGCGCTCTTTTTTATACAAAACCTTGGTGGTTTATCTGTATTTTAAATTACGAAATGGCCTACATATCATAATTTAAAATACAAATAAATAAAATAGGACATATCCATGTTAGATATTTGCTATACTTATCTTCTGATTACATGTTTCAAAAATAATCATTCAGTTTATAATAGGTATTTTGGCCTCAAATCCAAATTTAAGTTTTGTACGGAAAAAGCCGTTCCTCTTAAGTTAGAAGGTGAACATTAATAATATATTTTTTTATATTGATTGGATTTACTTATTGTATTAGGTATATTATATTTTATTTTACATGAAGAGAATGATTTTTTTAAATGTACTGAAATACAAATATAAAATATTTTATCTGCTGCTAAGGAATTGACTGGAGATAAATATGACGCCAAGAAATGAACAGGTCACTTTTTCTGATAATTTTTTCCTTTCTTTTAAATCACTCGAGTGCTTTTTGTGTTTTTTTTTTATTTTCATAAAGTTGGTGAATTATTTATCAGTAATTGAGTTTATGAAAAATGGCAAAGGATGTAATTGTTATTGTTGTATTGTGTTGGGAAACCCGTAGTACAAGCGGGAAACTAGTTAATCCCATTTCAAATCGATTTTGTGGAATAACTTTTTTTGATTTTGGCTTTCGTTTTCGAGTATATCAATCAAGCTCGAAAGTTGGAGTTTATTATGTCAATGTTTAAAAAATCACTCGCTAGGGCTTAATATCAGCTGTTTAACCCGTAGGATAATTTGTTCACTTTTTGGAACAACTGCGTACTAACGGCCGGCGTAGTCCAGCGGTAAGGCTCTTGACTAGCACTCCGAAGGTCGCGGGATTGAATCCCGACGTGGCAAATAAATTTTATTTGATTAATTTGTGTTATTTCACAATTTATTCATTTAAAATAATATATAGTATATTTGCGGCACGTTCCAGAGTGGAAGATACTCTCAGTATTGATACTGGTGTAAGACCACCATTCAGAATTGAAACGTTGCTTGAAATGGCGTTAGCCGTGTTTGGTGACCAGATCTGAATAGCCAGGTACTTCCCCACCTTCCTCTCCCCCATCTCCTTCCCTTCCCCATTACCTTCAGCCTCACAACATACCCCAATTGGGGATGCCATAGTCCCACTGGCTCCAGACGGGAGCAGTTGGGACTGTTGTGCGGTATTTATGTAAAAAAAAAAAAAAAAACTATAGATGTCTTAGAAATTGTTGTCTCTCTCACTATCTTAGTGAGAAATATGATCAACTGTTAGATAGAGAAAACACCACGCTTTATATTCAAATCTAAAAATTAATCACAAAAGATCTAAAATGCATGCCTTTGTGAAACCAAAGTTTCAGAAATCAATTTGAAAAAAATATTTTAAACTTTGGGAATTTTTTATTAATTATTTTTATATAGAATGAGATGATAATAATGTTTATGATACATTTGTCTAATAAAACATGTTTGTGTTTTTTTTTTGTTCGTTATCAGTAATTATATGTAGTTACAAAAACGTAAGATGAACCATTTTAAAAACTCTTTATTTCAAATTATAAAAATTTGTAAGCATATTTTGTTACCTTTCAAAAACAGTTTGTAGTTTTCGGATATGTTCAGAAATGTTCCATTTATTTGGATTTTAATGTAAAGCGGAAATATTCTGACCCTCTGACAACATATGGTGGAGGCCTGTGGGGTTAATGTCTTTTAAAATGGGTTGAAAGCGTAGATCCAAAAAAAGGATATAAATTCATCAGTTTTCTGCTTGTACCACGAGTTTCCAGACATTGTATATTTAAGTTGACTAGAATTATGATTTATAATCAATGTGTAGATTTTAAGACTTTATATTTAGATGAGGCTTTTTTATGACTTTTAAATGCACTTGATAGCAACAAATTTTAATATTTTAAACCAAAAATGAAGATTGCAATTTATTTACTTCATTCTGGCACAGTGTTTCACATTAATTTTTTTGTGTACCTATTGTATTATTTTTTAAACTATGTTAATTATATATTTGTTTGCCTTGTTTCAGCTGTAATCCGCATGCTGTTGTCCAACATTTGTATGCAAATCTTGAGACAGCGATCCTTAAAGGTCTGATTTGATTTCCGGTCCGCTGTAATGGCGGCCTATCTGAACCGCGCCACTTCCATGATTGGCGGAGATGGATCCAATCGCATGGGATTATTCTCCAATGGCGCCGCTCGCTCCATCACCACCACCTCCGATTCGCCCCTGCAGGTGTTTGTGCGGGCCAAGAAAAAGATTAACGATATATTCGTAGAAATTCATGATTATACTAAGGACACCATTAACTTCCTTCAGGGTAAGATTATTTGCTCCTCGGAGATATTGTATTACTGATGTGAGGATGATAGTGACTGGTGGCCATTTGACCTGCTTGCTTCCATAGCCGACAATTATTTTTTGCTTCAAACACAGCAAACGTATTTTGTGGCACTATTTTAATTCGAAATTAATAGAATACGTAGTTTTTAGGGTATACTTAAAACTTTTAAGTAAACTCTGAAGAAGTGAGCGTTGCTCATGAAACGTGTTGGTTTTTTTATAAACAATAAAAGTGATAAACACTAACAGCCTTACTAAAAAACCCAGTGAAAATTTTATTCAATTGACAAACGGCCGCGGATGTGAAAACATTACTAATTAAAAATTTGTTCATTGAAAGAAATACACATGGTTTCCACGGCCTGAGAGGGTAGTTTATCTCTGTTTTAACCATTGATGTCCGAACGATATTTGTAATTTTTCCATAGTATTTTGAATGTTCTATATATTTCTTATTTTTGATGGTGTCGTAAAAACAAATACCATTTATGAAAACTAGATAAAATTACCTTTTTGATTTGTATATTTGAAATACAGTTTAGTTTTCAAAAACTGACATATTTTAAGATTCAAACTCGGAAATAAATGGAAAAAAATTTCTTACCAAATTTTTTTTTACTAAAATGTAGAGAAATTAAAAAAAAAACAAAATTTCAAAAACACAGTCCTTTTATGTAATAAATTTGGAAGGAAACTATCACCTCACTTTTTCCTCGTGCATACAATAAAAAAATAATAAAAAATTTCAAAGTTTTTATTGCTAAAAAACTAACCTAAAAATTATACCGTCTTTTATATCAGATTTCTTGCATCTCTAAAGACGTTAATTACTTTGATGCATTTACGCACACATGTATTAGATAATATTATTTATAAAAAAAACACCACTGTCATAAAATTATCATAAAATAAAACCTTTAAATGTAAATTTGAATTCTCATGTATCATATAAAATAGTTTTTGACACTTCAATTTTCAAAGTACGATTATTGTTTTATAACTTGATTAAAACTTATGAAAAACCACAAAAACACGGTAAATATATCAATGATATAAGTATTAGAGTAAATTATTCATATTAATAGAAATTAACCATCACATAAGTAATATTGGACACACAAAAATCATTTCTCACACACAGAAATCATTTCGCGCTTCCAGCGTCTTTTTTGAGCGCGAACACGAATGCGCAGGCGACGTGCCACCTAGCGGTTATGAAGGAAAACAAACAATTTAGTACTTAAATATGCGTTGTTGCCGGATTTACAATACGTTTTAAGACCAAATCTTATTAGTAATGTTATCGTGTTTTAGTGTATTTTTGTTTTATTCATGTTGCTGCAATAACACGGGTTATCTGGCGTGCTGTTTTTTTTTTTAGTAAGGCTGTAAGTATTCTATGAATTTCGAATTATTCTTTTCATCATTTTTCATTCAAGGCCTTTTCTCACAGACAGGAATGGTATAATTGGTTTCACTATTTCATTTTTATTTTATTTTTTTTTTTTTATATCTATATATATTACAGTTTTTACCTTATTATAAACATTTTTACATTATATATTTTGAAAAAAAAAATTTTGCATATTAATATTTCATTATGTTGGGTGTAAGGTAGGTTTGAGAAGGTGAAACTGTTGGTTGGTAATATTGTATGTTTCGTGAACACCTCACTAGGAGAACCTGTGCTGAGGTGTTTACGTGTTTATGATTAAGTGTGACAAGTACAGGTATTTATGTGTTGTAGTAGAAAGTTAGTTTTTTTTATCTTCTTTTTTTTTACATTTTCATTGTTATCACTGTTTCATTGGTAATGGTATCGGTGATGATCAGTGACTATTTTCAGGCTAGATGCCTAAATAATCAAAAAGGGGCAACACTTCCAATACCTGAAAACCATCATAGATTTTTTTTTTTTTTTTTACTAAAATATTAAAGATTTTAGGTTACAAAGACATAAATAATGAAGGTTTGTTCGAATCTTAACCGTCTTTTATTAATTTTTCTCTCAAATTCATTTGTGTGTATTTGGTTTAGTGGGTCAAGGCTGCAGAGCATTGCAAATCTCTCTCACCCCTATCATACCTTTTTTAATTCTCAGAAATCTTTGCCACATTTAAGATAACCCCTTTCTGATCTTATATCCAATTCCATTGTAGAAAGAAATAGGTCAGGGATGGAAAACTATTTGGGGTGGTTTCATAAATTGGCAACTTTGCCAATGTGAGTAAACCTCTGAATTATGAGTAAACCTTTTAAATCTTTCTGCACGGCTCTACGGTTACTTAAATAACTTGCATTTGTGGAATTTGGTCCAACAATTCATCTGTTACATACATTTGTCATATTTTATCATTATGTTTACACATGTATCTACAATATTTGTAAGGTTTATCATAAATACAATCATGTATATTTATGCATAATTATGTATGTACATATTTGTATTGCAGATATTGAAGACAAATCAATTATTGAAGATGAGAAACTGAAACAAGTGGACGCTTATGTTGGGAAAGTAAAAGCCATCAGAGATGTACTCTGCAGGGATCACATGAAAGTCGCCTTCTTTGGAAGGTTAGCATTAAACACCTTACATATTCATTTTTTAGTGTTATGAAAAATATTTTCAACAATTTAAAAAATGTTATTTCCATCGCAGTTCCAAAAATATTTGTTTTTATTCTTCTAACAGAACGAGTAATGGTAAAAGCACAGTTATCAACGCCATGTTGCACGAGAAGATCTTGCCCAGTGGAATAGGTCACACCACCAACTGCTTCCTTCAAGTAGAAGGCGCTGACAATAATGAAGCATATCTTATGACGGAGAACTCTGATGACAAACACAATGTTCAGGTAATAATTCACATATAAAAGAATCCACATTGTGCATCCACAACTATAATGTATTAACCTACAAAGAAACTGTATTTTTTGTAACATTAGTACCGACGCGAGGTCTGATCGGCCGCGTATATTATGTAGTGTGTTTTTAAAGAAAGTGATGATTTAAATATCTGTCTTTGCATTATGATGAAAAATAAAGAATTTTAAGAAAAATTAAGTATAGAAAGAAAATCAACTTTATTAATTTTTAAATATATGACTACAATAATATTTGGCTTGAATTTTGGGGGAAAATCCGACTATTAGATTTAAAAGATCAAATAAGATTTTGACAGGTCACTCACAGGAACGTTTACATATGCATCCGACTTGTGGTAATTAATGATCACGGAAGTTGTTCGGAAGTTCGACATTTGTAATTGCTCATGCGACCGTCTACATCTGTAAATTTATTTGCGGGGTAATTGTTCGGAACAAACGTCAACGGTCAATACGCACTTTTTTTTTGATAAAACTTTTAGATTCTTCTTAATTACCATAAAAGACAACTATTTGCATTCGGGGAGGTTGAAAATGTTACATTTTTAATTTTATTTACGTAAATTGAAAATTTGCTTTCACACTGTCAAATCACTCTGTTTGCAATATTATTGTTATTTTAATATATTGATATTACTGATATTTCACATTGCATTGGCTGTATAAAATAATGAGTGGCTAGAAAATTAGTTATAAGTCTGTCAAAATAGAGTAGAAAATATAAAAACTTGAACTACTAAATTTGTAGACTGGCAACACCAATTTAACTGTCAAATATTTTTTTGAAGTGCAATGACACTGAATGTGCAAAACACAGTAAACCACATTTTAAAAAACATTTTTCTTCATGACATAAAATTGATTAAAAGGTGATTTATAAAGCGATTTGCTTTAATTTAATTTAACATAAATTTGAATTTAACGATAGATAGAAAGGAAGAATCACTAATGGTGAGTTTAGTAACACTACTTTTAGATCTGAACTAACTAACTAACTAACCATCACGCCGTTTCCCCGCAGGGGTAGGCAGAGAGGACGGACCGCCAAACATCCCGGTCTTGGCACACATTCCTTGCCTCGTTTACATTCATACAATGTCTCATACATTCTCTTCTATTATTCTGACTCTTGACACGGCCCGACTCAAGTATCTGATTCACTTGGTCGTGCCATAGATCTGAATGAGTTAATATATTCAGATCTAAAATTAGAGATATGATCTAAAGCCCAGGCAACGCTAGGTACTTTATCTAGTATTAAATAAATGTGAGCAATTTCTAAACTGTGCTTTATATTTCATTACAGTTATTCTTCACTATGTTAACACAAAATTGCAAAGGTATAATAATAATATACCTATACGCAATTCTAATTTTGAGATCGGCGGGTATCTATACTGCAATGAAAAAATATTTTTCCACTATTATGCCTTTTTATTTTTTTATAAAAATGTAGGTTACACTGCTTTACTTTAACACCATGGGTTATGTGTTTAGTATTGCCATTTGATCAACAGTGGCGCCCTCATTTATTTTCTACTCTTTTTTGACAGACTTATATACCACGAATTTTGAATTAGATAAGCACTAATTTGGTTAGAAACTTTGCTTGGAATACAAACTGGATAAATCCTGGGATGTTTTTTTTAAAGAATTGATGTTTAACGATTTTTTTCGTCAATAAAGGTAAGAGGTTAGGTTGGGTTAGTAGGTTAGGTTAGGTTGGGCTAGGTTAGGTTGGGCTAGGTTAGGTTAGGTTAGTAGGTTCGGTTAGGTTGGGCTAGGTTAGGTTAGGTTAGTAGGTTAGGTTAGTAGGTTGGGTTGGGTTAGTAGGTTAGGTTAGATTCAATATAAAATTTCAGTTTTTGAGGGACTGAAAAACAAAACTTCTTTTGTGGATGTATTTTGCTTTTATAATTTCATTTTCTTCTTCTCTCCTGTAGCATGGAAAGGACCATAAAGTAATTTAAAAACGCAGTGTCACTGTTGGGAGTTATTTATCTTAATTTCCCAACCAATCAGCTTACAAGTCTAACAGTCATTTTGTTATGCTCGTCAGCTGATCATAATTTGATCAAAAGCCAAAAAGGGCTGTGATGTGGAATGGTTAATTTTAATGGCTAATTTATAATAATTTGTGGTTCCAGTCAGTGGGTCAACTAGCGCACGCCCTCTGTGACTCCCGGCTGCAGGAGTGCGAGCTGGTGCACATCTTCTGGCCGCGGGAGAAGTGCGGACTGTTGCGGGATGATGTGGTGTTTGTGGACTCACCCGGAGTGGACGTGACACCAAATCTGGATGAATGGATCGATAACCACTGCTTGGATGCCGATGTCTTTGTCTTGGTCGCGAACGCCGAGTCTACCCTCATGGTCACGGTGAGTAATTTATACCTTCAACATAAGTTCATTTAGTCTGCAACAGGGATTCCAAAAATGATTCGTTTCAGATGCTCGAAAAATTTATAAAGCGGTGGTGGCCAATAAGGGGCATTTGAGGTCATTGAGATGGATGGCAAAATAAGAGATACCACACTGAGTATACAGAAGATAGTCACTCATTGTTGTAAGAATCATACTAAAGGTACATTCATACATCTTCCAACATGGCTTATTTTACAAGGAAACAGTGCACATTATACACAGGGCCGGTTATGAGCCAAACGGCGCCTGGCTGTAATATAATTTTGATGCCTTTCAAAATTGTGTACGACAATCCTGTGAAGTACGAGTAAGGAAGTACAACAGAAATCCTGTGGAGTACGGTATTCCTTTTCCTACTGAGTACCGATGTTGTTTTCTGCATCTGCTGGTTTACTATACTTGAGAATTTTTTGTTGAAACAAAATATAGGAATACAATATATGTTCTTCAACACATGAAATATATGTACAATATAGATTGGTGCGAAATGGGAGGCTATTATGCCCTTAAGTTTATTTTTATGCTCAGGCAGCGGCTCAGTGCTCTTTGAATTTTATGGTGACCGAACAACTTAGAATCGTGCAACTTCAACAATTCTCTTGAAAAGTCATTAACCCCTCAGGCTAATTTGTTCGCTTTTCGGAACAACTCACATAGGTCTCATAGAAATCATTGTGTCCCTCACTATCATAGTTAGAAATATGGTCTAAACTCTAAACTATGAGAAAACACCACAATTTAAATTCAAATCTAAAAGTGTCTTGGCAAGTCGTCACTCGAAGCGGACTGCATCTATTGTGCCTGCACAGGGCCGGCCTTGATTACACTATTAATCAAGCAGTTAATATTTGGATGATTTGCATAGCGGTCAAGGGTCTTATAAGTATATTATCAATGTCTTGGCAGGACGGCACCCTTGACAAGAGCGGACTGCTCCAGTTGTATATAAGCAAAGGGCCAGCCTTGATTACACTATTAATCAGGCAGTTAACGCAATATGTACCCAATTAGAAAAATTATTAAAAAAGGTTGTGTCACAGTTATAAATTCAGTGTTTTTATAATATTTTGCAGGAAAAGAACTTCTTCCACAAAGTTTCATCGAAGCTTTCCAAACCAAACATCTTTATCCTCAACAACAGGTGGGATGCCTCTGCCTCAGAACCTGAACTAGTGGACCAGGTAATTATGGCATTATAACTTTGCTCTTTTCTTATGTATAATAATATCAGACAACCATTATAGTAATTTCCCCAAATTGATTTCTATTTGAAAGCTTTGCGATGAACAACAGCAGGTCAGTAAATCATTTTCAGAATGTTCCCAGTATGTACCTACACTGCTTTTCATCAATAAGTTCTTTGCTTTGAACATCTTTCACCAAGCTTTAAATGTGGTTGTCGGATGTAAAGGCTTCTAGCTTTTCATTCTATGCACTCTTTTGGTAGTCAAAGTTCTGTGGCTATCATTCATTTGATTTTTTGTTGATTATATACAAATGTATGTTTTTACTTGCGCATACTACCAATTCTCACTACTTAGTATGTTATCCCTTTGCACTGTTCTGATTAAACATAGTTTTTATTTATTTTTAAAATCAAAGGAATGATAATGAATTGTCCACTTAGTATGGATTTATATTGGTATTGTGGAAGAAAAAATAATGGTTCGGTTTATTTGAGTTAGTAATATGTTTTGCTGAATAAGGCTTCTTAGAAGATCAAAAATCTAAAGATCTTGTAAATGTTTGTAACAATAGTTTGTACTTTGCAGGTGAGAAGCCAACACGCAACGCGCTGTGCAGATTTTCTTGTGAAGGAACTAAAAGTGTGCACCCCCAAAGAAGCGGAAGAAAGAATATTCTTTATATCTGCTAAAGAAGCATTATTAGCACGATTAAAAGAAAAAGAACAAAAACCCGCAAGCTGTAAGTAAATTTTTCCCATATGTCTAAATTTGAAACTTGGCACCAATTGCTTACACCTATGGCCTAAGTGTTGGCCCACTCTTTAATGCCGTCCATACTGTCTTCCAGGTGCTACTCTGGAGTTCTTCCTTTTGCATCAATCTGAATATTATTGTTATTAAGTTGGTTTTAAATTGGATTATTTGGTTATTTCAGCCGGTGCTCTGGCTGAGGGCTTCCAGACTAGGTACTTTGAGTTCCAGGACTTTGAGCGCAAGTTCCAGGAGTGCATCAGCATGTCAGCGGTGAAGACTAAGTTTGAGCAGCACTCGCAGCGCGGGCGCCTCGTCACCACCGATGTTCGCTCTGTGCTGGAGAGTGTCCACGACAAGGCCAGTGCGCTCCGTTCAGAGAAACTGGACGATAAGAAGAAGCTCCATGAGCAACTTAACTACACAGAGCAACAGCTCATGCTCATCACGAGGGAGATGAAAGCCAAAATTCGCCACATGGTAGATGATGTAGAACAAAGGGTAAGTTGAAAATCCATGACAAGCACCGTCTCCAAACTCACTCAAGTGAAAATGTTAATTTATGTGGATTTTTTCACACATAGATTTTAAATAGCACTTTAATATTTGCACTTGTTTGAGATTGGAAAATAATTCTATTGCATTTTTATCTTAAGAATTTAAACATTCCTTAAAATGATTTTGTGACGAATAAGTCAGGTAGGTACTTTACTTTAATAGTCGGTAGGTACTGGATTGGGTGTACCGCATTTCCCTAGCTCTTGGTATCAGGTGTAAAATAAAATAACTATAAATATTTTTGCACCTGACAGTTAATCCCCCAACAGTCAGCCCCCCAAATTATAAAATTATATATTTTTTTGTCCACTTACCAATTTTAAGCCTAAAATCGACTTTAAAAATTTCTTACATCAAACGAATTTATCTAACCTGTCAAGAGCCGTTTCCTAACAAGAAATTCCCTAACAAAGCACCACTTTGAATTGAATGTTTTGTGGATTAATTTTGAGCTATAGTATATTTTATTGACCGAAACACATTCCTAAAACAATAAACTATGTACCAAAACAACATTACTTGCATTAATTTGATAAATTGATAGGTTTTAAGTATCACTCATCGGACTTTGACAGATTTAATCGCAGCAAATTTGACGTTTCGATTCCACAGATAAAATCATTTAAAAATATTCTGGTGTCGCCAGGTGAATGAAACTAGTGGCTACATCATCAATGATGTTGGCGCAAGCGATTCTGACCTTGTCCTTCATACAAATTCTGTACACAAAAGGGTCAAAATTGCATTAAAAAAAAAAAAAAAAATTTCGCGCTCATGGCGCACTCACCGCACGCATCCGCAAGTTTCCGGCGAGTCAGAGGTTAAAGGGTTTTTTTTTTTACTTATACACTTTTCGCATTTATACACATTTTTTTAAATTATATACAGTAGTGTAGTATAGTACACTAGTATTATAGACAAGTAGTTTTTTCCTTGATGAATTTGCATATTGTATATAAGTATGCCAGCAGGCCAACTGTCGGAGGATCAACTGTCATGGAATCGAAATACTATTAAATATCTTTTTCTAATCATTACCTCAATAATAATTGGATAATTTGTGTGAAAAATCCCCTCAAAGATGCTGTAAACATATTACTTTCTGGGCTCTAAATTTATCTTTAGCTCTCCCCCTGTAATTTCTTTTATAATTTTCGAATATAGGTGCATTCAACGGCTCTCTAGCACTACACATAATTAATACGTCTCCATATTAAAATTTGGAGGTGTGATTTTTTGAAAGAGGAATTTCCAAACCTAACTCTTAAAAATTTCCGAGCGCTCAAGACTGAAATTGATCATATAGCGGAAAGCTCCAGTGGTTAATAGAAACAAACATACTTACCTGACCCTGGCAGGTTATTTCAGATAAATGTCTACTAAATATTAATCTTTTCCAGGTCTCCAAAGCTTTAAACGAGGAAATCAGAAGACTGTCAAATCTGGTGGGCGAATTCAATCTGCCATTTCACTCGGACCAACTTGTGATTAATGTTTACAAGAAAGAATTACACTCCCACGTTGAGAATGGCTTAGGATCCAATCTCAAAGCCCGTCTGTCAACAGCCGTTGCCTTGAACATTGAGTCTGCTCAGCAGGAAATGACAGGTACATAGATATGTAGGTACTTTGTGGGTTCACCAGCTGCGTGGCGGGCCGGATCGAGAGAGGCAGGTTTAGGGAGAACCTTTGACCTCTCCAGCTGGTCTCTCTTGAGCTATCGTCTTGCACCGCAGTGTGAGATATGGATTCATGCATCTGTCTCCTGGAAACACTGAATCTTAGATTCCTACCCACCCCTTCAAACCTTTTTCTTTCCTCAAACTTCAGTCTCCTTCCTTTCCTTTAAAAGACCCTCCATCCAGCATCCCCAAAGATGACGTAGGCCCTAAGGGAAATTATTTTTCCCATGGCCTCCTGTGTGGGGTTATCGTATATTTAAAAAAAAAAACTGTTTACAGGAATTCGATTTTTCTATTGTACAGGAATGGCTCTGCAACAATTATTATACATAATGGTAACATTGCAAATCTCCAATATTCTGGTGTAAATACAAGGTGTCCGGAAACTCGTAGTACAAGCGGGAAACTGGAGAATCCACATCACATTTGGAGTCGATTTTGTGGTTTAACTTTTTTTGATTTGAGCTTTCGTTTTCGAGTAAATCGGGTCCGAAGTTGGAATTTTTTTGGTTAAATTTGAAAAAAATTTTCACTAGGGGGTTGATTTCAGCTGTGTAATGTCTTATAAAATGCAACGAAGGGTAAACCGGGCTCAAAATTTTTTTTAACCCTTTAGTTGCCGAAAAAATGGAAAAATAGAAAAAAAATAATATTAAAATAGAAATGCTCAGATCGAAAAAAATAAGTTTTTTGGGTTCTCTACGTGATGTAGATTCACCAGTTTCCCGCTTGTACTACGAGTTTCCGGACACGTTGTATATCAAATAAAGATTACTGGATGTGGTCACTTACATAATTAATTACAGAATAGTCTGAACTCTTGAAACATCGTCCAATTTTGAAAATGATAATTTAAACAATTTTATGTTCAAAATATTATATAATAGGTAGATACTTTATACAAAATATTATATTTTATGGCTAGTATAAATCCTTTACAATCAGTTCCAATTTTGAAAATGACACTTAAATTTCAGAACATATTTGAGTTTATTGAACTTGGGTTATTCAGAACCCACCGACAAACCGAAATGAGTATTCTTGATTATATAATTTCAGATGCAATTCAGACTACTCTGGTATTTGCTTGCCAAAGTGGATTCACCCGTAAAAAATATATACATAAAAGTAATTTGAGTGTATTTTTTAAATAGACAGGTTAATCAGTTTGATACCCGAAGAGAAGCGAGCGGCGGGAGGAGCAGGTATCACATCCCGCCGAGAGCCGTTCCAAGTGCTCTACCGCCTCAACTGTGAGAATCTCTGTGCGGACTTCCAGGAGGACCTGCAGTTCAGGTTCAGTTGGGGCATCACCGCCATGATTCAGCGTTTCCAAGGAAAAAATTCCCATCGACTGGCCATCAAAAATTATATGCCTAATGAAAATGTAAGTTAGCCTTTTCATCTTATATTTTTTCCAAGAGAAATACAAACATTGCCAGTTTACAAATAAAAAAAAAAAACTCCTATCATTTACCATCACTGTAAGTGGAAGATTGCTTGTGTAATGATTCAGATCTCGGCTAGGAGAGAAATTGAACCCACGACGTCTGGGTGAGAACCAAACGCAATTTTCAACTCTGGCACTGACCGTTCAATGCCTATTCTGTTTCCCTGAGATCCAACAAATTTTCAACCACTCAAAAATAAGTCTGTTAATAACTATAATAAATCACTTAGTCACACTTGACCATGATCTGTTTAACATAATCTTTTTTATTATCTGATGACCTGAATGTTTTTTGTATTTATTTTCAGATACCCCGTCCAATATGTTCGCCTTCAGAGTCAATAGACATGAGCACAATGCCTTACTCCGGGGTCATGCAATCCAACCAGATCGGACCTCTCTCGGCAGATCAGTGGGCCACGGTATCCAAAGTGGCTCTGGCTTCATTCACCTCTCAGGGAACAATGGGTGGACTGCTTCTTGCTGGATTTGTAAGACACTTTTTACTTCCACATATTTTTGACAATAATTGTTACATATTAGGGAACGTACCCATACTACGTGACCAACTTTTTGCAATTTTTAACCCCCCCCCCGGTGACCAAATATCTAAGGCCGCCGCTGCTCATTTGTACCAAGCGTGACATTTTGAAGACCCCCCCCCCCCCAAACGTGTCACGTAGTATGGGTACGTTCCCTTAGGTTGTTCTTCTTTTTAACCTACATAAAGTTGTCTCCACCAGAGATTGGAGAAAAATTTAACAGAATAACCAAAATTATTATTTTATAATTAGGTGCTTTAAAATCTACTATACTAAAGACGTAATAACTGTGTGTGTTTTAAAAAAATATGTGTTTATATTTTTGTAGTAAAAATTACGTGACAGGGTTGTAACTCCTCGTGATGGAAGTGTATTTGATACAAATCACAGTTGTGTCCTGCCACCTCGACTTGCGTATATTCTATAATGTTACAAAAAAATGATATGAAGACATAAAATATAAAACTATTAGGTCCTTACATATGAAATTGGCGAGAAAGCTTAAAGCTTATGTACGTAAAGGACACTTGTGCATAATTATAAATAATTAATAATAACTAAATTATTAATAATTAAATTATGCATACATTATAAATAATAAAATATATTTGTGCCTGAACTTGTCAACTTGTCAACCTACAACTTGTATGTCGTATGTCAACCTGTCACGTGGGTTGTGATTCGAAATAGGTATACACATACACGCAGCTTGTGTTTGTCACCCCCGATAGGCATTTTAGGCCTCCTTCCCCCCTAGCTACAATTTCCCCTCTGAGATCCAGAGAGAATTCATTTATAGTAAAAACAAATGTGACGGAGGGGTGGAAATGTGACAGAGTGCTAAAAGTTTTGTAGGTTAAAAAGAAGAACAAACCATTAACCTTGGGAACTTTAGATCACATATTTTTTGGTTGTCCCTCTCTAAATAAATATTGTCTCTTCTATCAAGCGTTATCTAAATTGCCTCCCCTCCATTCAACATCTCATTTCTTCTTAGTCTGAACTCTACTCCAACCTTCCACATAATTCTGAAATTAGCACATTTAAATCAAATTTATAAATAAATTCACCTTTCCTTTCTCTGTAATTTTAAATGATGACCTAAACCCTTGAAGGGTGAAAGCCAGAAATAATTGAAAAAAAAAACTTTTGACATGACGAGATGCAAAACAAAACTTGTGTTACCATGGTATCTATACCCCACTAAGATGCATGTTATCATGCTATGTTGCTTATCATACTATTTCCTTAATTTTTCTCTTTACGCTTACATTTTTTGCGAATCTCTCCATTTTTCACAGTCTTGACATGGTTTTACCACATATATATGTCGGCGGCCGATCGTATAATCAGGCAGATCGTGAAGTGCCTCAGGCGCATCATGATCGGCCTGATTTTACTATTTGCCTGCGACATATACATCAGGGATCTTAACTGTGTGCACAACATTTAGACTACTTTCACCCTTCCTCTGCCAGTTTCATGCCTCACTGCCATACATCAGGGCTGGCTAGCAAGTCTGTGAACATCAAATCTGAATCATCCCTTAACTCGTTGAATGCCGCGAGTAAATGGGGTTGGTTGTAACCAATTAGCGTTCGCAAAAAGCGGCAGCCATGACACCCAATGTCCGGCGATTCTGACAGCGTCCTTGAGAAATTTCGTACATAGAAAGGTCAAAGTTGAAGACCAAAGAATTTTTCCCGCGCATGCGCAAGAACTGCGCACGTTCCCGCGCTCCGGTAAATCATTAATATAAATTATATGGAGTCACCAATCTAATTGCGGTTTTCTCTATGGTAAAGAGCGATAATAGAGCAAGCGATTCTGACCGTGTTCTTCATACACTTTCTTTATACATAAGGGTCAAAATCGCGAGTAAAGTCTCATGATACGCCGGCGCACGAGCGGCAAATGAGTGGTTAAAATTGGTTTAGGTTATATTTACCTGCTGAAATAAAGTTGACCTTTATCCAAAATAAAATAAAAAAAGTTAGGTTCTGAAACATATAATTTATTAGAAAACAGTTACAAGGATTTCTTTGCTTTAATCATCTCCATCACACTAACTTGACTACTTTCATCTATTTGCAGATTAGATTTGTTGGCAATTTACAAAATACTCATTAAATGGGGTGTTTTGGCTCAAATCGATTGACCATGGCATCTTTGATGATTTTAAAATGCATACTTATTTTTGCCAAATTTGTGGCTTGGCTCCCTTGACATCTACCACGGCGATATAGACAACGCAAAATCAAAAAAGATGAACGAAGATGTGGATGCTAACTATAAGCTATTGAGTCTTTCTACATCTTTGGCGTGATTTTTTTTTTTTAATTCATCTACTTTAGGCTGCAATTTGTAATGACACTTTGTTTTTGTGCAGGCGGTGCTTCATAAAATTCCAAAAATAATGATATCCTATAATTATTCCATTCTCCCATACGAAAGCTACGGCACTTCTGAATTGCCTGCCGAGCGCAGACTGATGTGTAGAGAACCGGTTGCGAGTTGTGTCAACTCTTTTGATTTGGATGTTATTTACCGCCACTGGAACGATCCCAGGCCAACTCGAACCCGTGCCAACACGCACGAACTACCCCTCTACACAAATCATCCAAATGTTGGGAGTTGGGCGATTGTGTAGTGCATAACACTCCTTGACAGCCACTCATCAATTCAGGTTGTTGGCTAGAGCAACTTAGCCTTGTATTCAGTTCTTTAATATTATTGCTTTGTCTTGTGTACAGATGTTGAAGACAGTTGGGTGGAAGGTAATAGTGGTGACTTGCGCCCTCTACAGCTCCCTGTACGCCTACGAGCGCTTGACTTGGACCAACAAAGCCAAGGAGAGGCTGTTCAAGAAGCAGTATGTGGCACACGCTACAAGGAAATTGAGGCTGATTGTGGATCTCACTTCCGCCAACTGCAGCCATCAAGTTCAACAGTAAGTGGCATAAAATTCTTGTTACTTCTTCCACATCCTCTCATTAAAAAATAATATTTTATCGCCCTTCCCAATGAACAATTATTATCTTTCATTGAATAAGTAAATACTAATAAATCTAAACGAAATATGACACAGAACAAGAAACAGAAGAGTAAAAAGGTAACAGTCGCAACTGGGAATCGAACCCTGTACCGCTTTCAACAGACAGAGCCTCAACCAACTCGGCGAGGCGCTGTCCCGGTAAGACAGAGATCCTGGGTTCAATTCCCAGTTGCTGCCGTTACCTTTTTATTTTTCTGTCTTGCTCTGTTTCATGTTTCATTTAAATTTATTAGTATTATTTTCTTCTTCAACGAGATTAATTATATTGAAGGGTATATACCTTCAAAAGTTATTCCAGTATAATTTTACACAATTAATTCCCATTATAATTTATGTTAAAACTTAAGTTCTAATTATTGTTATTATTTGGTAGTCATTTAAGTATTATATTATTACAATTATTATATCACTTGCTTTTTCCCGCGGCTCTGCTCGCATGGTATTAGGAGATTCCCACTCCGCCTCCTCCACCTTCCCTCTCCTTACTCCACTCCCCCCATCATCCACCCTCCCCCTCCACCCATCCCTCCCCCTCCACCTTCCCTCTCCCACTCCGCTCATCCATCAACCCCCTCTCCCTCCCCCTCCTTCTCCACCGACCCCACCCCCACCCCATACTCCTCCCCACCTCCCCCCACCTTCCTCCACCCCTCCCCATTCCCCTTAATTCCCTCCCCCCTCTCCCACCCCACTCCGCCTCCTCCACAGTCCCTCTCTCCACTCCACTCCTCCCATCAACCCCCTCCCCCCACCCCTCCACATTCCCTCTTCCCACACCACTCCCCCTCATCAAACCCCTTCCCCCCCACACCCTCCTGCATCCTTCCCCTTTCCCTCCTTCCCCCCTCTCCCTCCCCCCTCCACCAACACCCTCTTAACACCCCTCCCCACTCCCCCCTCCCACCTCTCGCATTCCACACATTCATTCCAAAACGAACGAATTCCAACGAACAAAAAAAAAGAATTATTTAATTTGGTGCAGTCATTTGGGTTTATACATACATTTCGGGTACATACATTTCGGTGATTAATTTTTAGAGATAGTTATTAAGTACGACGCCAACAAAGTACTCTTTTTAGGGTGAATTGCCTAATTAAAAAAAAAAAAAAATTGTTTTCAAGGCGACAAATGGTTTGCTTTTTTCCTGACGTTTGCAATAAATCGACTTTGTTAGGGACAAAAAACGTATGATAAACAATTTCATAACCACAGTGAATTCATAACGCCAGAGCTTACCAATATATTATAGCCTATAGTACTCATAAATAATCAGGGTGGCCACAGACCTGGAATACCTGGAAAACCTGGAATTATCAGGGAATTTTACCGAACCTGGAATTATCAGGGAAATGTCAGGGAATTTCGAAAAAAAATTATAATATCAGGGAATTCCAAAAATAAAACTATATTCGTTATTTTGCAATTTGTGAAACCCCAAAGTTGTATTTTATTACTTTTACTTACGACTTGTGTAACAAAAGATATGCCGACAAAGACAAACTAGATAGGTATTTTTTTATTATTAATGCCCTTGCAACACAATCATGTCATCTAGTTGATGTGTGTGTGTGTGTGTTTTTATTTTGTGTGTGTAGGTATTTTAACATTTAAATCAAGGTTTTTAGTATTTATAAAATTACATTGCATCACTATTTATACCATAGATTCGTGTAAATACATAATAAACCTCTTTCTAAACTTAAGTCGAATGCTTATGGTTCAGTTTTCTCTGAACCATAAGCATTTTCTTATGGTTCAGATATGGTTTCTCTTTTCTTTTCTTTTACCCAAAGGGTATATTGTTTTAATTATTAATATTCTAAATCTAAACTGTTCCCTAGTATTGTTGCTTGTTTCATGTGATATTTTTTTGTATCTCTTCTAATGTTAATGTTTTTTTTTGTTTATTTTTCTATTTTTTCTGGTCTTTTCATTTCTTCACAAATTGTCTTCAGGCGAAATATCATAAATTTGTAACAAGTGTATTTTGTGTTTAATAGATTATTGTAATGCAAAGAAATAATTTATGCTATAGATGACGGAATTCCCTTTATTATTTATTTAACAAACAATATCCCCATAGGGAACGTACCCATACTACGTGACCAACTTTTTGCACTTTTTAACCCCCCCCCCCCCCCCGGTGACCAAAAACCTAAGCCCCCCGCCGCTCATTTGTACCAAGCGTGGTATTTTGAAGACCCCCCCCTGAACAGGTGACGTAGTATGGTACGTTCCCTTATATCAAATTAAACATATCATGGAAAAATGTAGAAACTGCCCTGGAAAACCTGGAATTATCAGGGAATTTTGAAATCCGTTTTTTGTGGCCACCCTGATAATGTAGCTTTCTATTAGTGAAAGAATTTTTAAAATCCATTCAGTAGTTTTTGTGTGAAAGAGTAACAAACATACATCCAGACATCTATACATCCATGCAAACTTTCACCTTTATAATATTAGTAGGATTTTTTTATTTTTTTTATTAGCAAAATTTTTTGATACATGGGAATAGGTACATACATAATTAATTAGTTACTTATCCACTCGAGTTTCAAAGATTTGGAATAAGAGTGGGCTCATTCCAAAAATCATTCCTCCAAATAGAACTGTGGTATAAAGAAAATCGTACATTTTTACATACGTAGTGCTAAAAATGGAATTGTTTTTTATTACTAAAAAAACTGTATGTTTCTAATTTTTGTCTGCGAAAAGCTGCGAAGTATCCAACTAAGATTAGGTTGTTTCACAGAATTAAATATCCAACCTAAGAACAGGTTGTTTCTCAGAATTTGAACAATTCATCAAAATTCGAAGTTAATTTTCAAGTTGTGTGAAAGTTCTTTTCAAGTTCAGTTCTGTGAAGCAACTGGCCCATAATGGTATAAAAACAGAACTTGAATAGAACTTTTACAGAACATGAATATTAACTTTAAAATTTGATGAGATTGTTCAAACTCTGTGAAACAATCCATCCTAAGTAATCTCTATATTACAACACAAGCAGCACGCTTAAATGATCTGGCTGAATTGTACGAGTATGTATAATTGTATGTATGTACAATGCGTAATTTAAATGTATAATTAAAGCATATTTTTGATGATTTTCTCCAGAGAACTGTCTTCAACTTTTGCCCAGCTGTGTCACCTGGTGGATGAGGCCAGCGGCGAGATGGACAGCAAGGTTCACGAGCTGGACGTGTCATCTCAGATGCTGGAGAAGGCCGCAACCTCGGCCAAGAAACTTAGGAATAAGGCTAACTATTTAAATAACGAACTGGACATGTTCAACGAGGCCTTCCTCAAACCTACCCAATAGTAATTGTAATTACCAAGATTTTATTGATGTTAATATTGTTTTGTAAAATGTCTGTAAACTAATTATAATAATTATGATAAATAATTTTTCTTTAGTAAAACTACAATTTACAACAGTGATTAGTTGTAGAAGAAAATGTTACTTTTTTACTAACAATCTTTCCCATTTTCTAGATAGAGATAAAGCAACTAGTCATGAATAGCGATATTAATATTAGTTGTATTAAATAACAATAGGGAAATGTGAATTCTTTCTTTTGTTTTTATTTTGCAATATTTGGTGATATCTTCTGTATTTTATAGTATGGTATGTATGTATGTATGTATTTATTTATTCCTTTTTTACTATTGAACAAAATCCTCCGATGAAATCTTCTTTCGTGGAAGTTGTTTTAATTATATACCTACACATTATTTCGACAAAATTATTGATAAATAAAAAAATTTATTGGTACGTTTGTCTGCATTTTTTATCAGACGTGAACCATTGCGATAGCTGGTCGACTGCCATTTGCTGGATACAAATTATTGATTAATTTAGACTTTGAAAGACAAGATTAAATAAAATTTACTTATTATAAAATCCCTGAATCCTGCTGAGAAAATTAAATATAAAAAAAAACTGACTTATCCAATAATATCACCTTTCCTAGCGATAACTTAACGACACTTTATAAAAGGCAACTACACTATGTAATATTAAAATGATTGTTTATATCATTTATGTAGAAAGTTATAGGCTTTCTCCTATTCCTAGAACCATTGTTACTTATTTTAAATGAATGAATTGTTTACATGATTAATGAATAATATTTTAATGAACTGTTGCTGTTTAATAAAAAGAAAGTTAATAATGTGTATTTAGTTTTGTTTTTCAAATCTCCTTTTGTCTTTTAGTTTTAATTCTCAATTTGCAGCAGAAGGAACCATTTTCACTTGTAGCCTGAAACTGTTTAAAGTACAGATTTATGTGTTAACGAGGCTACTAAAGTAGCTACTTTCCAGAAAATTTTGCTTGTAGATATTAAACGATATTATTAGTAATACTCAGATTTTAAGAAAAGTAATTTATTTTGGCATCGTAGTAACAATGCTCTGAATAAATGAAAAGGAAATTTGGTTCAACCAACCAAAAAGGATTGCCAGTTTGCCAAATAATAAAACAAAACATTGTAATTGTAATAAAAAAAACTGATACATAATATTATTTTTGAGAAGGTTGTTCACATTCTTATAGGTATTATAGTATACAAAAAAATCACTATGCCCCAATGTCGCCTAAAAGATGATTTTCTAAATTAGTTTCACAAAGAAGTTCATCTAGGAATTTGGTTTTCACTGGGATGACCTAAAATGAAATCAAAGAAGAATGACAAATAAATTATAATTACTTAATCAATTTGTAAGTAAGATACATCAATTCAAAAATTACCATCCCCAGGTCGAACGCACAGAAATTCAATGTCAATAAATTATTTCCACAAACCAGCAACGGAATCTCAGAATTTCTTAAATTGTAAGTGGTCCACGGTCTATTATATAATAGACATAACATAATAAAATCCATGTACTGTTTTCCGTACACTTCAAGTAGTTGAGAATGAATTTCTACCAGGATTTTTTTTTTTCACAAAAAAACTAATTATAGAGCGTAATTCACCCCTGGCGGGTGCGGCGAGCGCAAGCTCCATCGCGAACGGTTACCACGCCGAGACTAAGCGTCACAGAGGGTGCATCGCGGTGGGGATTTGGAAAGGGGAAACCAGGCTACACGCCAGTGTTAAAAGAATGCGCGTAATATCGTTTTTCGCGAATTCAGCACATTGGAGACCTTATTTTACAGAGAGCCCTCATAGTTAAAATGATAAATAAATAAATTTAATCGAGTTGGCAAAATTAATCAAAGTGTCTTGTGTTTAATTCCTAGTCTGGTTAAGTCCTCCATCATGACACAAGCAACATTTTCTGCTTTTCGTGGTGGTAGTAGAAAATTTTCAAATATTGTCAGGTTGTTCGTAACCCGGGAATGTTTGGCTTTTTTTTAAAGAAAAAAAATTAAAGCCTATTAGTATTTACATACCTTTGTATTATTGCCATTGAAAGAATCTTTTAAAAAGCGTGTATATTTTCCTTCAATTATTTTTATATTATAATGGTGACAATCGTCCGTAGCTTGAGAAAGGCTTTCATAAAGAAGCATTTCTTTGATATTTTCAATGGGATACTTCAGAACCTTGGTGTTGTATGCATGACTCATTACTTCAAGTGCATTCCTAAAAATGAAAAGAAAATATGTCGTATAATCACAATTTATACCCAACTAGTCCTAATAGTCTGGAGTCAGTGGGTCTAATATTGGGGATGTTTGTTTGTATTGGAGAAAGTACAGAAAAAGCTATTTGAATGTTTGTTTAGAGATTCCAGTAGTTCTTATTCTCATTGGGACTATGAACTATGATTATTGGCACCCCCAATATTGGGGATGTTGTGAGGTGAGGGTGAAAGTTAGATAAATGTTTGTATGTTTAGATTCCAGTAGAAAATCGCCCGATCATTGGGACCATGATTATTGGTAACCCAAATATTAATAATACTGAGATGGAAAAGTAAATATGTAGAAAAGTTTTGACTAATTAAAAATACTAATTTCGGTTGTGTATCTGTAACTCCGATTCAATGAACTCTATTTGCTTTGAATTAAAGTGTCATTTTCAAAATTGGAACTGATATTGTGAAAAATTCTGGCAAGCAATACAGTAGGCACCTTACCTTATAATACATAATGTAATGTTTGTACAGATAATTATTTTAATTATATTTATCCAGTGATTTTTCACGGGTCTGCACCAGGTATTTTATAAATAAGAATGTCAAAGATCAGGAACAAAATACCAGGAGCATAGAAATGTGGTTGGGTTCATTGCTTTATGAGCATTTATTGCTCAGTGACAGAAGTTGTTAAAAATCACAACGATGAAACCATCAATGTTTCATAACGCTGATGGATTTCATACGTATTTGTGTTCCAATTGACCATGCAGATCGGAGGAATCCAGATTTTGGACTTCCGCACATTAAGTGTACTTACTTACACGGTGGACTAAGTCAAGTTTGCAATATCGCCAGTCTGTTAACAACCATCGTAACGTGACATTTCGCTCTACGTTGAAATGTTATTTTTATCAATCGGAAGTGTGTAATATGAAGCATTATATCGCCGTCTTTCATCAAATGCTTCATGTGAACCGCTTATTCATCTCATGACTCAACTTTATCGTGGTTCTAATAACTAACCGAACAATCTTATCGTACGCTTTTGGATACACCTGTGACCGTCGCAGAATGGAGATCAAGCCACGAGACACAACAGTGAGTATTACTTAATTGTGTATACCGGATCTTGTTTGGTGATCGGGCATAATTCGTATCGAAGTCAATAAGCGTTTTATTTAGCAAAGAGTAGCCGCAAGGTTATTCTAAAACCCCATGCATAGTCTCGATTCAATCAATGTTTTTAAAAATACACTTTTATTGTGCTAGTGATTTCATTAAAGCGGTCACCTACCCAAGACTAACCACGAAGGTAGCAGCCATTGCGATTGCTTGGCAAGAAATTTTGCAATTTCGCTATAAGCATTTGATTTTAGTAGTCTTCTTCTTAAGTCGGTTCCTCATTGCTGAGGATTGTGACCCCCTACTCCAATTTCCATGGTGGACAAGGCTACTCCACTGCTCGCGGTCCTGTGCTCCATGGACACCACAGCAGCGAACACCAACATACCGGACTGCAGTGATACTTGGTCACTCCAGCGCATTGGTGACCTTCCTCTTCTGCCTTTCACTTTGCCAGTGACTACGAGCTTCTCCAAGATGGAGTCCTCGGTTTGACGAACAACATATCTTAAAATACTTTGTAGGATAGGGAGTTGAAAGCCTATTGTGGATGCCTAGCTCTTGCAGAATGGACACATTTGTGCATTTTTTTTTAACTTACGACAATCTTTTGAAATTTAAAGTTTTAAAAAAATATTTATTACCCACCTCCTTATAGCAGGAAGATATAATATTCCAACACAGAGGACAAGCGGAGGAAGGCTTTTCAGTATTTTGCATTCTTTTATCCAGTTCCTCGTTATGTGACTCACTGAAGCAATGAAACAGGATTTGAGAAGTGGATTCCTGTAAAAGTATGAAATCGTTGAAAAAGTCAATTTAAATAGATTTATGATAAATCAATATAATAGTTTTTTTTTAAATGCACAATTTTATGCTAACTTGAATTTTTCTGGAATCCTTAGAAATCTTTCTAGTGGGTGAACATCACCTAAATTACTCATTATGTAAATAGCTTCCATTAAAGGCCGTTTAAATATAACTTCTTTAGTATAAAAACTTAATGAGGAATTTTGGGGCTGAATGTTTAATGATTCCATGCCACTAATAATTAAGTCAGAAGATTGAGCACCATATAAGTTTTCCATTTCATCATAACAAACCAATAAGCGCTTAACATATTCCAAAAAATGTTTTTTGTTTAAAACTGGATCATAATTTATGATTTTTTCTTCGCATAACCTGAAAATTAACAATATGATTATTTCTTCAAAAATAATTGCAAAATTACTTTGTGACATAATAATTTTAAATTAAGGGAAAATAACCAACATTGTTTATATCAACGGTGGAAAGGTAGAATGACTTACAAGCCATTTTTTTTCAGCTTTATGGCTCTTTAGTCATTCCCCCTTTCCCCAATCGATATGACTATTATATTATACAGGGTGTAACAGCAAATACCCGAAAGGTTTTAACCCACAGTTCCTGAGTATAGTGGCGAGGTGTGATTGAATTTTTTGTTTATTTATTAGTATCAGAATACTAAAATATGTCTATAATTTAAACCCGCAATTCTTGAGTATAGTGGCGAGGTGTGATGAAATTTTTTGTTTGTTTATTAGGTTCACGACGAGTTCATCGAAAACGAATTCATCGAAAACCAATTCATCGAAAACCAATTCATCGAAAACCAATTCATGGAATGATCAATTCATCATCGAATAGCCAATTCATCGAAAAAATATATTTTGTTGATATTCAAGAGAAATGCCGAGCGGACCGAGAAGTTAAAAAGGCATTGGTCAACCTAACCTAACTTAACTTAACCTATTTAACCAATTTTTAAATATTTTTTTTTATCATCACTCTTAATGACCTTTCTGAGTTGGTTTCATTATGAGTTGTCTGGTCACCGTTCCTTAGATATCCCTTTTTTGCAGTATCAGACAATCGGAAATCGAAGAGATAACCTATAAATTTTACACTGTCACTACGAAACTGACAGTTTCTAAACATATTTAACTCAGTTTTTTTTTTTCCTTTATTTTTTCCCAATTTTTACATTTGACATATACATATACAATATTATAAAAAAAACATAAGAATAATGGGAACCCACTAAGGCGCAGCCTGTGCGTGGGTAATATGGTTAAATACATTATATTATTGGACCTAGAAAGAAACAATACAGTGGCATATAAAGAAAAATCGTGATTACATTTTGTCTGAACAGCTTGGGTAAAAAGTGTATACAATAATAATAAAGTACTATAGGTATATATATATCTATATACATTCTTAGGTATTAGATAGAAAGGCAAATTTTTGAATACTGTAATAAACATAATTTGAAAAATTAATTTATAAATAAAATAATACATATAAACTTAATTTCAACAGATTCAAGAGCTAGAAAACAGTTGTTAAAGTGAAAACAAAAAAGGAGTAAAAAAAGTCCTAATCAAACCAAACTTTATAACAGATCAAACACCAGAAAATATTCGATTTATAATATTATTTATAATAATAAAAAATAGCATTTTCCCAGATTTTTAAAAAAGGAAACTTTTTAGTGAATATTTCAATAAACAGATATTAAAATATATATTTGAGTATCGTTGTTCTGTGTGGTTACATATTTATAGCATAGTTAAACAGACCTTTTTGGACCAGACCATTTAATTTTGACAGCTCTAATATCTAAAAAAAAAATGTTTTTCAATGAATTGGCGATTCGATGAATTGATTTTTGATGAACTCGTTTTCGATGAATTTGCTTTCGATGAATTGATTTTCGATGAACTCGTTTTCGATGAATTTGCTTTCGATGAATTGATTTTCGATGAACTCGTCGGTTACCGTTTATTAGTATCAAGAATACTAATATATGGCTTTATAATTAATTACAACACAAAGAAATCAGTCAAGTAATTTAATTTAAAAATAACACAAAACTAATAACATACCTATAAGCGTAGAGTGCGTGGAATCTAACAATTGGTTCCAGTATTTGTATACAGTCCTCAGGGGGTAAGTCTTGTATAACCATATCTTGCTGTATGGATCTTAGTCTATCCACTATAAAGTCATATACGCATATTGGTCTAAATCTAGTGTCATTGACTACTCTGAAAACATGCAATAAAATTATTAAAAATACAATTTGTTTAACTATTACACAAAATAAAACATGAGGGAATCATTTTTGTTAACATTTAGGGCTGGTGGTATTTCAGTTAAAGAATAAATTATTTTTGCTAAAGGGTAGATTTCCTAAGAACCCAAAGAGATATTCCGAGGACTTACAACATTACCTAGTTTCCTCCAAGGTTTTCTACAAAAAACATACCAGCAATTATTATTTGTATGTTTTTTGGAGATAGCGTTATTGACCTTAAGCTCTCAACTCCCGAGTATACTTAATGGGCTCACTGCACAAAGGGCCGGTCTTGGGCAGGCGCAATTGGAGCAGTCCACTCCGGGCACTGACTCACCAAAGTGCCAAGGAGCCAAGGCGCTGATAATACCTTAAACTTAACACCACACACTTGAGGTTTTTACTAGCGTCAGGCGCCATTTGGCTCAGGGCCGGGCCTGACTGCACAAAATCACTAGCACACCAAGGACGGGTTGTTTCATAGAATTTAAACAATTAATCAAATTTTAAAGTAAGTTCTGTGAAAGTTCTATTCAAGTTCTGTTATTATTTCACAACTATTAACAGAAATTAAAAATATTAATAGAACTGGAATAGAATTTTCACAGAACTTGAAAATTTATTGGAATTTGATGAATTGTTTAAATTCTGTGAACCAACTGCCCCAGGACACATGTGAAGTTAGTGGATCACAATTTAAAAATCATACACACCTACACTTCTACACATAAAGGGTGGGTTTCTTCATTTACCGAGAATGCTAAATGCAATGCTGATTGCAAAAGTAAACGATCGAAATACAAAAATTTCTATGCATTTGACAATTTACTTTTACAATTAGCATTGCATTTAGCATTCTCGGTAAATGAAGAAACCCACCATCATACTTTAAAAACCTTCAACGAAGAAAGTTTCAATAAAAAAAAACACACAAAGTTTAAACTTGCTTAAATAACAATATTTTGCAGGTCTAAATTGGAAAGTGACCGACCGATGTTTCAGTTTCGATTGCGCCTGATTTCAGTTAGTAAACGAGTTCCAAAAATTTGCCAAAACCTCAGCTCAGTCGAAACCCATGTCGTATTGGTGATGTATTGGATCATTTATTTATTTACGCCCTTAGGGCTTTTACATCAATCATGTAACAATAATAATAGATATCGAACTAAGGTTACATATGGCGTCATTGCCTGTCACGGTTACTTTAACTCGGTGACTAGCTGTCACTGGATCACAGTGGATCTGAAGAACTGGCAATTTTTGGAACCAGTTCTTATCGGATTTATAAAATGAAAAAAAAAACACTCAAACTGGGGGAAGCCGAAGTAAAAGCTGCCCGCATGGCCTAGCAGCCAAAACCTGCAGAGCGGGTTTTTAACTGCTAGTATAAACAATAATATTCCCATTATTTTATATTATTTTTTTCTCTTCCTAAATTGAGAATTTTAGAAATTTCGGTTTTTTTTTTTACATTAACTCCATACAGGAGGCCTTGAGGAAAATAATTTTCCTCAGGGCCTATGTCATCTGGGATTCTGTGTGGAGGGTCTTATTGAGGAGAGGAAGGAATGAACAATGGTCTTGAAGAGACCCATGTTGTATGAAGGAGGAAACACAGAGGCCGGCAAATCATTCCACAGCCGAGCTGTTGAACACAAGAACGAGTCGAAGAAGCGCCCTGCTCTCATGTGACAAATGTCACATGGGTACAAGGGCGGATCCAGGATTTTTTTCTGGGAGGGGCACAAGGGGCGGACAGGCAAAAAAAATAAGAAATACTGTTAGAAATAAACTTGACGTATCATACTGCAAGTTTATTTCTACAAGGTCAAGTATGTATAGGAAGGTTTATGAAAGTGTCAAAACAATAGAAAAATTAAATGTTTAATAAAGACAGTTTTTGCTTCGAAGTATGTACTGTGATGGAATCTCCACAGTACACAAAAATACTGTCTGGGGTATAAAATCCACCCTTGACTGGGTACAAATGTTGGGTACGCGTTTGGCTATGCACCGGTGCCGAAGGGATCAATGATGCTAATTCCTCGGAGCATCTTCCATTGTTATACCGGTAGAACAAGGATAGCATTCCCACCCGACGCCTGTGCTCTAAAAATTGCAATCCGTCTTTTAAGATGATATAAATTTTGGAAAGGAATAAATTAAAATATCAACAGAAGTGAATTTATTTTCAAGTCTATATAGTCTTTGGATTGGGGTGTTAATGAAATAGTTGGTTTTCGACGGATAAACAACAGCTCTGGAAGCCGCGTGTCAAAATTTGGTACTCTGAATGTTATTAGTTTTGTTAGGTCTGGTGCGTCAATTGAGCCATTAACTAATTTGAATAAAAGTATCAGATCGCTCTTGGTTCTTTAAGTTATAATTAATTTGTTAAAAATGTTTTTTTTATTTTTTTTTTATGAATACAGTACAAGAGCCCCAACTGCTCCCGTCTGGAGCCAGTGAGATGTGGCATCCCCGATTGGGGTATGTTGTGAGGCAGAAGGTAGTGGGGAGGGAAAGGAGATGGGGAAAGTGGGGAAGTATCTGGCTATTCAGATCTGATCACCAAACACGGCTAAAAGCCATTTCAAGCAACTTACAATTCTGAACGGTGGTCTTACACCAGGGCGATACTGAGGGTATCTTCCACTCTGGAACGTACCGCAAATATACCATATATTATTTTAAATGAATTAATTGTGAAATAACACAAATCAATCAAATAAAATTTATTTGCTGGGATTCGATCCCGCGACCTTCGGATTGCGAGTCAAGAGCCTTACCGCTAAACCACGCCGGCCGTCGGGTATGAAGAGTTTGAAATTAATGAACCTTAAAAATTATGCCCTTAGAATATGGGAACCAAATAGTGGAATCGTATTCTAAATTACTTCTCAGTGAAGAGAATTTGAAACGAATAAAGTGACGTAAAATCATGTGGTTAATAACTTAAATATTATTTTAAACTAAGCTGTTTTTCAAAGATCATCATTTAAATAATAAAATTAGTTATTGTAGTACTTTTGTCTAACATAAATACTATTAAAGACCAGACAGTTTACTATGGTTAGTAGTTCTAAGATCTTTTGTATTTGTATAATTCCTTTCAGTTAAATTACCTATAGCGAACATTGAAGAACTGGTAGCAATACACCAAAAAGTGCTAAAAGTAAACCAATTTATTCATTAAATTCATTTATTTTATTTCATAGAGCATTTTATTTAACACTAACTTTATAAATAAACCGAAACTAGAAAGCCGAAGCTGAAAATCAGTCGGTCACTAAAATTGGACGAATTTTATAGAAAAAAGCATGTTGCCCACTTCCCAAGTCAGCGATAATAATATATACCACTAAAATAATAAGGAGTTAGGTGAAAACTTACTGCGTGAAGAGGTATTTAATAGTCTTAAGGAGAACTTCAATGGGTCGCAACTGGTTTGGACAGTTCAAGTTAATACCAGCTGCAGAGCGGCAAAAACACTTGACTATCCTATTCCGATCAGCAGTAGGATGTTTGTTTTTTTCCGTCCCAGCTAATATTTCCAATGGATGTAATAATCTCTCTCTTTCCCGCCTAAAACAAAAAAAAACTATTGGATTGATTGAATAAAATAAACCGCACGTTACTTTATTAACCCTCCGTCGGGCGCAGCCGGCCTCAGAGGCCAACAAAATACATTGTTTCCCTCTCCACTTTACTAGCCTAACTTTAGGGACCTTACACGGCACCCACTTCAGTCAGTCGTCGGCATTTTAAACAGCTTACGTACAACCCCCCTGGCTTCACAGGCCGCCTGCGCCCGATTGGATTCTAATTTCAGTTTTCCTCTCTTCAGGCATTTTATATGCAGATTTTTCTGAATATTTTTTTTTGAAATGGCTAGTAAGTAAATGCCCTCTATCAACCGAATGATTTTGATGATATGCTGAAGCTTCTCCTCAACGATGATGCTTCTGAAGATCCAGCTTTGGTTGAAGATTTAGAAAAATTGTTTATTTTAGTTTATGGTTGGTAAATGTTAATGTTTAATAAATTGGATCTTTTGTGTTAAATTTGGTATAATTCCTTTCTATGGATCCTAGTAAAGACTACCCAACAAGTATTTTGTGTTAGAATGAATATAGTGGGGGTGGGGGGAGGGTGGCCTCTCAGGCCGGGTAAGCCGATTCGGTTCACCGATAGGTGTGCCCGACGGAGGGTTAACTGCAGCGCCGGATCTGCCATACGTTCAAAAACGTGCAAAAAACCTGGCGCCAACTCCAAAGGGGCGCCGTGAGAAAATAAACATTGTATTAAAAATTTGTTATAATATTCCCTGAATCGTTTAAAAATTACCCATAGTACGAAATAATTATTACGCTCTAGCAACACTTTCCAAAGATACAGACTGCGCACGCATCTGGTTTTAATTCAACGAAATTCAACGATTTACGAATTTTTAGTCAGTTACAGAATTTTTTTACAAATTCCATATATTTAGTTTAAACGTAAGATCTATTTTTCCATATATCTTTTACTGTCTTTTACGACGAATGAGTGCGATCCAAATTCATTAACCAATCACAGCGCCGTACTTTTATTCAACAGAACAAACAAACCGACGGCGCCTTTCAAAGTGCTTTTGCACGATTTAAGTCTCTAGGAGAATGTGGTTAAAGACCATTTTCTTATGAAATCTTCAGTAAATTCAAAATTCCATTAGCATAAACATCGCACGGTTTGCAAGGTTGCAACTTGTTAACAGTTTCATCATTGTTTTGACAGTTGAAGTTCCTTAAATGTACCTATAATTAATTTCTATTAGATTTGTTATTTTACAGTCAGTAATAATCAGTGTAAGCGTCTTTCGTAAGCCGTTGATACCATAGATACTTTCGTGTTTGTTCGCTCAACACAGAACACAGGGGAAATGGAAATGCAAGGTACAAATTTGAGGTTATATTATTAGATTTTTTAATTTATAACCTCATTTCTATTGGTTGTTAGAGGTTGTGGATTGTGGATTACAATGAATAGAACAATAATTAAAAAAAACTTTCAGGCTCGCAGAATCTAAAACTTAGAATTAAAGAGCATAATGGCATAAAAAAACTCGTTTCCATTGGGAATTTTTTAATTCCAATTTCTCCAGCACCGATAAAAAATGATGTCCCGCGCAATGACGTTACAATGGTCCCGAGCACATCTAAACAGATATCTATCGCACAAATTCCTCCGGTCGAATTATTAGAAGATAAAAATAACGTTACTGATAGCAGTTTAAATTTAATTCTGTTTTCAGAGCTTGAATTGAAAGATCCCGGATGCTGGCCAAAGTTATCTCAAAATTCCATTAGTTTATTAGTTCAGGAAGGTCCTGTACAATTGAAAGGTTTTGATTTTCCTATTACGAACAAGCGTAAAATTTATACTAAGTATTATTACAAGAAACTGCCTAATGGAGAAGAATTACATAGATCGTGGCTTATTTATTCGAAAACTTTAGATAGGGTTACACCCTTTAAATGTCTTGATTTTATTTGATAAATTAGTGTAAAAAAAAAAAATTTTATTAAAAAAAAAATTGGGGTAAACGAATTTTTAATCAAAATAAAAATGTAGGGGGGGGGGGCGCCATCGGTACCTACTGCACAGGGCGCTAGATTTCGTAGATCCGGCCCTGGTTAACTGACTATGAATAGGAACTCACATTTCTATTTCAAGCACTGGACACATAATGAGACATTTTCCTTTCGTACCCATTTTAATTTATATCTTAGAATGGCTACTTGTAATAATACAACAAAATAAAATAATACAATAAAATAAAATAATACGAATGAATGAATGCAAACGAAATAAAGATTACTAAAACATCATTTCAAAGCATCTTGATAAAATATTATTGCTATAATAAAATACACACACTTGTTCAAAGTATTATTATTTATTTGACATTTGACATGTCAAACAGTGTTGCCAACTCGAATTTTAAAGTAGAGCTAGGCGAAACCCAAAAAGGAGCTAAAATTTTGAAAATGACACAAAGCATGGGGGGGGGGGTTGTTAGAGAATTTCAGAGAAGAAAAATTCCCAGTTTCCGGGGGGGGGGGGGTGGGGACTTTTATTTTCACAATAATTTTTGACAACATCGAAGTCTTCAGGATTTTCTTATTGTTTTTTTTAAATATTTTTTTGTTAGACAGCTAGTCCTCTAAAAAAATCTAAGTAGTCATCCGGTTCCAGTTACTACTAGGACCGGCTTCATCAGGATTTTTTTTCGTATACAGCCATTGTTCCAATTTTTTTTTGAACTTCTAGGAGAAGTCTATTTCTGGTTTTATTTTTGACAATATTTAACTGGCTAAAAACTCGTTCCACTTCTCCGTTTGACCACGGCAGAGCAAGTACCGAAATTGCGAAAGAGCTGATTTCGTGGAAAGGATTTTCATCAGCTGCCTCACGATACTTTAGAACCTCAGCCCAAAACTTGATAGTGCTTGATATGCTTCTCCAGGGTATTAGAGAGATCTGGAACCATTGGACTTTGGCTAAATAATCACGTACTGCGTAATGTTATATACTTGCAAAGCGCATTCGAATTCGAAGTAGACTGACGCAAGACGCAATATTATTTTTTCAATATTGTTTCACGTGAATAAGAGCTGAAATATCTGAAAAAACGAGCTAAGAAGCTAAATAACTTTTTTTGGAGCTGACGATGTCGATTTAGAGCCAAATCTAGCCCTAAAGGAGCTTAGTTGGCAACACTGATGTCAAAGAACCATAAATATACTTGACAAGAACCATAAAAATCACCAATCCACCAATCACAAAAAGAGTGTGTAATTTAACTTTGTATCTAGAATAACCACTGTAAAACGTAGATAATATAATATACTTTATATAAATACAAGCTGGTACCCGGCATGCGTTACAATGCAATTTAATAAAGAAATTGTTTCTCCCTGCGTGTCCTTTCGCATTCGACTCGTTCCCCTTCCGCCTCCTCTACCACTCCCGCGGCCCCTTCCCCTCTCGCGTTCCCACTCCGCCTCCTCCACCTTCCCTCTCCCCACTCCACTTCCCCCGTCCTGCGAACCTCCCTCCAAAGTTCCCCTCCCCAAGGGTTTCTATCCCCCTCCCATGAAACCACCCCCTTCCCTCCCCTCCCCTCCCCAATCCCCCCTCCCTTCCACCCGCACCCCGCTCCCGTAAGGGAATTGCGTTTCATTTTCTTTATACGTGTGAAGGAGATTTATTAAATTTATTGTATTTTTCCTTTGGAGGGGTGCAGACATACATTCACCGTTTGTCTCATTTTCAAATGTTGACATTTAGTGTGTAAGAAAGAAGGGCGCATTATATGTTTAAGAACAAAAATCAATCAACATTTAATACAACTCAAATGCAAAACCAATATATTTACTAAGACAAAAAAAAAACTATAATAACCCATCTTCTGAAGTGCTCTGTATCATCAAAAAATAATATAAATCAAACAATTTAAAAAACTATGTCAAAAAGCAAATATTTTACACAAAACTTGTGTAACAAACAACATAAGGAAGAATCGTGGCTCTCTTATCAGGCACAAGAGCTTCTCTCTTTTGAAACATGACCAATGATGACCTTAAATATAATATTTTGTAAAATACATGTGTATAAATGTAACTCATATTTTTTTATTACATAAAAATGGTGAGTATTAAGCGTGTCCAGTAATACCGAAAGATTACTTAAGATAATGAAATTTTATGCCTTTTCCATTGCCCCGAATGCAAGTTGTATTTTATAGTAATAAAGGTGAATCTAAAGGTTTTTTCTAAAAATATTCGTATTTTAAGCATGTTCCGTCATCCCGAAAGATTACTTAAAGATTTATAGATAATTTAGTTAGGTACCGTTGTTTTCTTATTTACATTTTCAATCAAATATTATGGTACGGCCACAATGCGGCTTCAAACGTTTGGCCGATTGTGTGGAGGGGTAGTTCGTGCGTTGGAAGTTCGAGTTGGAAGGTTGGAGTTTGAGTTGCCCCGGTATCGTCTTCGAGGCGACGGCTGGTTCGTGCGAGTTGGTCAAACACATCAGTCAGCTCAATATCATTACGGCAGAGTGGTTTAATAAATAGTTTTAAAATATTACTTTTTTAGCTTTACGAATCGAAATCAATTTCATGGAAACCGAAGCATCGCCTCCACAATTGTAGGCAACTGATAAGATACATAAGGGCATTATCAGCCGTTTGACGTCCGTCATTTTGGAGTTCGGAGTTGGAGGGTTGGCCCCTTCCACCACACGATCGGCCAACCTACCAACTCCAGACTGGATCTTTAACCCCTGATTTTTTTTATTTTTGGATATGGCATCACCGGGTACATCAATTTGTCTATGACTTTCAACTGTCGTCCATTCGCATATGTCTTTGTCTATGCTCTATCGCCGCTGTCATAATTGTCAATTGTCAAACAAACCCAAAACCAAAAATCAAACACTGTTGAACTTTGTCTATTTCTTGTGTTACGAGAAAATTGCGGCGAAATCATTAAATAATAATTGATCGCATTAAAATGGGGAAACGGAAAGATATATCATTCGACGAAAGCCTCAAAAGTGGTAATATTATTTTACATTAAATGCTGAATCTTTCTAGTTCATACAATGAGGATGCTAGTTTCCCATCCTTACACGTGTCTCTCTTATCATTTCTATTTTTGAAGATTACTGTCACACTCAAGCTAGAATTTAAGGTGTTTTTATTTTACTTTCATCATGGCTTCAAACAAAAGAAGTTACTCATACTGCTGTGGAAATCAACTGTCAACTGCATGTCAGTCAAGCTTCTTAGGAACCAGTGCTGCTCTCTTTAATTTTTGTTTATTTTAATGTTGTGAAAACATTTAGTTTCAGATGATTTGGATCTACCTCAAAAAAGACATAAGCGTCACAAGCATAAAAAACATAAGAAGAAGAAGGATCAGTTAGACGATTTTGATAGCGACGCATCTATAGATGTTTCTTTCGAGGATGGCATTGATGCCAAACCCGCTTTTAAAGTTAAAATCAAAATGAGTAAAGACTCTCCTACAACATCTGCTGCAGACTTACTCAAAAACCAAATTATTAAATATTCAGAAAAAAAAATACCAGTTCCGTCAGTATCCAATATGTCTCCCAAAGTAGCTGCAAAAAAGAAGAAAGGCAAAGGGAAAGATAGCGGCACTTCAAGTGAGGAGGAGAGATGGCTAGACGCTATAGAATCTGGAAAACTTGAGGAGGTACATCTTGTTGCATTTTGTTTTCCTTTGTTCTATAAGTGCAAATTATCAAACACTAATATTGTTATATCACCACATTTTCAGGTTGATGATGAATTGAAAAAGATTAAACCGAAAGACCCCAAAATGATGACAGCCCGTCAGAGGGCTATGTACGACAGGGGGAATGATAAGGAGCCGAGCCCTGGAGGAGAAGTGTTACTGGCCCTTCCATCTGGATACAAAGAGAAAGTTATGACTGCTGAAGCGATACAGAAGGCAGCCCTAAAATCTCAAAAACGTAAACAGCTCGCTGATGAGAAACGGGAGAAGGACAAGAAAAAAACCATGGAAAGACTTTTGAAGAAGCAGGAATCAAAAATCTTGAAAGGAGCTCCAAAGTGCAAGACATTTCGAAAAGCCGTTCCACACATTACTTACAGACACACCAAAGACGGAATTATTGTTTTGATGCCGCCGGATGTGGACTATCCCATAAAAGCCCAGTATGCCCTAGATCCCCCCAAGCCAGTCATTTGTGGCTTGTCTGATTGTACTAATTTGAAGAGGTATTCATGCTCAAGGACCGGTGTCCCGTTGTGTAGTTTAAAATGTTACCAGAAAAATTTATTGAGTGTTGTCGTTTAGTGTTTTAATAAAATGATATGTTAAAAAATAATTCTTTGTTTCATTCCTGTCATAATTTTGAGACTTCTTGTGCTAAAATGAATTGACATTCTTGACAAATTTTTCAACATTATTTTTTTAATTAACCACTAAATATCCAATGTGCAAAGTTGATTAGATAAAAGAATTAAATTAATAACATGAAATATACTGCTGTTTATTATACACTAGCTGGTACCCGGCATGCGTTGCAATGCCATTCAAAGAAATAAATTGTTTCTCCCTGCATGTCCTTTCCCACGCGTCCCCTTTCCCTCCTGCGTTCCCCTTCCACCTTTCCCGTCACCCCTCCTTCATTACCCTTTCCCTCCTGCCTTCCCTCCCTGCCGCTAAAATATATGAAATACACACATTTTCATTTATACAAATTTCATAACACCAGAGCTAACCATTATACTTATATAAACTTTGCGGGTGTGCGCACAATAAATCACCAAAGTTTCATCGCAATCGGATAAATGGTATGGCAGCGCATAAAAAACGAACAAACAAATTTTGATTTTTATATTCAGTAGAATTCGGTTATAACCACTTCTCCTGTAACGGACTACCGCTTTTAGCGACGACAATGTAAACCCAAGTTAAGTTTCATAGCTTTTAGTAGGAAAACGTATCCGTTTAGTACGATTCTGTTTTAAGCGACCAACTGCAGTGACCTATTTTAATGATAATTCATCCGGTTAGAACAACGCGCAGTGTTTTGTTTACAAAATCTACGCACCAATACCTCGCCTGCTTCCGGCGCCCGGCTACCCCCCGCGCCCATCACCGTCAGTGTTAAGTCGCGTATTCGCAATGCTGTGCGAAGTTCTTACTATCTAACAAAAATTGGCCAAAAACAAACTCAAATTACAGACTTTCTACGTTAATAACTACATATTTACTTGCATAGAATGTAGGTCTATTGTATCTTTTTGGATTACAGTAAATTATGTATGTTTGTTATGTGGAATTTTTCAGTACCATAGTTATAATTTGTATTAAATGTTTTATTTACCTAAAAAGAAATTATCTGTACTATTACATATTTCATAACAAAAATTACAACAAATTAATATGTATCGTAATAAAAATGAGCTTAAATTATCCGACCGTTTGGTGCGTCGTCCGGTTAGTACGACTAAGTATCGCTGGTCCCTTGAGGGTCGTTATATCCAGATTCTACTGTATATAAGATGTGTTTCTAAAATCGGTTTTTTTTTTCGGAACAAGACTGAGGGCAATTAGCCCGACAGCTGGAATGAAGCAGGACGGCAAACAAGCCGATTACTTCTTCAGACAGCAGTTTGATGTGATGTACCCCACCCGGGATGAGTGGGACATGGTCCTAGGTCCAACCTCCAGACAGGAACTAATCTGGTTCACAGATGGGTCCAAAATGGAGGAAGGAACGGGGGCTGGGGTATGTCTACAGGGTTCCAAGAGGGAACTCAGTATACCTCTAGGAATGCACTGCACTGTGTTTCAAGCTGAGATGAAAGCCATCTTTGCGCACAGGAGAATATACGTATCGGGAATAGGAATGAGAACATAACTATTTGTTCTGATAGCCAGGCAGCCCTTATGGCACTGGAAAGTAACCGATGCGACTCCAGACTGGTGATGGAATGCAAAACCGTTCTTACAGAACTCGCTACCATCAATAAAATAACCCTGATATGGGTACCAGGACATAGGGGTATTGAGGGCAACGAGCGGGCTGACGAACTAGCAAGGAAAGGGGCGAAAGCACCACTTGCGGGATCCGTGCCGGCCGTAGGAGTAGCAGCTTGCCACACCAAATTACATATCGAGAGGTGGGTCAAATCCCAGCACTGGAAGGAATGGGAGAGGGCACCTGGAATGAGATAATCCAAAGTACTCATAAACGGACCCGACCTCAGACGGACCAGGAAACTACTCGATATGGACAGAAACTTGCTGAGGGAACTGGTAGTCCTACTAACGGGACATTGCCATCTCAGGAGACACATGCAGCTATTGGGAGTGAAAAGCACCAATAGATGTAGAAAATGTGAAGAGGATGAAGAGACTCCAATTCGTTTATGGTGCCAATGTCCTGCCCTGATGGGAACTATGCTCAGATACCTGGGGAGACATGTTGTAGAACCAGAAGACCTAGCCACATATCCAATGACAACTCTGGTGAACTTTAGGGACTGGGTTATTATAAGGATTGAGGTAAAATGGGAGGAAGTACAATGGGTCCATGGCCTAAGTACTCACGGGAACTAATGGTAAACCGTCTCCGCTTTAAAAAAAAAAAAAAAACGGTTTTTACTGTTTTGTGTAAGAGCGTTTAACCAGCCAGCGGACGAAAATCCACATTTCGTCGAAAGTTGTTCTTCCGATCGTGCAGGGCGGTTACAATGAGAAAGATTAATTATTATCCGTACCAGCTTTTTAAAATTATAACTCAATATCGAATTTATTTCAATCCAAATTAGCTTTAATTTATATGTACTTTCATCCAAAAATGCTGAAAGGCGTGATGATAAAACTATTAAAATAGTGTTATTTTTTGATTATAAGTATTTATCATTTTTCAATAATGTCTAAATTTAATAAGAATGTTAAAAAAATCTGAAATATATTAGTTTGTAAGTGCGCAAATAAATACACAAATGGACCAATTTTCGTCAAGAAACACATGTACGTACATATTTTTTAATGATTTTATTGAAACTAAAATTAAAATTCTCATACATAACTCTGCTAGATAATGTATTGATTTATTTTACTGCATGATTACATTATTTGAAATGGGTGTGGTATAATACAAAAACTTTTTTGAAAATTTAACAAATCTGCCAACGACCTATGGAATAACCTTATTATACTAAAAATTTTAAAAAATTCTCAAAATTTATTACATACGAATGCTAGATAAAAGAACAATCTTTCGAAATCCATTTATATTTTTTTGTGGAAAAGAGTCAATACGTCTAAAAACTTTTTTGAAAATGACATATTTCCGGCTTTCTCTGGTAATGCCCTCTTAATTTTTATACATTTTATTTGAGCCGTAGAAATTCTGAATAACTTAAAAAAATGCTTTATTTTTAAATGTCCCGAAAATGGGCTGGCTAAATATTTGTTAATGGTAGGTAATCTGGAAAGCTCGAAGCAGATGACAGTGGTGTGGTTGGATATCATTTGCATGATATGAGATACATTTTAAAATACATATAAGGCATTTAAAAAAATGGTAGAGAAATAGTAAAGGAGTTATTAAAAATGTAGATGCAAAAGTAATTGAAAAAAAAAAAGGAAAACTTGGTTTGTTTATATCTGCAAACTATTTTAGATTGTTTCCTATGAACATCAATACTATCAATGTATCTACACATATTTACAGAATAAGATGAGAAATAAGTTTTGCTGTTTTTTAAGGTTGGCGGTTTGTGACAGATATAACAATTTTCAGACGATTTTCTGAACTAAAATGTTGAAAAGTGAGATTAATTCAAGTTTTGAAATAATGCTTATGTATATCGCCATTAAAATAGCCTTTTTTCAAATTAGACGGGTTTCAGAAATCACTGGGTTTCAGAAAAAGTTGCTCTTATGGAAAAGAAAATTAGAAGAAGATCAAGTAAGTTTCGACTGTTTTCCTGCTTTACAAGGCATTCTACAAGAAAAATCGACAGAAATCCTCGATCTTTCTTTAAAAATAATATTTAAACAGCACTTGTCATCTTTGAGCGAACATTTTGAAAAATATTCTGGAGCTAACTGGGTTAGAAACCCTTTCCAGTCGACCTCACTATCGACACTTTCGACAGCAAAAGAAGAACAATTAATAGAATTGACCTGTGACTCCAGCCGCTGCAATATAACAAGGATAAGCTACTTGAATTTTGGAGCTCAGTTTTTCAAGAATATCGTTCCATCAGCACTGCAGCATTGAGGGTTTTATTACCGTTTGCAACATCATACTTGTGCGAGACAGGTTTCTCTGCAGTTGCAGTAATTAAGAACAAGTTTAGTACAGATCGAAAATAAATTTAGAGACAGAGACGAGAAAGGGTGTGGTTGCTTTTTTATCTTTTTTGTTTGCTTTCATTTTTGTTTTTATGTTGTGTTCTTTATTTTATAATAAAAAAATTAGATTCTATTTGGAGTTTTTCTGACAAATTGTTATTGGGCTAGAATTACAACTAGTAGATAAACGTATGGCAAGAAGGCCAGGGCGTCGCAAAAATATGGCCACTTCCCAAGGGCGTCACAGTTGAAATAGTTTGGGAAGCCCTGTGAAAAGTCATACGTATAATAAGTATTTATGCGGGTATTCCACATGTTTATTTTGACAATCAATCATAAACAGTTTCAGGAACTTTGGTATAAGTTTAAAAATTTATACATGGTGTCCGGAAACTCGTAGTACAAGCTAAAAATTTCTGAATCTACGTCACATTCGGAGTGGATTTTGAAGTATAACTTTTTTGGATTTGAGTTTTCGAGTAAATAGAGTCAAAAGTTAGAATTTTGTTGGTGATATTAACCTCTCCACGAGTATGGGCGAAACAGTTCGGCAAAGCGAAAAAATGCCCAGAAGAGTATGGCCGAAACGTTTTGTCCACGGCTATTATTCAAATACCATCATATTTAATTAGACGTGGGTCGTTACGCCGTTTTCAAGAAACGTAACGAAACTAGTTTCTTGGTCGGCGTAACCTGTTTCAAAACAGATTATTTTTGTTACTAGTTATTTTCATTCAGCTTCAGTTACACACGAAACTGTATACCCCCACCAACTATAAAGTTACACACGAAACGAAAATAAATTAAAGCACTCTCTAGTATCTAAGTGTTTGTAGCTATACAGTGAAATCAACGTATATGAAATTAACTTCCCTTCATACTTTATTCAGGCTTAGGACTGACTGCATTAAATGTATTTATGATTAATTTGGATAAAATTTGATAAAATTTAAAATGATAAAATTTCACTTTACGCAATTGAAATTTAAAATGCATTATTTTCCGCCATCCCAAATGCAAAAGTTTCCTTTTGTAGTAATTAAGGTGAATCTAAAGGTTTTTTTCTAAAAATTGTTCGTAATAAGCGTTGACAGTGCGATCGAAAATCTACCGAAAGTGCTCAATATTATACACAAGGACAACGACGAACTAAAACAAACTGAATTATTTTACTTTAAATTCAAAAAATGGTCGCTCGCTTCCCAGAAACGGAACCCACTCCCGCTTACTCGAAAATGTTCGATTCAACCGGCCGGTAAACGCAACTATGCGAAACGCGGCGAAACTACTCTGCAATCAGTTACTCACATCACACCCAACACAGAAATAACGCATTTACAAAAATAACTACTTGCAGTTTTATCGAAACTAGTTTTTTCCGTTATCTAGTTACGTTAAATAACGCTCACACCTATATTTAATTAAACCATTTGACTTGTAGTGGCATCTATTGACATCTGTGTGTAGTTTGTTGAAGTTTTGGAAGACATACCTACAATACCGACTTCACAGTTTTAGTTTAAAAATTCTTTTTGCGTATAATAAGTCGTCAGAGGAAGAAAGCAGTTTTTTGTATGGACATGTTTTTTTTTCGATGTTGGTTTATTTTCGTGGATTGATTCAAAATATAATATTATTTTTAGTTAATCTATGATAATTTATTAAAAAAATATTTAAAAAATGAACCAAAAAAAACTCACTCCTCACGTACAGTTTCTTTCGTCAAAACTCACTCGTGGAGAGGTTAAAAGAAAAGCTGTCACTAGGGATAATAAATATTCTGTGGAGAGGAAGGTCTGAGAAGGAAAAAGTTTTGAGAACTTCAGAGAAGTCCGGGAGTGACGTATGAATTAATCCCTTCCACTGCGGTATAAGGCGATGGATGGGTCAAGAGAGTCCGGCTTGAGAGGTCAAAAGGACCCCTCAAACAGTCTCTCCCGATTAGGTGGGCAAATGCATTTGCTCACCCACCCCACTGAACCCAGGCAAATGGTAATCGGATAAATGGTATAGGAAATAATTTCATAACCATTTTGCATACAAACTAAGAAACATTCATTTTTAAATATAAAAATTGTTGCACAAAAATATTTCATTGATAGTGATAACTATTGATTCGTAGGGTTAAACCTACAGTTAACAAGTCACAAACAAGGAATTCGTATTTATAAACTCGTTTTCAAACTAAATCATTTCAAAATAAATGTTCCGACTCAACTTTTTTACCCGAAAACTACCGTAAAACGTTGAAATTTCGAAAATTATAATTAATCTTTTTTAATTGTACTATCATGTAGAATCACCTCACACCATAAATTTAGTAATTAGTAGTAGCATTTTGATCATTCAAGTGGAGAGTTACTCGCTACTCGACTAAATTACTTGCCTGGTCGGAAAGAGGCATAAGGGACGTAACTTGACTTACGTTAAGCAGGAATAATAATCCCTTAATATTCGTTGTATATATGCATGTGTATAAGTCAAATTTTAATATAAAATTTAAAAAATATATTTATTTAATTAAATTCATTTCCAACAGATTGAGAATAATCGGCACTTTATCTAGGACACTCCACTGTTTTCTTAAGGGCGTTCAACCAGCCAGCGGCCGAAAATCCACATTTTGTCGAAAGATGTTCTTACGATCGTAAAGGGCGGTTCCAATGAGAAAGATTAATTATTCTCCGTACCAGCTTTTTAAAATTCTGTGGCTTGCTCCTAAAAGGGCCAATATCAAGTTTTCAATGCATGTTTTTTTTTTCATCTTGAAATTAGGTTATCTGCTGAATTCTAAAATAACCTTTCGATAGGGATGTGACTTTTACATAAATAATCGATTGTTTTTCCTAGCGTGAAAAATTGATTTATAAATAATTGATTTTTTAGAAAATTAAAATCGCCCAATAAAACCGATTTTTAGCATAAAAAATTGGATTAAAAAAAATTTAGGATTTTTTTTGAGTAATCGATTTTTTTTTCACATCCCTAATATTGAGCGGTCCAATGAGAAAATCGCTCTTCTTAAAATTAAAACTTACTAAAAATTATACATAGGCATCATGAAATTTGAAAAACTGATATTGGCCTTTTTAGAAGCAAGCCACAGAATTATAACTCAATATCGATTTTATTTCATTCCAAAATTGCTATAATTTATACCTACATCCAAAAATTCTGAACATAATATAGTATATTTAAGAATGTAGTAATAATTTGTTTTAAGGCGCCGCATCCGCGCTCAAAAAGGAGAAGATGGAGAAATATGTAATTAGGAATGTTAGAGGAGCGCGCTAATATTTAAAGCGATAAAATCGAAAATATTTAATAAAACACGACATCATTTAAAGAAACATTGTGAATTTTTTTCACAATTATAACTTGTAAAATAACTGAAGCAAACGTTTTTAAAATAATTTTTGGAGCATACTTTGTGATTTTTTTTCTATCGAGGGAATTGCAAATAATTTGCGTTTCGGCGTGGAAGGCGTCTAGATATTATCATTATGGTTATAAGTAAAACCCGCCTCGCTGCCAGCCGACCAATCACAATCGACAGCTCTCTCACGCACTGACACCAAGTGACAGATGTGAACGCGTGCGGTAGATTTGAATCCCATTATCCTATACCGTACCTACTTACAACGGTCTCGGTTATGGCCGAGAATCTCGGCGATTTTTCGCCGAGAACCGAGACAGATTTCTCGGTAGAATTTGTAGCCGAGAATGCCGAGACCGAGATCTCGGTCGACCCTTAAAAATGATGTACTTGTTGTAATTATTTTTCAATCATAAGTATTTATCATTTTTCAATAATGTCTAAGCAAAATAAGAATGAAAGAAGAATTTTAATTTTGTATTGAGATTATTCGTGATATTTTTTTATACATATTTTATCTCGCAAGTGTATGTTAATATAAAAAAATGTGTTTATTTTTGTTGAAACTTTATAAAGGGGGCATGAAAATATTTTTTTTGGTTCGGGGAGGCTCGACGAAATAAAGTTTGGGAAACCCTGGACTAGACCCTTCCAGGTCGAAGATCAGATTTTAAACGATTTCTGTGCGAGTTTGTCAGAAGAGTACCCCAATTTACGAGTATCAAAACAAGCTATTATTGTTTTACTACCGTTTTCTACAATCTATTTATGCGAAGCGGGATTTTCTAATAATGCTGCAATGAAGTCAAAGTGCAGGAACAGGCTCGACGCCATACCAGATATTAGAATCCAACTCATCAATATTGTGCCTGATATCATGAAGATATGCAATTCACGGACTCGAAATCATCAAAGTCATCAGGTGCTTTATTTATTCAATTTTTTTTTGTTTACATTCCTTTTTTTTGATTATATATAATATGTATAAATAAAAAATGTAACATAAATGTTAAATAATGAATAATGTGCCTAATAACATATTTTTTTAATTTTTACTATTAGGAATTATCCAACCAAAAAAAAATAAGCCAAGTGTTCCGTTAAAATTTACCTGTTTGCAAAGGGTTCCACGGCGGAAAGTTTGGGAAACGCTGACCTATGGGTATAATATAACCTTATTATACTAGAAAATTATTGCTTGTTTACCCAACAATGAAATACTACTAGACATATGAGGCGTACCTGAGTTATTTGAAGCAATGTTGTTTGGGAAAGTTTAAAAAAAAAAACATCACTGTAAAATCATAAAAATCCCTGTTTTTCTTAGAAATAAACATAATAACCCATTTAACTAGGTAGTATATAAATAATAATGTGCATATTTTCCTCCAGCTTTGTACATTTATTATTACTAAAATTATAAACCTAGGAAAAAGTAGAAGAGTGAGTTAATGAATATACCGTATTGATATTACAGAACTGGAGGATAACAGGTGGTCTATATAATAAGTAAGAATAACATACATTAAGATTATGTTTTTATATTATTTGCAATATAACATTAATTCACTAATTTACATAAATGCAACAATGATAAAAAATACACATATATAGTATTGAGATAAATGTTATTGCGTATAGCTTTTAAAAACACTCCATGAAGCTATCATTCTTCTACCATTCCATTCTCATCAACACTCCTATAACACATACAATAACAATAGGCAATAACAATATGTATGCCAGAACTTCACAACATGCTTAAACTAACACTATATTTATGTATATTCATTTTGAAACATCAATAATTCAATCCTTTTACTAATAAAAAACTACAAGGATTCTAGGTGGATAATCTGCATCTAAAACATATCACAGTTTCAGGGACCCTGGTAACATTCAATACAAGGTGAACTAAAGGGGAGTAACGACTGAAGTTAAAATTATCAAATAGGGTGAAATTTTTTAAATTTCTACAAGAATTTGGCAAAAATTTGAGCTGTTAATTTTCACATAGCCCTTAAATTTGTGCACTGGTACAACGTCCATTGTCTTTAATCTGATCCTTTCTCTCACACAAGATCAACATACTCCCCATCATCTTCGTGATAACAGTTCACCACACCCACTAGCCACTTGCAGACAGAAGAGAAAAGCTCACATCTTCCATAGTGATAGTGATAGGAGGGCAGTCTAAAGCAGGGCACCGACTCAGCAAAGATTATTCTGCTTGCTGTTCCTGAGGCGTGCCAAGCCGGATTCTAAACGCTACGACTGGTTGTTCTGCTTGTTGGAGCGCAGGCGGGCCAAGCCGGAGCGCTCCTCCTCCTCGTCGCTGGTATACGACATCCCCGCCACCGCTCCTCGGGACGAAGTGGCTTGCATCAGGTCCTGATCGGGCCCGTTCCTATTCTCGTAAAGCAAGATGCTCAGCGTCTCCTCGTAGATCCTCGCCTCCGGGAACTCTACCTTCGTATGCTTCTTGTCTGTGGCGTACACGATGGACGTGCAGCACACCTCGGCACGGTTCTTGCCATGACCGTAGAAAGACCAGCAGCAAATCTCGTTGGAGCCGATTACATCTTTGATGAAAAGGACTCTGCCGCTGAATCTCAGTGACAGCTTATCAAATAATTCTATGTTCTTTAGTAGGTTGTCATCTGACGTACTTGTGTATGAATATTTATTGTTGTGTCTATTGATGAGCAACTTCACCACTGGCTGTAAAATAAATTAATCATGATTAGATAGTTATCTCTAAAATACAATTAATAATGCTTTGCTACTTTGTCGTAGTATTGGTTGGAATGCTGAAATATATTAACATGCTTAATCCGTTTCCAGCAAGATATTGCACATCTTATCAATGAATGACTGAAAACTTTGCACAATTGAGCTAATAATTATCTGATAACTTTGACAGGAAAGAGATATTATTATAGTTCATGACTAATTTTTTTCAGGTATTTGATACATTGTCACGTAATATAATATTATTAAGGCCAAATATTTAAAAATGTGAACCGATTACATTCACTTGCCGCCATCTTGATTATGATTCAGCCAATAACAAAAAAAGATGTGAATGTAATATTCTCGTCATAACTTTTTCTTTTTATTTCAGTTGAATAAATATATCATAACAATAAAAATATAGTAACTCACATCCAGTAAGAAAATAATTTGATTTATTTATCCCGACATAGAGATTTGGAGGTTACCAGGTTTGCAAGTAGTACCCTCTTATTGTAAATCTTGATTAGTCATCTGTACAAACCTTAGTAGTAGAAGTAATGAGCATTTGTTCCTCCTTCTGGGAGGTAATCAAGGGAACCCGGCAGATGGGCTCGGCATCACGCTCTTTCTTGGCCAGAGCCTGCTGGCAAGACTCCACCAACTCCTCGATCAGGTAGTACTTGCCCTCGGCCAGTAGCTCCGCTACTTCCTTGCAGCTGTCTGGTAAAGGGACAGTACCATCTCGTAAGTAATTCAGTATGGTTCCAAAATGTTTCCCGCATCGATCAATGAGTATCCAACCTTATAGAAATATAATAATTAGCACAGCTTGTTACTTTCATCTAACCATGAAGACATTTTATTTTATTAGAAGGTCACCTTGTTTTAACAGGTATCATACAAAAAAATTACATTCTAAATACCAAAAAGAAAACTATTTGCTAAACTTCATAAACAAATGGAAAATGCACTACAATTTTGCTCTTTAATGAATTATTTCAATAGTTGGGTTTAGTCAAAACCTACCGAACGTAGAAAGAGATACAATCCTACATACCTTCAGAATCAGTAAGGACCTCCATCCTGCCACTAAACATTGCTCTCAGCATAGTATCATTCTTAGTGAGAGTCCCTATTGTTGTATAATAGAGATTCCCACCAACATTGAGCTTAACATATTGGGATGGATTGCCCTTAATTAGGGCCTTTTGGTCCCCACGTTCCCCTGACATGGTGACAAGTACAGTTTCAGTTTCCACCGAAATTTTGACAGATTTTTTAAACCGACAACAGGAGCTCGCCAGAGCTCAAAAGGAATATCGATTTTCAGCAACCGGTAGCTTTCAGTATATGAAAATTATTATCTAGCACATAAGTAGATTTTCAGCTATTTGAGCATTCATAACAAGAACTATTTCTACGTATTTAAAAACTGTACTAGCAAGAAAGATCTTTTGGAATATTTATTGATTTCTAACAACACTACACCTGCAACACCCTATCCAGATCCAGTAACAGTATTGCCATGTGCATAAATAAACCAATCATGCCATGTGGGAAAATGAAAAAGTGATTAACTACCAAGGTTCGTAGAAAATGCGATTCAAGGTTAATAGCTCATACGGGCCTTTTTTGAAAAACAAATGAAATTTCGAACGCGTGATGTAGATTGAAGTACAGTTTGGCAATTAAGTGTAGAAAATAAGACTCCAGATACTAATATCTACAGCCTGTATGTCGGACGAATATCTACAGCTCATATGTTGAACTAATATCTACGAACTTCAGAGTGTTGACTAATATCTACAGAGCTAAGGTCGGACGAATATCTATGACGGTCCCAGTGTTGACTAATATCTACAGAGCGTAGGTTGAACTAATATCTACAGAGCGTAAGTTGGATTAATCAGCTAAATGTGTGCAATAGTCCGATATTAGGGATTTTTACATACATACTTTAGTGTCCGACCGAAACTAGTTTTTACGGCCGAAACCGAAAACGAAACTTTCATATAGGGTCATGTTTTCGAGGAAAAAAAATTGTCAATCTTAATCAATCAGTCTTTATTTTTAAATCACGTATTAATCATTCAGTCTCTGATATTTGAACTAAAAATAAACATAACATACTTAATTATCACTCCTTATATCAAATAAATTATTTATGCTTTTTGAAATCGTAATCGCAAATTGCTTCGTAAACAAAAAATAAATAGTAGGTAATACCTATTTGAACATTATTAACAAATAACATAAGGGAACGTACCCATACTACGTGACACTTTTAGGGGGGGGGGGGGGTCTTCAAAATGTCACGCTCCATACAAATGAGCGGCAGGTTGCTTAGGATTTTGGTCACCGGGGGGGGGGCGGGAGTTAAAAATTGCAAAAAGTTGGTCACGTAGTATGGGTACGTTCCCTAAAGTAAAAGGTAGAAAACAAAATAACTTTTTTTTACTACACTTTATTAGGTTCACTGAAAAAAACACTTATTCATCTTAAGAACAAAATAATTTGGGAGGCGGGAATGAGTACCTCCGCCCCGGGAAACTTTATTTGATAACCAACACCTCTGCCATAGGTCACCCCAATTGGTTCGCTACGTTTGGTGATTTAGTAGGGGTGCCCGGGTTCATAGGATGAGGTTTGTCTAGGTCTCGAAGGTGGATGACCAGGACACACTGAACCCCAGATTCCTACCCGCCCCTTTTCTTTCCCAGAACTCTCCCCTCCTTCCTTGCCCTAAAAAAACCCTCCACACTGCATCCTCAAAGATGACATAGGCCATCAGGGAAATTATTTTCCTCAGGGCCTATCATGAACTAAATCATTTCAAGAGCGAAATAAAACTTACCTATTTCGAAATAATGTTAAGTATAAACACCTCCAATTTCAGAACAAATAAACCAAACTACCGCAAAGTTCGCGGAGCGAACACAAACAAGTGAATAAAGTCCTGACATGACTATGAGCGCGGACGCAGCATAATGACACTTCGTGACTCGCAGTTCAGTGCACCGAACATGTCCGATCGCAGAACGAAACCTCCCTAATTCAGTTTCGGTTTCGGCCGTAGTTTCGGCTGGATAGCGGCCGAAACCGAAACTAAGCCGAAACTCGTTTTTTGGCCGAAACTAGGCCGAAACCGAAAGTTCGGTCGGACACTAACATACTTACATAAATTAAGTTTTTTAAACTGCATACGCAATATTACGTTATTCCAATATGCTATACATAATTTCAAATCCAACCTCTGCCAGTGCTTTTTTTTTTTTTTTTTTTTTTTTTACATGAATACCGCACAAGAATCTCAACTGCTCCCGTCTGGAGCCAGTGAGACTATGGCATCCCCAATTGGGGTATGTTGTGAGGCTGAAGGTAGTGGGGAGGGGAAGGAGGTGAGGAAGAGGAAGGTTGGGAAGTACCTGGCTATTCAGATCTGGTCACTAAACTCGGCTAAAGCCATTTTCAAGCAACGTTTCAATTCTGAATGGTGGTCTTACACCAGGGCGATACTGATTGTATCTTCCACTCTGGAACATGCCGCAAATATACTATATATTATTTCAAATGAATTAATTGTGAAAGAACACAAATTAATCAAATAAAATTTATTTGCGCATGCCGGGTTCGAACCCGCGACCTCCGGAATGTGAGTCAAGAGTCTTAGCCACTGGACTACGGAGGTCGTCAGTGCTGTAGATATTCGTCAACACTTTGGTTCTCATAGATATTAGTCAGCAGTTTGAGCTGTAGATATTCGTCAACACTGGTTCTCAAAGATATTAGTCAACAGTTTGAGCTGTAGATATTCATCAACACTTTGGTTCTCATAGATATTAGTTCGATTTTTTCAGTTTTTGGAATTCCTGTAGATATTAGTAGACGCCTCCCCTGTGCGGGTCTGCCGGTAGCGTGTATGGGGACATGGGTATACCGGAGCGGTCTTCAGTTTGTTCTCTTTGCGATGGCATCGATTGCACGTGATTGCACCGTACGGTGTCACCCAAAAGAATTGATTTTCGATTCTGCACCGGTCGCCTGCGCAGGTTAAAAAACTGGGTTACCCTACTCTCACACACGCTACGGTCTACCGGAGAGGTCTATCTGTTCAGGTAGACCTCTCCGGTAGACCGTAGCGTGTATGGCCGACTTTATATTATGTAGCAGAATATTACTTTTACGGTTCCATGCCTCAGAATGAAACCCCCCCTTGAACGCCCCCTAACCCTAACCTAACTTAACCAATTTTTTTATCATCACTCAATGACCTATCTGAGGTGCTTCTGAGTTGGTTTCATTCTGAGTTATCCGGTCACCTATTTTTACATACAGCGACCTTGAGGTGATTTTTTTACGAAAACGGCATATTATACAAATCATCCAATTATTATAAATCATAAAGGTTTTATCATTATTATTAATTGGATTTCGTACTACTGGTTAATACCTACAATACACTACATTTTTTTCAGCCCGACTGAAATCGTAGATATGAAAATAGAATAAATTTAACGATCGCATAAAGCGAAAAATTTTGTATTCGGTCTATACGGGAATAGGCTGAAAAAAGAGGTCGTGTATTGTAGGTATTAGCTACTGCAAGTACAGCTCACAATATTATATAAAACAAGCGAAATATTTTCTTTTAGTTGTACGTAGATTTTAGAATCTTATTAATAATTAAATATAACGTGTTGTGAAATGTCCACATATTTGAAATTCGTGGAAAAAATTAATAATATTAATGTTGCTAGTAAACAACAAAGAAATCATTGCCAAGAATGAAAATCAGTGCAGTACCTACTTATGAAAGTGTTGTCGTACCAATGCATTATAAATAAACCAATCCCCATAATTGTTTTTGAGTCCAACCCCTTCTCCCCGAGAGAAAAAAATACTGTCCTTGAGTTCCCGACCTCCGAGCGATTGATGATCGATACTTTTGATGTATCGATAAAGTAAATGTATGATCATTCCATCACTAGTGGTCTACCATTGGTTTATTTATGAGTCGGATCTGACACAGATCGGGATTGTATATTTATGCACGACCATCGAGCACCGAGTAAGAGCTCGTTCACATTGAGCATATAAATATAAAAGATCATAGCACGCCACATATCGCTCTCCATACAATCCCTTCAGACCGTTCACACCTGAGCGCTTTATGCGCTCATCAACCATAGACAATGCACATCTTACGCCGTAACCGCTCCTGAGGCGATATGCCAACAGTTAAGCGCCCCCCACTCCGACGAAAACAGGAGAGGGGGTCATTTTAATTACGGAGCTGCCAAGACCGGTGGGTGACAGATGTCAAGTTCATAGATTCAGTACAAAAAATGCGCACTCCGTGGCCGCTCGCTAATTCAACTGACCCCCTCTCCTACCATAGGAAGAAATATTTTATCTGTGCCGTGTGAACGGCACGAAACATAAGCGCTCGCGATTCAACAGATACCTGCTAGCGGTTATATTAGATGTCTGAACACCCCTTTAATCGAATCATGATTGGTTTACTTATGTGACGTATGTGACCATCTGACAACGAATTACGACGTTTGTTTGTGACAGACAGATATTTTTGTTTACAAAAAATGGCGGATGAACTTGCCAAAGCTGGTTTATATTTGGACGAATTTAATAAAATAAGAATCCTCGATTCTACAGTATCAAATCAAACAAATGATTTGATCGAAACAAGCAAAACATTTAAATTTAGTAGGTCCAGTTTACTCGATACAATGACTTGTAAAATTGAAAAAGAAATCTTTCACGAGCCTCAAATATAACCCCAAGGTTAAATAAAACACTCAATTTCTTTACAGATGTGAATGCCTTTGAACTAACTATTGACTCTTTTATTACATTTTTGGAAGATCTGGGTAAAAGTGTTGATAAAGAAAAAATCATGACTATTGGAGTTAGAAATTCTCTTCAATCAGTAACGAAAGATAGAGAAGAACAGCAACAAAAATTACAGGTAATTTTGACGAAACATTACCACAATACGCAGGTACTTAAAAAAGAGTCTTTCATGACTTTGGAATATTTAAGGCATTCCGCTGATTCCTGTTTATTTTTTTCCTCATTGCCAAGGATCATGACGCCTTTAATTGTGATTGCTCTGATGCAACCGGCTCTTCTGCTCCGCACAGTCCTGCGCTGCATGGGGCGCTGTGACATGTGATCTGACCAAAGCATTAGTGATCTTCACCTGTTTCTCCTAACTCCGTTGTAATCTCTCCCCCTTTGTCATAATCGACAGACGTAACAAGATAAGAGGATACAACTGAGCTCACAATAGAACTGTATAATATATATGTATCTTTATTTACTAAATGCTTTTTCCAGGGTCTTCTTATGGAAAAGACAATGGAGTTGGAAAGGCTTCAACTTGAATACCATTCTCTTCAGTTAGTTGAAGTGGAACAACAGGAGACAATTGAATACCTGAGTGAAATGCGGTAAATTATTTTATCAACAGAAACTCGACGTTACGTTAAATCAAATGAAATGCAGTTCTTGTTAGCATCACATCGGGCAATTTTTCAAAATATAAAGAATGGCACCTACGAGCAGCGTTTCGGGTTACACGCAGATAACTGCTGCTAACCTATACGACGGTCCGTAGTTGTCATCAATCAATGGGTAATAATTACTAATTCAAAAGCAACCCGGATATAGTTAATATCAATTTGTCAATGTGTTTACGCGATTGGTAGTTTCAACTGTAGTGCAATTGTTGGAACTTCAAATGACCCGTCAAAATTTTCACCAAGTTGCTCTGTGGACATCCGCAGAAACAGTACCAATATTGTGCGAAAAAAATTATAATCTTTTGATTTCACTTTCCTTAATTCTGGGTAGTCGCAATGTATAAGTAAGACAGAATCTTGTTCCGCAATGGAAGTGAATTCCGAAGGGCTCCATAGATGCCTGGCAAGCAACTGAACCAAAGATTGTTAATTACACAGTGAAACGATCAATCCGCTGCGTCAATGCTTCTTCTTCAATGGCGCTGCAGCCCATTTCGAGCCTTGGCCTCCTTCAAAATAAACCTCCACCGCACTCTGTCCTCGGCCGTCGTCTTCCAATCTGTAACATGGAGTAATCCTCTTGCATCCTTCCTGACATCATCTTCCCATCTCAGTCTAGGTCTGCCCGCCTTTCGTTTACCTCCCGGGTGTCCTGTTAGAACCGTCTTCGGTACTCGTGTGCTTGGCATTCGGTGCACATGTCCAGCCCATCTTAATCTTTGGAGCCTTAAATGGGTGGAGAGTCTGAGAGCTTGGTAAATATCATAGAGCTCATTATTGTGGCGGATTCTCCATCCATCTCCCTCTCGCACCACTCCTAAGATTCTTCGAAGTACCTTTCTTTCGAAGATGTCTAGCTGTTCCGCTGACTTTGCTGTCAGTGTTCCCGCCTCACATCCATAGGCCAAGACCGTTCTGTTTTATATAAGGTTATTTTGGTTTTCCTATGGACGTTTCGGGATTTGAACACTGGCAGCAACGCGAAGTAAGTGTTGTTAGCGGCTGTAATGCGCTTTCTTACTTCTACTGGGTCTTCATTGTCCTGTGTTATGATGGAGCCCAGGTAGGTAAATTCTTCGACCACTTCGAAATTATAATATTTCACTTTATCTTTTATTCTGCGGTGAGGGGTTCTGGTTTGCATCATGATTTTTGTTTTATTCTCATTGATTCGAAAACTCACCTCTCTTGCCGCAGTCTCCAAAGGGTCAAACACTTCTCTTACAGCCTGTAGGGATCTTCCGACAATGTTAAGGTCGTCTGCGTAGCCAACTATTTGATCGCTTCTGTAGCAGATGTTTGAGTCGGTACTGATCATTGTCTTCCTCATGACGTGCTCCAGTACAATATTGAAAAGGGTGGGTGCTAAGCCATCACCTTGTTTCAGCCCCTGGGAGACGTTAAAATCCTCCGTTGTATCACCTCCTATCCTTACTCGACACCGTGAGCCGACCATTGTTGCTTTTACAAGCTTGACTATTTTGGGCGGTATTCCAAAATTTGGGAGTATTTCATATATTTTCTCCCTATCTATACTGTCATACGCTTGTTTAAGTAAATAGTTGATATGTCTATATCGAATTCCCAGCATTTTGTCAGGATTTGTCGAGTAGTGAAGAGTTGATCAGTGGTGGATCTCCCCCTCCTGAAACCTGTCTGATATTCTCCTAGTAAGTTCTCTGCGTAATATTCTAGTCTTTCTTTCAAAATCATTGTGAAAATGATTTTGAAAGAAAGACTAGATGCTGCGTCAATGCAATCAATCACAATATCCATCATCCCCCCATCTATGGGCATGTAGAGCGAACAAATGAGGAAAGGAGTGTAAGGAGGAAATTGACATAGGCCCTGAGGGAAATTATTTTCCTCAGGGCCTCCTGTGTGGAGCTCATGTAAAAAAAAAAAAGGAGAATATATGACGCAGATGTGAATGGTAGAAGAAGTCGAGAGAAAGACATGGCACGGCCAAGTTCTTCTTCTTTCGTATGGTGGGGGGGTCAGAGGTAGCGATGTGTCAGTTCAGCTGGAATGGGCTCATGTGATCCGCTCCTTTGCGGGAAGCGGTTCCTACTCCCACTCCTTTTTCAAATCGACTACTCCCAGAGAACCCGGCCCAGTCCCAGTACTCTCCGCATCACAATCCATTCATTACGCCCACTCCCGGACTCGCGCGAACGCCGCGAACTACTACATTCCTGACTCACCCCGTGGCCGCCGCGCCGGCTTGCTCCGCGATCCACGGTCCGGCGTCACTCACCATTCCACTCATGAGTCGCGGGTCTCGGTGAGTTCCCGACACTCCCCGCTACCCGCGGCCGGCCAACTATGACACTTCCCCTTGAGTCACGTCACGAGCTGGGCGCTGGGCGTTCATTCGATCGCTGTTCGTTGATCGACACACACGTGCGTGACCCCTTCGGCTAGGCACGGAGTAGTTTTTAATTAGAGCGTCTTATCTGGTATTGTTAATCAACGGGTGACGTGCATTATAAAATAATAGTTTATAGTAAAGCATTACAGCTTATTAATTTACTTATTTAAATTCTCAATAAAAGACCGTGCAGTGTAGATACATTGAATGTACCTACATTGCACGGGTGACGGGTCCTTGTTCTCGTACGGGTCTTGTCCGACTCCGGGGTTCTGAGTTCTCGTGTGGGTTCTACGAGTAGGTCCTGGTTCCGAGTTCTTTGAACCCGTGCGTCCCGTTTCGGTGCGCCGCAACAATACCCAGTGCCCAGTCCGCACCTAAGAACTCGGACCCGGGACCTGCTCCTAGAACTCGTGTACTTTTAAAAGGAAGCAAGTCTCGGAGGCTTCCGGAAAAATGCAGAACTTACCCACCTCTAGTCAGAGGGGGACATCTAGGTCTGTGAGCCAATCTAGGGCCTCAGGCGTTGCCCTGTGGACCTCATCAATCCCAACCGGGGAATGAATGGAGCGGGCATTCGTTGACCACATGTCCGGTGGTCTACACCACACCGCAGTCACACATCGCCGACTCTTTAAGGCCCCATCTATGCATCATCTGAGCACAACGGCTATGGGAGCACCTTATCCTATTGATGGCAGTCCAGAGTTTGCGAGGCAATGAGAACCCAGACTGTCGTCCCTCAGTGGGGTCTTGAACGAGATGGGCGTTTTTGATGTTGGCTGATTGCCACTCAAACTTCCACCTATCTTCTGGGGTGAGAGGTCAAGTGAATCGTATACTTGAGTCGGGCCATGTCAAGAGTCAGAATAATAGAAGAGCATGTGTGAGGCGATGTATGAATTTAAACGAGGCAAGGGGTGTGTGCCAAGATCGAGTTGTTTGACGGTCCGTCCTCTCTGCTTACCCCTGTGGAAAACGGCGTGATGGTTAGTTAGCCCCCGTCTATGAGAAGTCGCAATTGTCAATCTCTCTGTAAACGATCAATTGGGCGTATCAATGATGTAAATTCATATAAATATTTACAAATTGAAGTTAATTATTATTGCTAATCGACATTGAAAATTCTATCAACTGTTGCACAGAATTTTACTAAGCTTGGCACACTTGGCGTTAACTACCCAAAACTAACAAGTATTTAAGGAACAAAAATGGTTAAGCACCTTTTTTAATGTGCAATATTAGTTTAGAAGATTTAGATTTTATGTATTACTAACTAAAGTACTATAATATAAGTTTATGTTTGGTAGAAAGCAGTCATTTTGTGGTTTACAGACATATTAATGAAATAAAACAATTACTTTATTATTAGAACCATGACATTTATTTAATTTATTATGACCGACCATTTTCGCTTAACACAAGCATCACCAGGGCACAGAGCATCAAAATTAAGCTAGTTTGTAAAATCATCAAACAGTATTAATAGGTTTGCGTCTGCGTGGTTGAATTTCAGAACCCAGCTACGAGTGCATGTCGGACACCACCCATACGCGCCGCGCCCCAAATAACATCTGTGTATGTGGAATTTCACACAAAGCTACTGTTATAATTCAGTTTCAACTTGAAGAATTCGACACAAGATGTCTTCCATCATTGCCTGTCACGGTTACTTTAACTCACTGGATCCGAGGAACTGGCTATTTTTGGAACCAGTTCTTAACGGATTTATAAAATGGTTACCTACACTCAAACTGGGCGAAGCCGAAGGAAAAGCCGCCCGCAGGGCCTAGCAGCAAAAACCTGCGGAGCGGGTCTTTAACTGCTAGTTTTATTAATTTAATTTATTACCCTGATGATGCTTTTGTTAATTGAAACCGGTCAGTCATAATAAATTTGGGAGATGGGTGTGGGTACTGCCGGAAATATTTATTGGATAAACAGCACTCCTGCTAAAGGTCACCACAAGTGGTTTGCTACGTTTGGTGATTTAGCATTTGGGGGGGGGGGAGCCAAACTGTTGGATATTACCTTTAATTTTTATCGGTAATTCATGCCCAAAATTGCTGCTATTGTGAAACTGCGATCTTCAATGCAAGAAGGCATAAACTGAATATATTCGCACCTATGTGTGTCCTTCGCACTCCCCTCCGCTTATTAAAATCAGGTGAGTTGCATTCGATCTTCCGAGAAATGTGCAAAAAAAATATACTAATTGGAATGGATGGATAAATTCCTAGTACAGCCATGCGTCTGGTACTTTCAAGCAATAAATCAAAAACCCCATCGACAGTCCGAGGTCTAATAACAGAAACATTAGAAAGTTCTAATTTAAAAAAACATATAAATTTATGAGAATTTTTTTTTGTATAAATTCTTAAGTCCAAAACATAGAAAGCTGAAAAATTCATTTTGCGCCGCAAAAAAAACCTTCAATTGAACTGCAGGTTGGGCATGCCTAGTCTAGATTTTGGTGGTGGATGCGTTTGCCCATCTGCTGCGTGGCGGGCCGAACTGGGAGACGGATGCTATAGCCGGACTCTCTCGACCCATCGACTTGTGGCGCAGTTGGGAGGATGGATTCACACATCCGTCACTCTATCTACCGTCTCATACCTTTTTTCTTCCCAGAACTTCCTCTCCCTAAATGACCCCCACACAGCATCTCCAAAGATGACATAGGCCCCGAGGGAATTTTTTTCCTCAGGACTTCCCATGTGGAGCTAATTTAATAATAAAATAAAACAAATTTCATGGTTATAGACTAATTGTTTTATTTCATAAGATTATATTATGTCGTCGCAAGAAAGCAATACTGTAACCGCCACTACCTGCGAAAATACTTTATAAACACCATTTTGCAGGGATTTTTTTTCTGCATCAATCTATCTGGGTCCCGTGACTCTACGACGATAAATAAGAACCGTACGACAGTGGAAAAACTACCTGTTTTGTCAACAATACGTTTTTTAATGATGTACATGCCTCAAAATCCTCAAAAGTGTTTTCGTAGGTAGTGGCGGTTGCAGCAGTATTGCTTTCCTGCGACGATGTATTTGTTTTAGTAAGAATCGTTTTATAATCTTACTAAATCTTAACTTGATTTCTAGATATGATCCACCAAGACTTAAGTAAACTTTCAAGCATTCCCAGATAATTCCGTCTTTATTATTTTAATAAGAAACGCTTATAATATAATCATGATGTTTATACAGAGATCAATAAATGAAAAAAATTGTTTTATTTTGTATTTCTTGTATTAAAAAATAAAAATTATAGTTCCAGACATATTAAACACAATTAAACTGAAAATAAAGGATACTTACATATTATAATAATCAAAACAAAGCAAGGGTTACATTTCACCACAGAAAAAAAAGGAGTAATGAAGCATAATATTACTACATATTATTAAGCCATAAAAAACCTCAAATCATATTACAATATTCGCTGGTTAATGTTACGAATTCAAATAATATTTCTTCACTGACTCATTCTGTATGGTAATTAATTACTCACGTAATGGGTGATTCACTATTTTAAGATGCACACCCCCATAGGAATCTATGAATGTTTTGCCAAGATTTAAACATTATTGTAATACAATAAAAAGCTTATGATGGCATGGACTGGACATTTTTAGAACCCGTGTTTGTGAGAAAGTTACTTAAGACTATTGACTTTTTATTATTCTTTTTTAATTTAAAAAAATTCTAATGGTTGGGTCTTCACCTAATGTGAGTTTTTGCTACATACAACACTGAGATCACTGTAACATGGAATTCAGCCTTGAAATATAATAATCTAACAGAATATGCCTATTATTTATTTCTTGATAATTAAACATATTTCCAGATTGCTTCTCGCAAAACAAAGGAGATACCATACTTCAAAATGCCATTAATCAAAACCTAAATCTCTGCTGCGTTGCTTATATCAGACAAATAAAACTTACCTACAATCTAAATACAGAAGATCTCTGTAAAAGCTGTACAAAGAATTGGAGGAAAAAGACACATCTATGGAGAAGATAAATACATATGTACCTACTTAAGAAAATATAAACAAATAGATAAGGGAGTCAGGTGAAAGAAATATCTTGCAGATTGTAATGGCGCATATACGCTTGCAAACCACGAAACATGAGAAATGGCAGTTTGCAATTGGTTCGTTCCTTTCCAATGATCCGTGGTTCACTCGCAAGTGTATACGCACCATTAACAACATTTAGAAGAAGCAATGTGCTAACTTCATTATTCGATACAAACAAAACCCAGTTTGCTTGATAGTAAATAATCTTTAGTCTATTAATCTTGTATTTTTCTTATCATCATCACTCCACGACAGAACTGTAGAATAAAACCGGCCCTGAGATTCTTTCCATAAATATTTTGGATAAAAGTCTCGAAAATGTATGAGGTTGTTTTTTCTTCTTAGTGGCCAAGCATCACATTGTATTGTCCATGTGAATCCATTACCGCTAGTTATCTTGTGCCGTTTTACAAAAAACAAAAACTTCATTCAACTGCTCAAATACATTGAACCAATGTAAAAATATTCAAGTGTCAAATGACAGAATGACTTTGGCAGTGGTGGATTCACAGCTAAGATTATTTATTCTCTTTGCAATCCAATGACTATTAGCGGAAATGTTATTTAATAAATTGCCACATTTTTTTGGATAATCTTCAAAAGATAAAACTCATCAATAAATTTGGATAATGCAGAGGAAGGAGGAGCAGTACGGCAGAAAAATGAGTAGAATTTTATACAACGGTGTTTTTACAATATTTCAGGTAAGCCAAAAGGCAGAAATGGAGCAACAGAATATATAGTAATAAAAAAAATATTTATTTTGGAATACATACATACCATTTATATTACAACATTTTACAAAATACTTGAAAAAAGCTGAAAAGAAAAAACCTAATTTATAGGTGGAGTAATTAAAAAATACATATGCACCAATCTTTAGGAATACGCTGAACACACTATTTTTTAGATACCGACTTCGGTCTCCAATGCCACTTACTGGCGGTCAAGCAATTGGAAAAAGTTAAACGACATTTTCATTATGATGACCAGCATTATAACAAAAAGGTTTATTTAAACAACTTCATTTAGAATCATCAAATCCACTTCAAAAAGCTATCTCAGCTCTATTCCTCCAATCGCAGAGGCCAAAGTCAAATCCACCACAAACAAACAACAAATGATGAAACCTGATCTGGAAACCTTATTTGAAAGTTACCAGCTGTACAGAGTTACAGTAGCTGCATACTGCAGAGAACCATTTAGCTCGGTCATTTAAATTTATTGTCATTAAATGTATTTTATTAAATTCAATAACTGGTGCTGGTGCACAAAAGACTTGTAATAAATTATTTTGAAATAAATCCAAAAAAATCCCTAATAATGAAATGTTTGCTGTAATTCACTGGTACAAAGACAATAATGCTGATAGGATTAAAGTAATAAGCCAGCAGATAAGCTTGCACTGAGAATTGATAACATTTCAACCATACTGAAACCTGGATAGCGGCAAGAAATATTACAAGTTACAGATTACTGAGAATCTGTAACATGAGAATTGGCTTACAAATGATGACCAGAATTAAACGTCACACAGGGTAAAATTATACCTAGGTAATGATGGTTAATCAGTCATTGATAATAAAACATTTATCCTCTTCAAAGGGAAAGATACAATACTGAATGGTTTACCATACTAATATTGTTTACATCAGTGACGTGCGGTAACCTTGACTTTCCTATTTTTGCATTTTTCCAAATCATGACATCTTTTGGTATTTTAAACAGGAAAAGATATATGTACATCTATATATTTTAAAAAATAGGCAAAGATGAATTTGTTTTAAAAAAAATACAAGTGCATAGTTCACATGTGGTAGAAGTGAAACCTACAGAAAACTAAAGTAGACAAGAGTGGGGAGGCTACGAAACACCGCCACAAAGAGGAGACCAATTATTCTTTCTCATTCTCTCGCAGGCTAAATCCTATAGATGTATGTGTTTGTCTCTTCTCCAGTTTCAAATCACAACATTGCTAAAGAAGTTTTCACTTGAAAAATGAAGAAGTCACAGCACGGCACTGATTTACATAGACAATCGAAGAGAATCGGACAGATTTAAAGATGGCACAGTCACTCAGGAAATACCACTGCAAGTGTACAACTATGTCTTTTTCAGTACTTTAAGCACCTTTATAAGTAATCACATGTATAATAAATTAAACACTTGACGAAACTGAAACTTTTTCTTCAGTCTTTGTGCGCTTGGCTTGATTCTCATCCATCGCCTCGTCATCAGATGGCCGCTTTTTAGAAATATTACTGACAGCCTTCAGTTTGACAATCACAGCAGTCATGTTGTCACAGCCGGTGCCATCTCCAGCCGTGTTGGGGGACAGGCAATGCTCGAACATCTGGAAAACAAAATACACTGAAACACTTTCCTGGAATAGGAAAAACTTAGGGGAGGAGTGACATAAAACTTTTGAATTGCATTACACTTCCTTTTAAATAATCGTTCAAGTGTCTTTCTAATGATTAAAGTTAGCTAACATAAAGAAGAAAAAGCTATTGAGTTAGCAGGATCCTACCTAAAGTACAGTCTGGATTGTATTTAAGACATAAAAAATTAAACATTACTCACTTCTTCACAAATCTGAGAGAGCTTTTCTACTCCCTTCTCTAATCTACACCTGACAAAGTCCACGACTTCTTGACTACTCATCGAGTTCCATATTCCATCACAGGCCAAGACGATGAATTCATCTGTAGCTGGGTCGATAGTTAGTACTTTGACATCAGGCAGAGCGGTGATCATCTGCTCCTTGGGACCGAGCTCTTTGTTTTGCTTATAGCCGAGGTCCCCAATGGCTCTGGAGAGGTTTAGGCCTCCATTGACACGACCGTCGCTGGATACTTTTCCTCCGGCTTTGATGATTCTATTCAACTCTATTTCGTCTTCGGGTTTGTGATCTATGGACATGTCGATTGCTTTGCCATCTCTGCACACTACACAGCGGGAGTCTCCAGCATTTGCCACAAACAGCTCATTTTCTACAAAAAATAAATAAATTTATAGACGTGATAGGTGGTTTTCGAGAGATGAAATGAACAAAGTGAAGTTTTGAATTTGATTACTATTTTGGTAGATGGATATGGGTACCGCCGGAAATTGATTACACTGGGAACGATTTATTGGATAACCGACATCTCTGCCATAGATCACCCCAAGTGGTTCGCTACTTTTAAATTAACAAGGGTGCCGAGGTTCACGGGGTAAGGTCTGTCCAGGTCTTTACGGCAGATGAGTTGATCACCTTCTCATTATTCCTTTTCCTTCCCAGCACAACCAGCCCTCTTCAAAAAAACATTGACGAAAGTTTGGGGGCGGTGCTTCAAACGTCACGGTGAGACCCAACGATCACTGGACACTTCCAAGGCCTTTGACCGGGTCTGGCTTCTAGGGCTTATCAACAAACACGTGTACATGGATTGTTGACTTTTTAAGGGAGAGGATGACTCGTAACGGTTGCTGACGGTTTCACCTCTTCTGCGCTGGTATTAGAAAAAAGAGACTAATGGCACCTGGCGCTAGTAAAAACCTCAAGGGCGCTGTGTCAGGTTAGTTAAATCAGTGCCTTGGCTCCTTGGTAAGTCGGCACCCGGAGTGGAATGCTCCGATTGCGGCTGCACTGGCCCGACCCTGAATCTCTACGGTCAATTCATAGAACGAAAGATGAAGTTCATTTAACTTTTCTAATTAAAAAAAGCTTGTTCTCTCTTAATAGATTCTATGAAATAGATCAGGTGAGATCCCGTCTACTGTTTAATGAAGTTTTTGTACATACCACGAAGTAAAGCAACGACAGCTGTGCATCCACTATTTGAACCAGGTTCATTTTTAATCATCATATTAAAGGCGTCCATCTCATCTTGCTCACTATCCTCTTCGCTTGATTCCTCTTCATCAGGATCTACAAAGGAGAATGAAACATTACAAACATTGGCATCATTTAAAAATTTCAACCAAAAAGGGGTAAAAAAAGCAAGCTTCCTTACCTTCCTCTGAAGAATCGCCACCTACTCCGTTAACGGCCCCTTCTTCATCGTCGGATGAGGTGGCTTCTTCCTTGCCCTCGAAGGTCTCATCATTGGAGTCGCTCTCATCATCTTCAGAACAGTTTATAATGTCAAGTAGGCTATTATACAAAGTTGCGGCGGCACGTTTATTTGGTCGCGTCGATTCTGTTTTTTCTGCGGCAGTTTCTGTGCTAGAAACTACCACCGTTTTTGCTTAAAATTAAGAGAAAAAAAATAGCCTTATAAATTTATTAAAATATAATTTTGTAAAAAAAAAAGTTTTTTTCAAAAGTTTGGCTATTCATTTGTAAAAAAAATCAATTGCCTCTCATGTAAATAATAAGTCAGGAAAATGAAAACAGTGAATAAGATATTTACCTAAGGCTTTTCCTTTTTTGCTAGGTGAACTATTGACTTCCCCGTTGGATGATGATGTGACATTGTCTTTTAATTCAGCTTTGGAATTGGTAACTTCTCCGTTGCATGTGTCCCCTTTAGCCAGGGAAGTGACTACCGTCTCCTTGGCTGTGCTGCTGTCAGAAGTGGGAAGGGACTCATCCACAGAGCTGTCAGGAATGGAAGTTTCCGCTGATGTGGCTTTCTCACTGCTGCCTGCTTTCTCTTCTTTGACTTCCTCTACCTTCGGCTTAATGTCGCCATTGCTGGTTGAGACCTTTCAAAACAAATTGCTGGATTAATAACTCTGGAGCGTTGTGAGTGCACATTGATTAAGTTACCAGTAATGTTTTTCTTAAATGGCAGGGAGTTAAAGTTGAGTTGGGACAGAGATTATTGAATGTTTGGAGAACATGGGAATTAATGAGTTTTCTGCAGCGTTTGTTTTGTGTAAAATATTTTGGTGTGATAGGAACATATAGATGGTATGTTAAGGTTAATTTGAGACAGGAGTTCAGGGCAGTTTATTTAATTTTTTTAGGAATTTATACGGGAATATATTGTCGGCTACCGTTCGCCTTAGTTTCAGAGGTTGGATTGTACGGTGATAATTATTGATGTATTCGAACCAGAGAAACTTAATGAATTTATTTTGCATTCATTCTACACTATTACACCCTTTCTAATAAACGCATATTAAGTTTTACACAATTGATTTTATACAAGTATTTACTGTACATTAATGGTTGTTGATCAGTTCTGTAAAATTTAAAACACCTATATTAGTAAGGCCCTTAATATACAGCACGTAAATGGGATTCCAGGCAGGCAATGCATATTCCCAGTGTACTTCTGACTATTGAAGAACATAACATCAGTAGTATATGTTTTTCAATCATTTACTTACTTTTAGTACGAATCCAAGCATTTTGCATTGTCAAGATATAAAGAAATACCCCAAGGTCTTTTCATTTAGTTTTGGAGATGACAGGTTCATCGTGGAGTGAATAGGGGTAGTTTCCATAAATTCGGGTTGATTCTGTGTAATTATTGTTAACATAGTCAGGTGTAACTGATCATAAACAATTTTTTCAAGAACTTTAGGAATGGAAGTTGAGAGATAGTTTGTGATGTAGTGCCTTTTTAAAATATGGATGTAAGCACGGCCGAATTCCATTTGAGGGGAAACACTCCTTGAATTAAGGGGGGAAATACCTTTAGGCCTAGGTTTTTTTTAATGATTTTCATGATTTTTTTTGGCATGGAAGACATGTACATAATTTATTTAAACATTTTACACATCTATTTAACAAATAATTGTGAAATTTTTAAAGCATTTCCTCGGAAAATATAAAAATTATCAACTGCTACCCATCGAACGTCACTATCAGGCGTAGCTATTTGTGTGCATTCTGGAGGCTTCATCTTAAATCAATAGGGTTTGAATTTAGTTTAAGAACATATGTCTTTCTATATGAACCTAATTTTCCCCAAAAAAATTAAAACTTAATTTTTTACAGGTGTGTAAACAAGAAACCTTGATTTTTTTTTTGCTATAATTCACTTTGTTTTTACAATAAAAAAATACTTCGGGGAATCATATTACTAAGAACTTAGATTTGTATAGAGCATAATTATATAAAGACTGGACGACCCACTATTTACCCACTGGACGACCTCCGTAGTCCAGTGGGTAAGACTCTTGACTCACACTCCGGAGGTCGCGGGTTCGAACCCGGCATACGCAAATAAATTTTATTTGATTAATTTGTGTTATTTCACAATTAATTCATTAAAAATAATATATAGTATATTTGCGGCATGTTCCAGAGTAGAAGATACTATCAGTATCGCCCTGGTGTAAGACCACCATTCAGAATTGAAACGTTGCTTGAAAATGGCTTTAGCCGTGTTCGGTGACGAGATCTGAATAGCCAGGTACTTCCCAACCCTCCTCTTCCCCACCTCCTTCCCCTCCCCACTACCTTCAGCCTCACAACATACCCTAATTGGGGATGCCATGGTCTCACTGGCTCCAGACGGGAGCAGCTGAGATTCTTGTGCGGTTATTCACTGCAAAAATAAAAAAAATAAAGCAAGTATCTGCAAATTTTTTTAATGATCGGTTGAAAACTTTTTAAGCGAAAGTGCACACAAATTAAAAAAAGCCGTTTCAAGTTTACCACGCGGTTCGACACAAGGGGGAAGCTCAATTAAACATCCTCATAACATCGGAACGAATTGAAATTTTAATTAAAAAATTTTATAACAGATATATTTACTAGTTTCCTTTGAAAATTCCGGACAGGGGGCATACATTAATTACGTGAGCTCAAAAAAGGGGTGGGGGGGGGGGGGGAGTCCAGCAAAATTAGATTGGAAGAAAAACTGCTCACATAAATTAATTTATGCCCCCACAGACTGTCTTATCCCGGTTCTTTGTTAGTGTCGATAGTCAAGGGGTATTTAATGGTGATGTCTTCATCAGTAATAATTGAGGTTATAGATAAAATGTTCGAAGGATCAGGTTCGCTAACAATTAAACTTACTATCATCAAACAGTATTAATAGGTCTGCGTGGTTGAATTTAAGAATCCGACTTCCAACGCATGTCTGCCGCCGCGCCTCATCCGTAGCACCATATAAACATCCGTGTACATGGATTTTCAGACAAAGACACCAAAGTTTCATCGTGATCGGATGAACTATTTAGCAGCGCATTTCATGGCGCCAGAGCTCACTATTATATGTAGAAACCATCACGGGCATGCGCTCCAAATCTCTTGTTTCATCGCAATCGGATGAATGGTTTAACAACGCATAGGCTTCTCATACATATATTCACCAAAACAAGCATATTTGTAGTTCGGTTTCTAATTCAAGAATTCGTCACAAAATGACGCAACTTTTGTCTGCAAGATGCAAAGAGACGTTTCTCTCCGAGGTATAAGTTCTATGAATTTGTGAACCTGGAGCATCTCCAGGATTTCGAAAGATTGTCGGTAATACTCAGTTGTATCAAGCGGCTGTATATTACACATGACCTCATCATCCGTCCCGGTTACTTCTTCACGGTGACTTGCCATCACTGATTGACACGTTGACAGTGGATACGAGGAATAGGCTAATTTTGAAACCAGTTCCTATTGGATTTACAAAATGATCACCAACACTAACTTGGCGAATCCAAACCAAAAGCTGAACTATTGGATCGCCCGCAGGGCCTAGCAGTAAAAACCTGCAGAGCAAGTTTTGAACTGATAGTTGAAGATGATTAGCAAAAACAGTTGAAAAATAGTCCGCGAACAAGTCCGTGACCTCCTTATTGTCGTGTGCCGTTCTTGGGCTATAAGGTCAGGAGTTCGGGCATTGTGGGAGATTTTCTTTGCTTTTTGACATTCTTTTGTATTGTGGATTTATTTTGCTAAAACTCCAGAATCATCTGTCAGCACGGATTTTGAGTGAACTGAAAGAACAGAATGTTTCTTTTACACACAACCCTCAAACATGTAAGTATTGTATTACCTGAGTTTCACCGGATTTCTCCCCTTCACCATCTTTAACAGAGGAGGAGACGCTGGATTCTGGTTCTTCTTTGAGCAATTTGGTGGAGCAGCCCGCGCCAGCTTCCCCGCTGTCTTGTCCGCCCACACGTTTGGAGCGGAGGAAGGGGGAGGCAGGAACATCGGACCCTCCCTTGCCCAGCTTAGCCAAGAGCTGGTTGGCCTTACCCTCCTGGTACTTGGCCATGATTTTGTCCAGAGGCATCGACGCCTCTTCAAACAGGTTGTGCACCTCTTCTTCTTCATCTATGGTTTCATCTGCATCAGCTTCCATTTCACCATTTTCTACATGAAAATAATAAAGGGTTTAGATTTAAAGCAATTGTAGTAGAAAACTAAACCGATCATTTTAAGTAAAGGGGGGTCCGTGTAGAAACTCGGAAGGGTTACTTTTTAACATTTTCAGGTGAATAAAGTGCTCTTAAATTCTTTCATGATGGAACTGTCCTTCAGGCGCGGTCCCTCCATACATACTGTGGATGCTGCGCTTCCCTTCTTTTCAAGGCTTAAAATAAGTATAATGATTATGTATTTATTCCGAATTAAAAAATCTTGGGTTTATTTTTTTCTAGCTGTAAACAGCACTAGATACTGTAATTTCTGTCAAAACTGTCCAAGTCCATTAACAAGCCCCAAGTCCCAAAGATCAACAACAACACAACGTACGAAGCGGGTCTAAATACAATTGTAATGTACATTCTCGATGCTAGAACGTTGCGTAAACTCACCAATACCAGCAACAGTGGATGCTCCGTTTATTGCGTATCTGTGAAACTGGGAAGAGTTTGATATTCTCAAAGCCAAGCCTGCCTAGGTTTGACTAAGACCGAATACGGATTGCACAGGAGCATCCAACACCCAGAGAACGACTTTAATGCTTATAGGCATAGTATATAGAATAGCTTATCCGAAGCGGGTGGACCTAGTACCATTATAGATTTGTTTGCCTGACAATTTTTGACAGTTTAGCTCGGAATCATTAGGTTTATTTATGCTCCGTATGGTTGGGCTTGAATACGATCAAAATCCGATTGTTACATTGATACGTTTCGAATACCTATTTAATTTATTTATTTAGGGAACAGTAATTATTAATGTGAAGCATAAAGGTTGTAGAGAGCTAATTCGACATATTATTTTTTTATATTATCTGCATCTTGTCAGGCTAGTCCATGGACTTTTATATTTGATAGTACTAGTGTAGTAGTAGTAGTAGATAGTGGGGCGAAAAATAAAAATCTAGAATAGGTACCGAAAAAAATAGGCTTCTACAACATATTCATGCTTTAGGTTCTATAAATACAAAGAATATGAATAGAAGAAGGAAAAACCATCCTATAAAGTGCTGTAAATTTGAAAACGCGACTCGGTCGACAATCCCAAGGACATGCAACGGCCAGCCAGGGTGGGGCAAACACCCCACCTTGCCCCACCGTGCCGCCTGTGCTCCAGCATACCTTATACAAAAAGTCACAGACCGCCACTACTGCCTTGGTGGGTTCAATTTTAAATTGTCTCTTCTAGGAATAGACATGCCACAAGGACTTGCGATAAAATCAGACCACCAAAGGACAAAGCGAATACGCAAAATAGTTTACAAAGGGATGAAGTATTATAATGCGCTACCGGAAACTATATCTGCACCAATTGGTAGATTCGAGAAGTATTGTAGGAAGCACAATAGAAAAGCAAGCAAGAGAAAATATAGTTTAATTAGTAATTTGCAAACTTTGATACACAAATTAATAAAATAAATAATATTTACTGGCAATCGCTGAATGCTACTCTAAAAACTTGTATAATAAAACTCAATTTACAATTGGCCATCCATAAATCCCCTCATTATTGAGTGTAATAAAATGGTCTGGAGTCTAAAATATGGTGATAAATAATCTTGAAAAGCTACTAAAATTCAATTGAATATTTTAAACACAGCGTAATATTCTTCAGTTTACAAGTAATACAGTGCTGACATTTCTTCAGGTTAAACAAATGTCCAACACACGCCTAGAAAAACAGTACAAGTCGTGAACATCTTATATGATAATTTTTCAAGGTCGCTACTTTCTAATGCTAATAATGACTGACATAACATAATTTAGTTTAGGTACACAGTGGAAAGAATATGTTTTTGGTTCAACATAAATCAAGTAGGTACCTTACTACTTAATATGTCTAACAAAGTCCAAACAATCGAGACAGCAGTTGATTGATAATGAGATTTGCCTTTGAAGAAAGGACATCTTTTGTTCAAAAATTAATCTATTGTAGAGACATTTGTATAGACCCAAAGCTGACCCAATGATTGTATTTTATGTCTAGACAATAGATGGGATCAGAAGATAATTAAATAAAAAAATTTTACGTAAGAGTATAAAGTGCGCATAAAGTAAAGTCTTCCATGAAAGGATTATTAATCCAAAGGTAGCTTTTACGGGGATCCTCATAATCGGGGTAGTAACTAGAGATGGGTAAGTTCTACATTTTTCCGGAGGCCTCCGAGACGTGCTTCCTTTTAAAAGAACTTGAGTTCTTGGAGCAGGTCCAGGGAGCTACTCCCGACTCGCGAATGGCCCGAGCGCGCAAAAGAATTCGAACACGCAACTGCTTCCGACTCGCAAATGGCTCGAACCGAGACGCTCGGGTTCCACCCTAGCCGGACCTCGGAGCTGGATCTCGCAAAAGAACTCGAACGCGTGACTTACTCCCGAATGGCTCGAATCGAGACGCTCGGGTTCCACCCTAGCCGGACGCCGGAGCCCGCACGCAAAAAACTCGAATGCGCCACCTACTCCTGACTCGCACATATGGCTCGGACCGTGACGCACGGGTTTGACGAGTGCGAACTGCCACCGTGCCGCGCTGCCTCGCCACCCGACCATGGCTCAGCCTGCCGAGATCCGGCTACAAGTACTGTACCGGGTTCTTTGGGAGTAGTCGATTTGAAAAGGGAGCAGGAGCCGCTTCGCACGAAGAACCCGAGTTTAAGAGCCCACTCCAGCTGAACCTACACATCGCTAGTAGTAACGATTAAAATTTTAAATTAACACCCTTAAATGTTGACTAATTATGTTTAAAACCAATTTCCGGTTTACGTCAGCATACAATAAAAATTCTTACAAAACTGAAAACATTTCTGTGTTTTCTCCTTGCGTATGACAAACTTTCTTTTCGCTCTCCTGAACAATAACATTTTTATTTTTAATTGAGTAAAACCTCAAATGGCGAAGGCCCTGGGTTCAATTCCTAGATATGACCATTTTTCTGATCTTGTTTTTTCAGATTTTCGATCGAGTGTCGCTAATATTGTCTTCATTAATTAAATTAACATTTTGTTCTTTATAATATTTCAAATTTCCGTGATTGATATGTTTCGAGCTTTCTACCTCCCTCTTTAGCCAACATTACAGTGTCCATCATCAGGGCAGATGTGTGATCATGGACACGTAATATTGTCCCTGCTAATAAAGAAGGTAGTGCAACATGGCAAAATAAATCAAAAATCACGATAATAAATTAAATTGTACTTTAAATTTACCTGACAGTCCTTTTAACAACTCAATGATTTCTGGTGTGGAAATGGAAGCGTCGAATCCCAGGAAAGCCTCCTCTAGGGCTTTGCTAAGGTCCCCATCCTTGTATGCCTGCAGGTCCTTGATGAACTGGGGCAATTTAAGGGCGCAGTACTTGGCCACTTCTGCACCCCCGTGCCCGTCATATACGGCAAACAGTGATGTTTTTGTGTCAAAGTCAATTATATGATTGTGAGCATCCTGTAAAGAGATAGATTGTTGGTTACAATCAAAAAGATCTGTTACACATAAACACTGTCTCTTGTGCTGCTTTGTGTGCAAATCAGTTAGCCGTGTACAACTAATGACAGTTTGGGTCATAGGAAAACGTGCATAGTTATGATTGATACATTGAAAAATATGTATGCTGAGAGACCTTCAATAGTGCAGGTAAAGTAGAACCAGAATGCACAAACTAAAGACAAAATTCGTGCATTCATGAAACTTTGGTCAAAAATTCATCTTTCAATCTTGGCAGTGTAAAAGATTATCTGTAGTCTGCCCAAAAAGGTGGTAGAACACTCTACTTTCAAAATATTTTTTACAAACTAGGACGAGTGAGTTATCATTTATTATGTTTTCATTCAAATTGAAGCAGACAGTATCAATATTCGGTGATTTACGACAGGTTTTTTTTGTTGTAAAAAAACATGAAAATAAGAATTAAACCCCTAGAAGGCAGGCACGGCCCGTCCTAAGGTGCACTAGTGCGCCGAACCGCTAACAAAATTGAAAAACATTTTGCAGCTCATCGTATTACATAATATTTTTATTTATAAAATTGCGCACATTATTTTAAATTAAAAAAAAATTGACTACCTATCTAAAAATACACAAATTTGGTAGAGAATAATTATCGTGGCCTAAAGCATTGCTACCCGAACACAAGTTATTTCGGCTAGGAACCGAGGTACATTCCATTCAGCGCGTTTCAGCGAAGCGCCCTGTTTAAGAATTATCATTCGTATGAAGCCCCCAGCAACATGTTCAGACCGTCAAAACACACAATCGTAGCGAAAAAATGGTGACTGCCATGCAGCATGCGGATGACGGAAATGACGGAGGAATTCCGAAGAAATCGTTCCAGCGAAATGACTATTCATAGTAGGGTTTGAATAAGATAGTAGTTATATTTTTTTCTTGTAAAATGTAACGATGAGTCAACGGGTCAGCGGTTGCGATTTGACATTGTCATTAGTTTTTGTGACCTTTTGTTTGTGCATTTTGTCACATATTGCAAAATTCACTCAGTAAAGCGGTTTAATATCGCGCGGGGGGTCCGACGAAGAGAAACGTTTACTGTGTGTTGTTATTGTGTTATTATTCATTAGGGAGGAATGCAGATCCCGCCAATGTCAGGGAATTTAATAAAAATGCATTTTCTAGATGAGAAAAGTGTGGAGAAGTTGAATAAAAAAGAAATTAAGGTGCGCTCGGCAAAATTGAGGGAGATACAGCCGTTTAAAGTATGAATAAAATGTCACTTCATGAACCGATACTGTCCGCCATTTGACACTAATATGTTGGTATCCCTGACCTGATAAAAACAAGAGCCTAGATACGATTGTAGCCGACTTCATGGGATACATGAGGCGCGTAATTATGAAATTTGTCTAGCGGACTTTTTTTCAACGATTTTTTCAACTGTTTTTCACCTTCCAAATTAAAGTAACCTAACCTAAGACTACGCTAAACATGGTTTGTGATTCAAAAGAAAGTGCCGCTTTATAACGCCTACTCGCGTCAACGCAAGAAAAACATCCCAGTTTTCAAGTAGTTTAGCGGCTACGCCAGGTTTGTGTAACATGGTTTGTGATTCTGGCGTACAATCTCACAAGACGAAAGCTAATTTTAATTTAACGTAATCGAAATTTAGAATGAAATATTTTCCACTGTGCATATTAACCGTTGCCAGCGATCTCCAAAAATTACCATTATTAATTCTGTTTTTCATAATTACGCGCCTTATTATATATCCCACGAAGTCGGCTACAATCGTATCAAGCTTTGTTTATATCAAGTCTGAGATACCAACATAACAGTAAAAAAATGGCGTAGTATCAGTTCACGAAGTGTCATTTTATTCATTCTTTAAACGGCTGTATCTCCCTCAATTTTGCCGAGCGCACCTTAATTTCTTTTTTATTCAACTTCTCCACACTTTTCTCATCTAGAAAGTGCATTTTTATTAAATTCCCTGACATTAGCGGGATCTGCATTTTAGCCATTCATTATATAGAAATATTCTGATATCGCTGTTTATAGTTATAAATAAATTTCCTTGCCTTTTTAAAATTAGTGATATAATAATAAATATAGACTATATTAAAAATATATGAACCATGAAAATAAAAGCAGAATTATAGCCAATGGCCCGCCAAAACTACATTTAATTATCAACCAAGATAGTAAATCTGCAAAGAAAACTTTTACACAAAATTATGGTAATAATAAATGTATAATTTGTATAGCGCCATTTTTTTGTGAATAATCACCTCAAGGGCACTGTATGAGTTATAAGTTACTAGGCTCGGTCTAATTTTATTTATATTTATTTACCTACTTTTGTTTTAAGTTTTTGATGAATTACTCGGCGAACCACCAAAAATTTAAGGCACCGGCCGCGCCTGCTTAGAGGGGTACTCCATCATTTTATTATGGACGGACTCTACAGATCTTCATGAATTCACGATTTTGTCATTTATTTCATCAGCATCTGTGTGTGTGAACAAGCATACAAATGTCCCCATAAGCACTACTTATAAGGAGACATATATTCATTTAAATTTTGAGGACATTAATATGAGGTAAATAATAATAATTTTACTACTGTAATGTAAACAAAACAACTTGCCCATTCAAAAGCGCAAGCCACACTGACGTCAGTAAGTCCAAACATTTTTACATAACTTGCGCCCCACTTCAACCAATGCAAGATGAAACCTTTGATTGGTCATTTTGTGAACAAGCAATTGTTATTTATTTAACCCTTAATTAGGCGCATTAAGAAAAATCACACAACTGCAAGTTGCATGGGGTCACTACTGGCCCCAAAGAAATAAATGAAAACGGAGTGGAAGATGTAAACAAATGTATTATCAAAAATATTAACCCGCGAACACTCGCACTATGAGCATTTCCCTCATGGTAAATTTAAAATTCGTGTTATTTATGCAACAATGTGCATATGTACCTCGTTCGCCCAACATCTGAGTTTTATACTTCCCCCGTCCCACGCATGACGGTTTTTTCGTCTTAGTGTGTATCAGTCGCTCAATAGGAGTGGTTTGTTCGGCCGGGTTCCGTCGCGCGGCATTTTGCTCATCGCGCGAGTGACAACACTATAAGCAAAATGCCGCACGAGTTAAAGTTAAAAAAGTGCCAGATAAGAAATGCCAATTTAATTCCCAAATTTGTTATAAAAATATTATAGTATAGTAAATGTTATATATTAAAAATAAATATTTGATTTGATTTTACACGATATTATTTTATTACAGGTATATTAGTATATTAGTAATAGATATATTATGCTGTGATTTAAGAGAGTGCTTGTAAGTTTTTAAGACTCGAGTGCTAGCGGGTTAAATACTATATTATAATTAACATCAAGAAACAAAAACATAACTTTGGCTTAAAACAATTTAAAAAAAAAAAACTTCTAATCTCTCTTAAAACTACTAATTTTTGGTATAGCCGAGACCAACATTTATTCAGATTCATCAATTCTGTATCCAATGCAGTAAGTCCAGAAGTGTTGCTGACAAATAAATTTACCACACTTATCTTCGCCTTAGTTCATATTTGTTCAGCAGACCATTAGAAAATTTTACACAAGAAGATTTTCTTACATCATTTTAATGAAATATTATGATATGTGTTTAAGATACACTTATTTCCGTAAAGGTCACAATAGTTTAAATAATTCTTAGTGAGTAACTATAATTTTTTATACTTTATTTTTAAATTTAAAGTGGAGCTTGAACAAAAACTAAAATGGTCTGTTGGACAAATAAGAACTGAGGCGACGTTAGGTCACTTATTTAGTACTTTTTGTTGAAAAAAATTGTTACGTAATTGATCGCATGGGGTCAGCACCCAAGAGAGCAGCGACAGATGGGTACGCATTGGCTTTCTGGTAGCGACTGATTTGCGTACCCCGCGGGAAGGTAGGAAGCTAGAAAGAGCGCTATCGCATTCCAAACACGCTAACATATTTTGTTTTCAATTAGAAATGGTCTTGACACCGTTCACCTAATTAAAGGTTAAATATGCCACAAAAATCCATGAATATATAATACTGTACATTAGTAAGGTGGTAAAGCTGGAATACTAGAGGAGCGACAGAAACTGTGAATTGTAATCTTGGGAGGAATGCAGATCCGGGCACAGCTTGTTTTTGGCAAAAAACCATGTTTTCACCGCGTTTTAAGTTGAGAACTTTAATGTGGAAGGTGAAAAAAAGTGCGGAAAGCAATAATAATTTTTTTTTAATAAGTAATTAATTTTCAATTACGTTAAGTAAAATTTCACTTCGCAAACCAACACTATGACAACGGCCATTTTGTTACTGATATATTGGTATCCCTGATACAAGGATGAGCAAGATACGATTGTAGCGGATTTCGTGGGATACATGGATAAAGCGCCGTTTACACGCACACTTCAGAGCGATCGAGTCCCGCGCCACTTCAGGCAATGGTTTGTCTAGCGTCATAGTGTAAATTATCTTTACTTTAAAAAACAGCCTACGTTTATAAATGGTTTGTCTAACGGGATTGTGTATGTTATCTTTACTTTAAAAAACAGCCTACGTTTTTGAATGGTTTGTTTGGCTACGCAGGGTTTGTGTAGCGGGCTTGTGTATGTTATCTTTATTTTAAAAAACAGTCTACGTTTTTGAATGATTTGTTTGGCTACGCAGGGTTTGTGTAGCGGGCTTGTGTATGTTAGGGAACGTACCCATACTACGTGACACATTTAGGGGGGGGGGGGGGGGTCTTCAAAATGTCACGCTCCATACAAATGAGCGGCGGGTTGCTTAGGATTTTGGTCACCGGGGGGGGGGGTTAAAAATTGCAAAAAGTTGGTCACGTAGTATGGGTACGTTCCCTTATCTTTACTTTAAAAAACAGCCTACGTTTTTGAATGGTTTGTTTGGCTACGCAGGGTTTGTGTAGCGGGCTTGTGTATATTATCTTTATTTTAAAAAACATCCCAGGATTTGAATGGTTTGTCTCCATTCCAGTACCTACGCGCCTTATTATTTATCCCATGAAGTCGGCTACAATTGTATCTAGGCTCTTGTTTTTATCAGGTCAGGGATACCAACATATTAGTGTCAAATGGCGGACAGTATCGGTTCATGAAGTGACATTTTATTCATACTTTAAACGGCTGTATCTCCCTCAATTTTGCCGAGCGCACCTTAATTTCTTTTTTATTCAACTTCTCCACACTTTTCTCATCCAGAAAGTGCCTTTTTATTAAATTTCCAAACTGTACCCGGATCTGCATTTCACCTGTAATCTTCGCCCTTTACGGGATAATCTGACAGTGCATATAAATTTGAAGACTTGTGGGTCAAACAATTCTTCTTGTACCTATCAATCTATTCAAGCATATTTTTTTTACAATAAAAACATATATAAATTTGTTGTAGACTACTTTTATTTTATAAACACTCTACCGGTTTCAGAAGCACCCTTCCTTCGTCAGGAGAATATTATAACTTTACTATTTACTTTGTGAACAAAAATTTGGAGAGTGTACATGATTATATACTTTATTAGTGATTGTGTATGTTATTTTATTTTATTTTATTTTTTTTTTTTTTTTTTACAGTGAATACCGCACAAGAATCTCAACTGCTCCCGTCTGGAGCCAGTGAGACTATGGCATCCCCAATTGGGGTATGTTGTGAGGCTGAAGGTAGTGGGGAGGGGAAGGAGGTGGGGAAGAGGAAGGTTGGGAAGTACCTGGCTATTCAGATCTGGTCACTAAACACGGCTAAAGCCATTTTCCAGCAACGTTTCAATTCTGAATGGTGGTCTTACACCAGGGCGATACTGATAGTATCTTCCACTCTGGAACATGCCGCAAATATACTATATATTATTTTAAAATGAATTAATTGTGAAATAACACAAATTAATCAAATAAAATTTATTTGCGCATGCCGGGTTCATTATTTTATTATTAGACAATTTTTTCAGTTTGGAAGTTGACGTCAAAAACCTCTCCCGCCATAATCACTTGGTAACGTACGGTATGTACGAAACCTTTGTTCTTAAAAATAGTAAGAATGTAATTAGAATTAGGAGTTAAACAATCATAATCGAAACCGAATTAACAAAAACTTCAGTAGCGACGTTTAGTAAACTAGTCCTTGGGAGTCGTTTTCAACGAGCTTTCATTTTTAAAATCTCGTATTTGGTAATAGAAGAATTGGCACACACCCTTGCCGGTAACCAATGTTCGATAAATATGTTCGGAATTGATGTACTGGTATATTGCTAATTGGAAACATGAATATGATATACAACAGTGAGTTACTTATAAACAAATGGATAAAAACCGCATGTGGCAATTTAATGTCCGGTAACAATAAAGAGCGTTACGGTGTTGTTTATTTTAGAATCTGCAGTAAATTCGCCATGCCCTACGATTCGGTTAGCAGAGTTTATAGCAAAAAGTGCAATTTCTAACATAATATCAGGTATAGTAAAAACGGCGGGATTTGTACCTCTTGACTAATACGCCATCCCTGCATAGAACTGGAGCCGCAAGATATGTTGTCTTTAGTTTCATCGCTTGATGTTTTATTGGTTAAAGGTTCGGATAGATATGCACCCATTTTGCACAATAATTATGAAGAACGACACACAAAAACAAACACTTTTAAGATCAGAATAAACGTTAATACTGATAATACCGCCAATCACCCGACAACCGACCTCACACGCTTCCAAAATACCACAGACAACATATTTCTATAATAGACAATTTGTTAGGGTTGGCAAAATGAATCGTCATTATTATAATACTATCCATAGATTGCAAACATCTTTACATAAAGAATAAAACTTTAACTCCTTAAAGCTATGTAACACAGTAATAACACAGCTATAAACCGTGAGCATATCTGTTGAATCGCGAACGCTATGTTTTGTACCGCTCACACGACGCTATCAAATATTTCTTCCTAAACCACTTGGTGTGAACGGTCGGATGGGATTGTATGGAGAGCGTTATTTGGCCTGCGATGATCTTTTATTTTTTATAGCCGTGTGTGTACACAGCGAAAGGGGATTAAATTATTTTAACGGATCTGTATTAATTTTTGTAACAATCTCTATATTTATTTTTCTTTCTTTACCGTCTTTCACCTAGACTAAGAGGCAAAAATACTATGAAAACAAGTCTTGAAATAAACATGGATTGAAATATGGCATGGATTGAAATAAATGTCAATGCGACACCCTCTCCTGCCTAGGGCAGAATCTTCAAATATCGCCCGACTAGCAGATTACGGCGTATAATCAATGCCCACATGGCTTGACGGCCCTGTCTCCGGTCTCCGTGCGTGCAAAGCATAAATAAACTAAATCACTCACGTGCTATGTGAGTTATGAATTGTATTTTTCTATTATGGCAATAATGTGATACGACATACGACTGGAGATGGCTATATGAGCTGGATAGCACTCGAAGTACAAGAAATTAATAAAAAAGTTGTTTTTAGTGCAATGAACGTTTTGATAAGCGAGTTGCTAGTGTAACATTTTTACAAAATTCTTCCTTTTATTTGTACTGACGCAAGTGAAAACATTCTGAGGTAGCGCGGCCTTTCAAAAAATATTTAGCACTTTCAGCAACTTTAGTTTACTCAGTTTACTTTACCTTTTACCTTTTTACGGTCGGTGTCGGTGATCGGCTTGTCGGCGATAGATATACGAAAATACTCTCGATTTTCTTGTGATGGCCAAATAATAATTTGGTGTTTTATTCTACATGTTTTCAAAAGTGTAATTTGGTTATCGACTTGTATTTTATGTGAAAAAATAAGTGCTCGCTTTCAGTGGGTGCTCAAATTTGAATAAATAATAATCGTTACCAGTGATATCATCGTAATATACTACCATAACCTTGAAGTTTTATTGGAAGTATATTGTGATGAGGCTGTCAACAAAGATTTTGTTGTGTCTTGTCGTTATATTGGAAAATGTCGGAATTTGGGGTAATGCCTCTATTGACACAGTTTTAGCACAAACTTACGGATTCACAAATAAATTAGAAGGTAAGAGTATTTAATTTTCGATGCAAAAAGTACCTTTTCTGTATTATTGTTCACTTGTTTCAAAATAATAATAATATATTCATTTGTATTTACTTAGGTAGGTCTGTGTAAAATCTGATTCACAAACAAATAATCTTTCCGGTAATAATTATTCTCCTAACCGCAGCACTTTTAGCCACAATTATGGAAATTACGCTTCATTTCAACAATTACTACAAGAAACAACTATTTACGGTAAATATTCGGAACAAACGTCAACGGTTATGTAACGGGATTGTGTATGTTATCTTTACTTTAAAAAACAGCCTACGTTTTTGAATGGTTTGTTTGGCTACGCAGGGTTTGTGTAGCGGGCTTGTGTATATTATCTTAATTTTAAAAGTTTTATCAAAAAAAGTGCGTATTAACCGTTGACGTTTGTTCCGAACTGCAAACAGAGTGATTTGACAGTGTGAAAGCAAAATTTCAATTTACGTAAATAAAATTAAAAATGTAACATTTTCTATCCCCCCCAATGCAAATAGTTGTCTTTTATGGTAATTAAGAAGAATCTAAAAGTTTTATAAAAAAAAGTGCGTATTAACCGTTGACGTTTGTTCCGAACAATTACCCTATTTACATGCATAAACAGGTTATTAAACGTAATTATTTTGTAGTAATTAAATTGAAACGTACTGCAATTTCTACAATGATGCCTAATAAAAGTGCGGCGGTTACCTACCGTTTTTATAAATAAAGATAATTATACCAACTCAATGCCTTATTATTTAAAAAAAAATTAATACCGCGCTAACTATCACGCCGTTTCCCCGCAGTGGTAGGCTAGGGGGTGGACCTCCAAACAACTCGATCTTGGCACCCACTCCTTAATAAGTCCCGTCTCCCGTCTCATACAAGTATTCTCTTCTATTATTCTGAATCTTGACATGGCCTGACTCAAGAATTAGATTAATTTGATCGTGCCATGTCTTCCTCGGGCGTCCTTAACTTCTTTTATCATTTACATGTGCTTCATATATTCTCCTTACACTTCTTTCTTCGTTCATTTTCTCTACATGCCCAAACCGTAAGCGTCCCTTTCTTAAACTTAGGTACTCATTACGCTTACACCAGTCTTGCATTAATTGCGGATACGTACACATTTCTCACTCGATCACACATGGTTTTACCACACATACGTTCCAGGGATCTAATTTATACAGCATTCATCTTTCCTCTGCCAGTTCCATGCCTCATTGCCGTACATCAGGGTAGGTACCAGCACTAAGGGCGTAGTTAGGATTTTGTTAAGGGGGGGGCAGGTGTAGACAAACCAAGAATATATCTAAGGTAAATGTTACATGAGCAACTGGACAGGTTACTTTAAAGGGTGGCTAGAGAATTTCAGGAATATATTTTCGTTTATAAAAATATCGTCAGGCACAAAATTCTCCCCGATTCGGGATAGACAGGGGGAGCCGTAGAGCTACGAAAATATAAATAACACCGTATTCAATATTTTTGTGACAATATCCTTAGTAGTAGTGTCACCTCCTCGTCGGACGGTTCCCCCCCCCCCTCCCTCTCGCTAAGCTACTGCGTTCAAACGGTTTTCAGTCATCATTGATCTCAGCCATGTTTTAACACGATGCAGTGTAGAAAAGGACCTCTCTATGTTACTTGTAGTGCAAGTTTATGCCAAGGAAATAAGTATTGCTTTTTTAGTTGCGGGAAAGAAAATGTTCGCCTCCTTAAACACTTCAGTAAAATCTAGTTTTTCGAGATCTTTTCTGGTCCTACCCTTGTTCTGCCATTTTTTATACCAAAGTTCGACTTCTTGATTAAAATTAAGTAAATCGTAGTATAGGCAAAAATTTGTGCTTTTTCTTTAAAATCAATTAACGACATATTCAACATTGTATAGGGATGTAGCGACATTAATCCGAAAGCAGGCAAATTTTGGTCACCAAAACGCTCCAATGCAGATATTAGGGAATTTAAATAAGGAATGATAAATCGATCGCTTCCAAAAATCGCATGGAGTCTTAAAGGTGATTGGACCGATGGTGTTGGCAAGATACAATGCGTGGGACTTGTATATCAGTTCCAAAGGCAGCTGCAGTTCTAATTGAAATATCTAAAATATTTTGGCTCTCTATGTCTACGTTGCTTCGATGATCATTTATAACAGAAATTATACCTTTAATATGACACATACATGCGTACATATCGATAGTTTCCGATTGTAAAGCATTGGCAATAGGTTCCAATATGCCTGTGTACTTGGCTATCAGTTGAGCACATATAATGAAAACTGATTTAATAACAGCGCAATAGGCACGTTTTCTTGATGCTTCATTAATCATGATCAACTAAAAAGGTAATAATAAAAATTAAATTGATTCTCACAAACAATAGGCTACCAACGTAAACTTTACGGTTTGTGAGCATTCCTGCACCCTCCAGGGGGGGGGGGGGGCAGCTTCCCCCCCTGCCCGCACCTCGCTACGCCCTTGACCAGCACTCCTTTATGGACTGCTTGCTTCACTTTTTTGGACAGTTTTTTGTTAGCGCACCCTTCTTTTAATATCTCTATCAGCCTTCCATCTCTTGTAAACATACTTCTCAAATACACAAACTCATCCACCTGTTCCAAATATTCACATTCACAACAAATATAACTTTAGACTTGCTTACCTTCGTCACTTCATACATACTGAGAACACGAGATATTGTAGATCTTCCACACTGTTAGAAATCAGTATCGCATCATCAGCATACAACAGGCAACATTCTTTCAGATTACTCAATTTCGCGCCCAATCCCACCTCTTTCAATTCTTGCGTACAATTCTCCGTGTATAGATTGAATAACCACGGCGACATTAGGCAGCCTTACACTTTGTCATGTCAAACCACCCCGTAAAACGGGTGTGGGGAGGGGAAGATGAGTTGGGAAGGTTTAGGGTACCTGCTGTTCAGATCTGGTCACTAAACATGGCTAAAGTCATTTGAAGCAACGTTAGGATTCTGAATGGTGAACTTTTACCAGGCCGATACTGATAGTATCCACCATTATGTATATGAATGCCTATGGCCGACACGTTTATTCACATATATGTTTCTTTATTTGTGCTTTTAATTATAAAATACAGGCTATTAAAGAATTCATTTTATCGTGATTTAATAGAGGCAACTTGGACAATTATTGTTTGCGGGTAAATGATAGAAATTAAAAAAAATCTAATTAAGTCTATAGAAATTAGGTAAAATACAATTTATATAAAATTTAAATTACATACGACCGTTTTTTGTCGGAACACAAATTTGTCGAATATAAAATAAAATTCCACCCAAAAAACGCTTCTTTTATTGTTTTTTCACTACATACATACAAACACAATTTGGGAGGCGGGTATGGGTACCGCCGCCCCGGGAATCATTTATTGGATAACCAAGACCTCTGCCATAGGTCACCCCAAGTGGTTCGCTGCGTTTGGTGACTTAGCAGGGGTGCCCGGGTTCATGCGGTTGAGGTTTGTCCAGGTCTTGGCGGCCGATGTGTCTGCTCACCTGCTGCGCGGTGGACAGGACCGAGAGAGACTGGTTGAGGGAGGTCTTTTATCCTCTCCAGGCCAGAATCTCTCGATTCATCGCCTTGCACTACAGTTGGAGTGGAGGGATGGATTCATACGTCCGCCACTCCTGGACTCACTGACCCCCAGTTTCTTACCCATCCCTCGTACCTTTTTCCTTCCCAGAACTTCCTTTCCTTCCTTTCCTTAAAACGACCCTCCACACAGCATCTCCTAAGATGACATAGGCCTTGAGGGAAATTATTTTCCTCGGAGCCTCCTGTGTGGAACTTATGGTAAAAAAAAAAAATAATAATATTTTTATATATTTATATTTAGGGATCAGTAGGGTTTATAGGTTCAATTAGGAATTCCACAGGGCCGAACCCTCTGATATGAAAATATCTGGAGTCGGTGAATTATTTTCCCATTTGGTCTCTGGTAGGTTGACATATTGTTCTTGTATTGTTTTGTATTTATAATACTTATATAGTGCAATTGCATAGCGTGGATTGACTAGATGATCATTTGGGAAGTGTGTGAAAGGGTTTAGTTTTTCCTGTGGGGAAAATTTAACCCGGACATTTAAATCTGGAAAAAACGGTGAGATATTTTTTTAAATAATTATAATTAACTCGCAAAAAAATTCCCTAGTTGCCTTCAAAATCAAGTTAAATTGTTTCTTAAATTATCAACACACATCATAATTTAAAACAAAAATGAATAAAATAGCACAAATCTGTACTAGATAATATCTAGATAATATTATGTATTTGCATTACCTTTTGATTAAAAAATATTGTTCAGTTTAGTTTGATATAATGGCCTCAAATTACGATTTAAGTTTTGTATGAAAAAGGCCGCGCAGCCGTTAGTTTTTTTAAAACTTTTCTCAGGAAGTTTTTAAATGCACATTTTTTCTTTTGCTTTATAAAGAAAATTAATACTTTAGGCCACTTCAGGGGGAGGATTAGGATCCAAAGCGGTTTTAATAAATCGATGTTTTTCTTTTCTTTTTTAGGTCTTTTAAAATTATAAGTACCTAATACGAATTAATATATTCTGAAAATTTTCTTTGACAATCCAGTTACCTCTGATAATATTATCGTACACAGATAATAGATACAGGGGTGATGGGCCATAGATTAACATTACCATGAAACCGGGAGAATTAGACACAAAAGTCAATATTTTTCGCTCTACGCGATCGCTATTTTCATCTCCATTTTCATGTCTACGATTTCAATAGTCATCACTGCAAACAACACATGAACCATGCTGTGAGCTGTGATGCCAACTGAAATCGTAGATATGAAAATAGAGATGAAAATAGCGATCGCGCAGAGCGAAAAATGTTGACTTTTGTGTCTAATTGAAATCGGGCTGAAAAAATATGTCGTGTATAATGGCCATAAGCACAGGGGCACAGCGGCACCCCGTCTTTGTTTTTACCTACACTAAAGGCCTGATTAATAAATATTACTTATTAATGTGTGGTAAATGGTTGTTTATCAGTTGTGCAAAATTTAGACTACCTAATTAGTAAGGGGGTAAACGCATAACTATCATAACTACCGATTTCGTTTGGTCGTAGCTCGATGACAATGGTACACTTCTAAGCCATATATCAATTTGTTTCTACTATAACTATGATTTTTTTAGACAGTGGAGGTTATCCACCTCTTACCCGCCCTGGTATAAGTAACAGATGGTTACTCCTTCAAGGCTCTCGCAAGATTAAATTTTTTTTGTTAAACGAAGCTACATTTATTTATTTTAAACGAATCTAGACCTCCAGTAAACGTTGCATACGTTGTTAGTAAGCAGTATGCAAGTGATTTTTGATTTTTTTAGACAGGCACTTTCAGCATGACCCTGGTGAAAGACCATCAGGTAGAATCGAAACGATGCTTAGAATGGCTTTAACCGCGTTTGGTGACCAACTGTGAATAGTTAGGTTCTACCAAATCTGCTTCTTTCCTATCTCATTCCCGTCCCCACTCCCTTCAGCCTCACAACATTCCCCAATTAGGAATGACATAGTCCAAGAAGGTGGAACTTTCGTGCGGTATTTACATTAACAAAATGGTTTCAAAGTAAAAAAATAGGATTTATAAAACATTCTGAAAGGTTTCGCTGACAAATAGGTACAAATAGGTATATAATAAATAGGTACCTACTAATATAACATTTTTCCAGATGTAAAAAGCTGTGCCGGACCCTGCAAGTTCGGCCAGAAGCCGCGCACATGCTCTTTCACGTTCAGTGTGGCGCCGGCCACCGTGCGCAACAGGACCGTACTGGCCGTCAACGGGCACGCACCCGGGCCCCCCATCGAGGTGTGCGCTCGGGACTTGGTGGTGGTGGAGGTGGCCAACCGCCTTCCAGGCCAGGAGCTGGCGCTGCACTGGAGGGGCGTAGCGCAGCGGGGCAGCCCTTACATGGACGGGGTGCCCATGGTGACACAGTGCCCCATCGCTAGCGGGACCAGCTTTAAGTATGTGTTCCGCGCGGAGGACGTGGGCACTTACCTCTATCACGCACATTCTGGTGAGTTATTCATGTTTTCTTTTATTTACCCTTCACAAAACAGACATTGTCTAAGGAGACGGGTAATGTACACGACACGTCATGCATATGTAATAATTTAAAATACCATTAACGCCCATAAGTGTTCTTCTAAATGGGATACATTGTAGTGGGACCAGCGCGCACTTTAAAAATGTAATCTGTGCAGAGGACGCGGGGTTTATTTGTACCGCATGCAATATTGTTGGTTATATTTTCATAACTAATGACCGTTTTACACCATCCCTTTTTTCAGGAGTCCAAAATCAACATTTTTCGCTTTACGCGATCGCTATTTTCATCTCTATTTTCATATCTACGATTTCAATTGTCATCACTGCAAACGAAACATACATGAACAATGCTGTTTGCTGTGATGCCAACTGAAATCGTAGATATGAAAATAGAGATGAAAATAGCGATCGCGTAAAGTGAAAAATTTTGACTTTGGACTCTTGTGGAATCGGGCTGAAAAAAGAGATGGTGTAAAACGGCCATAAGTCGCTGTGTCCTTCTATTGGATGTAATCCGATATTTGTACCGCTTGCTATTTTTTTGGTTATACATATTTTTATCGATCTGTGGAGAAGATGAATATCTTATATCAAAAAGTAGAAGATAATTAGTCAAAAATCGTGGGAAAAAAATTGAAAATGTAATCTCTGAAAGTTTAACAGATTTTCAAAAAGACCTTTCTGTATGGAAAATTGGGATTTGAAACAGCAACAAAAATACTAACATTTGATTTTTTTCTGGAAAATACCAAACATCGTTGGGAAATGTTTCTATTTTTGGAACTGTTAATTCATTTTTGAATTTCATGAAAAAAATGAAATCATTATTAGGAAAGCCACGATACGCCACTGGGTATTTTTATCCCGCACAATGAGCCCAAATCTTGTTCATAATGCTGGTGAGCAACTGGGCCTAACAATCAACGTCAATAAAACTAAATGGATGCCATTTGGACGACTAGATCACTCTGAATCAGTGATACAGTTAAATGGTTGCAATGTCGAAAAGGTGGAAAGATTAAGTTACCTCGGCAGTATTCTTACGGAGACTCTTGAGCTCTTGACCCAGATGTAAAGGTTAAATGCAGAATTGAAGCAGCAAGAACTGCGTTCATTAAAATGAAATCGCTCTTCTGCAATGACAATATCAGCTTAAAACTAAGGCAGAGAATGCTAAAATGTTATGTATGGTCGGTCTGGCTCTATGGATGTGAAAAATGGACCTTGAAAGTAAAGGCTTTTGAAATGTGGCTTCACCGGAGAATGCTCAAGGTCCCATGGACCGACATGATCACCAACATAGAAATTCTCAGGCGGGCTAGAGCAGATAGAGAACTGCTTACATTAATAAAAATCAGGAAAATTTCATATCTGGGTCATATACCTACTTCGAGGGGAGAAGTATCACTTGCTCCATTTAATATTGAAAGGCAAGATAGAGGGTCGCCGAGGGCCTGGTAGGAGACAAATGTCTTGGCTGCGTAATATACGAGAGTGGACCGGCATTAGAAGTGTGGAGGTGCTATTCCGGGCAGCGCAAGACAGAGAGACATTTTCAATAGTGATCGCCAACGTCGGGGGGACCTGATACGGCACACAAAGAAGAAGAAGAATGAGCCCAAATACTGTAGTAAAATAAAACTAATCCTTATGCATACCTATATAGGCTATTTATAAGCATTTTATTTTTTGTTGGCCGTGTATGAATCTTCCATAAAAAATGCGTTATCTAAGATCTTTAAGAATGTAATGCATCAAGGCACTCTCGGGCCCGTTTCATGACGTTCGCGATTAGTAAAATGAATGTTTAACATGTTTTAGTAAAAGTTGGCCAAGGCAAAATATCACGAGAGAAAATTAGCTCTCACTCTTTGCAAGCTAAATTCAATTAATTTATAACGGATGTGCTTCAATTCCTCCACTAAACTTCATAATTTATTATCAATTAATTGTTATAATTATTTCACGTATTAAGTGACGGTTCTCTTTGGTAATAAAAGCCTTCTGTGCTTCCAAATATCTGTAATTTTGCATTAATATGACGTTATGACGTTTAATAATCACACCGCAATTGTTACGTCCACGGTCGTTAAGACAGAATGCACTCGCATAATTACATTTGTTACTTGTTTCGCAATTCGATAAATCCTTAAATAGAATCTTATGAAAATAGAGATGAAAATAGCGATCGCGTAAAGCAAAGAATGTTGACTATGGTCTCTAATTGGAATCGGGCTAAAAAAAGATGTCGTGTATTGTAGGCATGAATCGCTAAATTCAACGTCTGTAGACAGATAGATGTATTCCAAAGAGCAAAATGCGTTATTATGGACGTTATACACGACATCTTTTTTCAGCCCCATTCCAATTAGACACAAAAGTCAACATTTTTCGCTCTACGCGATCGCAATTTTCATCTCTATTTTCATATCTACGGTTTCAATTGTCATCACTGCAAACAACACATGAACCATGCTGTTTGCTGTGATGCCAACTGAATTCGTAGATATTAAAATAGAGATGAAAATAGCGATCGCGTAGAGCGAAAAATGTTGACTTTGTGTCTAATTGGAATCGGGCTGAAAAAAGATGTCGGGTATAACGGCCATTAGTTCTTGAAATAATCTAGTTAGTTAAGTAGTCTATTCGTAGATCTTAGTCAAGTAGTCTATTCATATCTAGTTCGTTAAGTAGTCTATTAGTAGATTTTTTCTGATTTTCACCATTTTCCAGGCAGAGTCAAGTTAGCCTCTCAGAAGCTTGGCGTACGTATTGCACGTGACCCCCAGATACTTTAATAGCACACAACTGCTGACCCTGTACAAATCGCAAGTGCGCAAGTGCCCGCTGTTAAATTTGGCAGCCACCTCTGATCTGAAGCCCCAAAACCTTGACTTTGTGCAGAAATGGGCGGTCCGTTTGATAGATTCCTCTATCTTCATAAACAGATTGCCTTCTTTTTCCTTGTTCTACTGATATTTAAATGGAATAGTGTCCTAAGAAGAAATAACCTTTTTGATCAACATGTGTACACGGATGACATTTGACACATGAGTACAGGTCGATTCTACGGCTCGTTCTTGAGTTTTGCCGGCTTCGGGGCCCTTCGGCACCTTCCTACATGGCAAGATCCATGTTCACTCCTTCCCCTCCTCAAAAAGACTTTCCACGCAGCATCTCCAAAGATGGGATTGAATTTGGGGGGCGGGTGTGGGATAACCAACGTACCTGCCGTAGTTCAAAACCATCGTAGTTTAACCATCAAGCAGTAGCGTAGCTACCGCCGTATCAGCCGTATCAATGATACGGGGCTACAGGGGCCCCCAACGTGTGTAAGCAAAATTAGTAAAATGTTATCCACAATGTCGCTTAATCTCGTGCTTCCCGTGAAAAAAACATACAAAAAAACTTGTCATACGTGCCTATAGTTTTCACTTCAGAAATGACAAAAGTAAAAAAAGCAATCTCTTTTTTCCCCGGGTTAAGCGTGCGCACAAGTTGGCAACATTCTACATCGATTATTGCGATATTCCCCGTTTATAATGACAAACAACGGAGTGAACGGAGTGCAATGTTTACGCGTTTTATTACATTCCGGTTCAAACGTTATTTATTACATTGTAATACAATACAATCTTGATCCTCTGATTATTTATTGGTTAAAATTAGTTTGATTTGTGAAAAGAATGAGTGAGATGAAAAGAGATAATCCCAGTGGAGCTATGAAAAGAAAAAGTAAACAGAAAAGGGAGGAGGTTATAAAAAAAATGTCCAAAATTTGTTCATTTTTTCAGCAATCAGCTTCTGTGAGTGATTTAGATTGCAATGGTAAGTACCTACTGCCTATTTATCTACCAGTAGCGAAGGGTGAATTATTTTTTGAAATCACGTATTGTACCGAGTTATAATAAGAATTTTGTTTTGATATTCTTCATTAGTAGTTGATTATTACTCTCAAAGCCATTTTTCTCATAATGCTGTGAGAATAGATATTTTAGCACTTTAAGATTTTTAGGTTATGTCGCCTACAAAAAAATATAAATTCCTAATTATTGACCAAATACTCGTAACCTTACGTATCGTACGTTATTTAACGTATATTATTTTTTTTTAATTTATCTAAACATTATTTTATAAATTAGTTGGGGGGCCCCCAACTAATTTTGATACGGGGCCCCTCCAAGGCACGCTACGCCACTGCCATCAAGTTCGCTACTTTTGGCAACTTAGCGAGGGTGCCTGAGTTCGTAGGGTGAGGTTTGTGTAGGTCTTAGCGGAAAATGCGTTTGTGCTTTTGACCCCTTAAGCTGGACTCCCTTGACCCATCGCCCGGACCGCAGTGGGAGGGATGGATTCATACGTCCGCCCCTCCTGGAGACATTTGCATTACTCCAGATTCCTATCCACCCCTCATACATTTCTCCTTCCCAAAACTTCATTTCCTTCCTTTCTATAAAAATACCCTACACACAGGATCCCTAAAAATGACATAGGTCCTGAGGATTTTTTTTCTTAAAGGCCTCCTGTGTGGAGCTAACGCAAAAAAAAAAGACGTGGGCCCTGAGGGAAATTATTTTCTTCAGGGCCTCCTAGGTTGAGTTAATGTAAAAAAAAGTGTTTTTTGCAGAAATGTTTTTTGTGGAAAATAAACAAAAACTAATCTCACAGAAATAGATTAATTCAGAAAATTTTGTCTATACATTGTAAAAAAAGTTTAATCTTTTGGAAAAATCTGCAAAATTTCGAATAAAAGCACACCGCGGTGTACCATTGCCACTGGCTATCGCCAATCTATGATACTACAATCTCTGTTTGCAGCTTGTCCTAGAGTTAAAATACCCCAACAATCTAAATTCTCAATACTTTCCGTACTACCAACCGTTGCGTTGTAGATTTCACTTCAGTGAAGGCTAGTATATATTTTTATGGTTTTCTGCCACTTAGAACTTGCTCACTTATACTGTTATAAGTTATAAAGCAATAATGTTTAATATCAAGTTTCCTTTAAAAGCCATCAATGTGGCGATAATTTTCTATGTTTTGATGTTTTGCAAGTTTAACGCAACATTAATAGTAGAGGTATCGTGATTACCTGGTATTAACCCTTTCTCTTATTATTACTTAGAAACTGCATTTATGTGTGTTGTTAGTCGGTGTGTTTGGTGTTATTGAACTCAGAACGTAAAGGTCATGGAACTTGTAAAAAGGCTCACAAAAATAATATACCCATACCAAAAATGTCAATGTATAACCAAGTAGTCTTTCTTTGCTCGTTTGCTGTGGTTCGGTTCGCGGTAATACCTAGCTACTTATACGCAGCAATAGACACGATTGTGCGTCTAGATAGGTAGGTACCACACATAATTTATTTTGTACCCATGGTTTTTTTTTTAAAACGTCTCTATTTCTCTACGTGTAGATGATTTTATAACTCTTCGACGCCGTTTTACAATTAAATTTTTGAGCTGTTTTGCCAATCTCCAAATTTGCCGCTTAGGTGCTAAATTCTTATTGGGAAAAGTTTCAAGGACTTGCGTACGGATCCGGGGCGTTTCTTCAAACAGAGACAAAATGCTTTTTTTTATAATGAACGATAGAATACCGCGTATTATTTTATTATACAAACTTTTAAATAGTTAATTCAATTGGATAGAATATTATTATCTCAATTTAGTTTTTATGATATACGGTACAAACTGGTCCTAGTGCCTGCAATACACGACATCTTTTTTCAGCCCGATTCCAATTAGAGACCAAAGTCAACATTTTTCGCTTTACGCGACTGCTATTTTAATCTATATTTTCATATCTACGATTTCAATTGTCATCACTGCAAACACCACATGAATCATGCTGTTTGCTGTGATACCAACTGAAATCGTAGATATGAAAATAGAGATGAAAATAGCGATCGCTATGAACGAAATTTTTTGACATGGTTCTCCGATTGGAATTGGGCTGAAAAAATATGTCGTATATTGTAGGCATAACGAATGCTCGTACGGACGTCCTCTTCCTTCTCACAATATCTTGCTTCGAAAATGATAAAGACAAAACATACTAGAACGTCTACGACGTACAATCTCTCGCTGGGACTAGGATATAGGTACGCGCTCCATTATTAGATTTTTTTACGTTAACTCCACACAGGAGGCCCCGAGGAAAATAATTTCCCTTGGGGCCTGTGCCTTTTTTGGGGAAAAAGGAAAGGAAGTAGAAGAAGTTCTGGGGAGGAAATATGTAAGAGGTGTGGGTAGAAAACTGGGCGTCATTATGTCAATAGTGACGAGCGTATGAATCCATCTCTCCGACTGCGGTGCAAGGTGATGGATCGAGAGAGTCCTGCTGAAGAGGTCAAAGGGTCTCCCTTAACCTTTTGGCGTCTCCCGATCCGCACAGAACCTGAGCACCCCTAATAAGTCACCAAACTAGCTTGCTACTTGGGGTGACCTATGGTAGAGTTGTTGGTTACCCAATGCATGGTTACATGGCTTAACCGGTTAAATGGCGGTACCCATACCCGCCTCATAAATTTTATATCTAAATATTGAGTGGGTAATATAATTAAATTAATATAAATACCAGTAAGTAATTAAGATTGCTTGAATTGCGACTTGAAACTTCCAAATAAGATCAAAGTTTGTTGAGATTAGAACGTTCTTTGTTTATGTTTATTGGAAAGATTACAATTAATATTTAAATGGACCAGACGTCCTTTCTTTAGGATGCTCTAAGTCCGTGGTCGTCAAACTGCGGCCCGCGGCAAACTTTTTTATTTTTAATCTTTTTTTAACTTTTTCATGTACTGCATGGGTCTGCACTAACCTTCCCACATACCGGAATAAACACTTTTTATTATTATTATGGCAAACAATTATAGTAGACAATGACTACCAATACTGATTTTGCTTACGAAGCTAAATAGAAGTTTAGAAGACGCAATGAGGATTTCATGCAGTCCCAAGGACGCCAACATAATACGCCTGATTTACATGATAGTTTAAATTAACATAAATAATATGTTTATAGTTCTAATTAAAAATCTTGAATTAACTATTTTTTTCAATTTACATGTATACCCATTAGCACCCCCACACGTATACTTCGGAAAATTGCGCTGTAAACCGGTATCTTACTTATGCGCGGCGGTCAAAAGTGGCGCGCTCTGAAGTGTACGTGTGGGGGGGGGGGGGGGGGGTGATTTTCACGGTTCCATGACAGTTCATCCTGCGACAATTCATCCGGCGACAGTTCATCCTGCGACAGTTCATCCGGCCGACAGTTCATCCTGCCGACAGTTCATCCCGCCGACAATTCATCCGGCGACAATTCATCCTGACAATTCAACCTAACCTAACCTAACCTATAAGTATAACCTATAAGTATAAGTATGTCGTATTTTGTTATTCACGCATGCTTCTTGGGAGATTCGAAATTATTGTTAGTAAAAATATTTTTACAGCGGATTTCCACTCAAGATGCCTTCAGATATAAGTATATCGATTTTGGTTGTACGGCCGTATATCCTCTTTGCATACTTACTTAATAAAAATCTTCTAAATGATCAGGCAGGATGAATTGTCGCCGGATGAATTGTCGGCGGGATGAACTGTCGGCAGGATGAACTGTCGGCAGGATGAACTGTCGGCCGGATGAACTGTCGCAGGATGAACTGTCGCCGGATGAATTGTCGCAGGACGAATTGTCGGGTCACCGATTTTCACATATAGATGGGGTTGCGTTCAGCCCTGGATCTAGGCCGCTAAAATGTAATGTAATAATTTATTGATTGAAAAAAAACTCGGTTCACAAAGATCCTGGCATCCAGCGCACGTCGTTCTATCGATTATTCATTTGATTTTAAAACGCCCAATTGGTTTTTGTACACATCCTAAGTCGATTTTGAACGCGCGCATAGTGTACGTCATAGGTTCTCAACGTGGGCGATAACGCCCCCTCGTGGGCGTTTAAGACTTTCAGGGAGGCAGCAGAATATCCAGAGAAAAGGGGGCTTTGAGATGACACAGTGAGGACGTGAGCAGGTAAAAATATTGGGTCTAAAAAGCCACAAAAACACGCTTATCACGTTCTAATAAAACTAAAAGTAAACTTTAATATTGGTTAATTTTTGTTGTTGTACGTATTGTGATAATCACGTGTGAGACAATTCACATATTTCGGTAGTTCGGGAAGTGGATGAAAATTGAACTAAAAGATAAAGAATCCATTACATTCAGATCTACATTAAATTGGATAATATGAAAATATTTATTCCGTGACAGTTCCACCCCCCCCCCCCCCCCTCCCCCAGTGTCCGGCCCGCGTCCTGCCTCAAATTGCCTTATGTGGCCCTTGACCAGAAAAGTGTGACGCGTGTGCGTAAGTTATTCTGCGGCTACGAACTGCGTCACTGATGGAGTCTAGTCGTCTACGGCTAATATCGTAACCGTTTGTTCATTAGACACGAACGACGATAGATGATACTTTTAAAAAATACTTTTTAACTGACATCTGTTGAGATACTACAAAACTACGTATAACTAACTATACTAACGACATCTATTGAAGAATGTTGAAACTACATTACTAACATATACACCACAAATATGTATGGTTACAATAAAAATTGATATGTAGATACCTATGTACGTATGATAAAGTACTTTACGAAATAATAATGATACTGGTCAGTGGTTGAGTGCGCATAGCGCTTGGGTCCCACCCGGGCGTCGCGTGTTCGATTCCTCGGCTGGCTAAATCCTCCATCACAACACAAGCAACATTTTCGGCTTTCTGTGGTGGTAGTAGGAGATTTTCAAACATTGTTGGGTTATTCGTAACCCGGGAATGTTTGTCTTTCTTTTTAGAAAAAAAAAATTAATTAATCATTCTTCAATTGGAGTCTTAGAAGTTGTTTTTGAAGCTTATCGCATTTTTGCAATGTTTGCTGCTGCAAACCCAGTTGCATCAAAACTATGTACAAACACACAAGCAATAATGCAGCTACTTGAAGATGTGTAATCACTTACGATGTTTGCGGGAGAAGATATATAATTATTATTATTAACACGCCGTCATGTTGGTATTATTAAAATGTTTAGTGGTGACGTCACTGTTCCTCGTGTCGTGACGTCACCGTAAAGTCATTGTATGGGAATGTAGGTATGACATAAGCCATCGTATTAATTTTTTCGTTTATTTACATACTGTTTATAAAGATTTAGTTATTGTGTTTATTGAAACATTATTTAGGCCTAAATAATGTTTAAAAAATAAAGGTATCTCTTATTAGTTTATCTCTATTATTGAAAATATTCAAAAACTACTGCACAAAAAAATAATATACTTCTAGGGAGAATACTTCGAACACCGAATTTCAAAATGGCGGCAGTTGATCAGCTGGTTTCCCGATCCTATAGTAACTTTTCAGGAGTGATGACGTCACACTATTCACCATACATACGGTGTTTTTCGGGGGATCTTGAAAAATTAAAACTTTGACAATTATTTTAACTATTAAAACTAACTCTAAAAATAAATAAAATAAGCAGTTATTTGAGTTACAAGTCATTATTCATTTAAAAAAAAAAAAATTGGACTGGAGTTCTCTATTCCGCAACAATTCCGAAAAAATCTCATCTCATAAAAGTAGAATTTATCCGTACGAGCGGAACGCAGCGTGCTAGCTTGAAGAACGTATGGCGCTGTAGTGAGTCGGCTAAACCAAAACCTGCAAGATCTAGGAGGTTTTGGCTAAACGCTAAACGTGTCAATTATATTAATTTGATAATAGAATGAAGAGCATTTGATACTCTCTCTTTGAGTACGTACTGAAGTTTAATTTTTCTCTTAGAAAGCTAAACATAACACTTCTAAATTTAGCGTGTCTATCTAGTCTAGAAAAATAAAATTCAGCACGCTAGTGCAGCATGATGTAGCTCCCGGAAAGCGAGGCCCGTTTTGATTCGGCTTCAAATTTTTTCGCCATTGTCAAAAACGTAGCTCGGACCTAACGAGAATGATAATGAATACATATGAACTTTTGGAGAACCCTGCCCGACTTAGATCTTAGATATAGTCACTAACAAATATTTCGATATTAATACCTATTGCCGCATTTCAGTACGGTTTTCCGTGGTACCAGCCATATCTATTTAAATAAATTATTTACAATGCATTTTTTTCCCCAAATCCAGATTTTGCGTTTAGAAAAATTTCCTTCCGTTTTTTTAACGAAACGGCTTCGGATTTGCATTTCCTAATTCGAGCTATGCGGTTAGAACATTTTGCAAAAATAATGGAATCACTGCAATAAATAAACCCATCGATCAAGTATTATTATCGATGTAATTATCACATACAAATGGTGGTCTTTCACTAGGGCAGAGGTCGGCAAAGTGCGGCTCCGGAGCCGCATGCGGCTCTTTGGCCCGTTAAGTGCGGCTCTGTCACAAATTTCTTGAAAATGTGAATGGGAAACATTGTTTCAGTTTCTGAGTCTGCTGAGGCATCGCCAAGAAAATATTTCAAATATTTGAAGTTAATTTTCATAGATTCATGAAAGGATTGCAATCTTTAGAGCACAGGCGTCGGGTGGGAATGCTATCCTTATTCTACCAATATTTTAATGGAAGATGCTTTAAGGAACTAGCGTCATTGATCCCTTCGGCACCGGTACATAGTCGGAAACACGCCAAACGCGCGCCAAACATATGTACACGGTTGACATTTGTCACATGAGAACGGGGTCGCTTGTTCCACTCGTTCTTGAGTTCAACAGCTCGGCTATGGAACGATTTGCGGGCCTCTGTGTTTCCTCCTTTCTACAACATGGGTCTCTTCAAGACCAATGCTCATTCCTACCTCTCCTCAAAAAGACCCTCCACACCTCATCTCAGATGACATAGGCCCTGAGGAAAATTATTTTCTTCAGGGTCTCGTGTGTGGAGTTAACTAAAAAATATAAAACGTTCCATATAATATAAAAAGTTCTTTTAACTTCTGTGATTATTTCAGAACCTTAAAATTAACTTAAAGTATTTGATGAATTGTTCAATTTCTTTTAAACAACCCGTCATAAATGTTTTGTCAGTTATTGTTACGATTTAAATTTATGGATTCCTTAATTACATATTATTTTTTATCAGTGAATAAAATCTTTATTAAGTATGAAATCAAGTTTTAATCAGCGTACCCGTATTTTAATGAAAATTTAATAAATGTTTGCTAAAATAATAAACAGATTTGGCTCCCAATTTTTTTTAGACTCGTTATAATGTACATATTTGGCTCTTTGACTAATAAGTTTGCCGACCCCTGCACTAGGGCGATACTGAAAGTATCTTCCATTGCTAAATAAATACGTATAAATTAAATGATTCTCTCGAGATTTTAATAATTTATTATTATTCCGATTGGCGATGAGATTAAATCGCCCAACTCGTTTGATTAGAAAATCGGGCCATTAATCTTCAAACGAAAAAAGATAGATTTAATTTAATAGCCGAAGTTATGTCAATGGAGTCAATATTATTTATAGTTACAGCACCTTCATTTATAATAAAGTTTACGACTCTAGTTTTAGTGATTGCTGTAGCTACCGCGCTGACATTGAGAATTTTTATTCTTTAGTGATGCCAAAGTAGACCAAATAATTTTTAGTAAAAGTAGGTTTTTGTCGACGTACGACGACGTGTAGTGATACGAGATATTTTTTTCCTCGATTTTACAGATCATGAAATCATCACAATAAAACGTTTGCATTTATAATCTGTAATTACTTTTTTTTTTACATTAACTCCACACAGGAGGCCCTGAGGAAAATAATTTCCCTCAGGGTCTATGTCATCTGGGATGCTGTGTGGAGGGTCTTTTTGAGGAGAGGAAGGAATGAACATTGGTCTTGAAGAGACCCATGTTGTAGGAAGGAGGAAACACAGAGGCCGGCAAATCATTCCACAGCCGAGCTGTTGAACACAAGAACGAGTCGAAGAAACGACCCGTTCTCATGTGACATATGTCAACTGTGTACAAATGTTGGGCACGCATTTTGCGTGGTTCCCGACTATGCACCGGTGCCGAAGGGATCAATGATGCTAGTTCCTCGGAGCATCTTCCATTGTAATACCGGTAGAACAAGGATAGCATTCCCACCCGACGCCTGTGCTCTAAAGATTGCAATCCGTCTGTTAAGATGGGAGAAATAACTACTAAATTAGTTATTATTTTCATTATTTTATTACATTACCGTCTGTTAAGATGGGAGAAATAACTACTAAATTAGTTTTTATTTTCATTATTTTACAATACAATTCGTAGGTATTCGGTACAATTATAATGCACTGTGAAGATTATACGAGCACTGATTAACACAAAATAGGCAGGTCATTTGCTAAATTGAAACCTCTAGGTGCCTCGCATCACAAAACAGTTAATCATGTTGGTAGTTCTGCTAGCTTATAGTTCATGATGGAAATAAAGTTGTTGAATATAGGTTGTGCTGATCTATAAATTTATGACAAAAATGCTGTACAAATTTGAGTACTTAGCTCACAGTTCCACAATTTGAAACAGTTTTTTCTTTAGTTTTTCCGCACAAAATGCACAAGTCCAATGATCACAAGGCATTAATTTTAGTCAATATTCTCCTTAATTCGACGGAGGAGGAGGTGTGTATTGACAAAATTACAAATAATGTTTTTCAGTAAGACCACATACTATTTCATGTTGTCCTTAACGGTTTATAAATATTGGGCAATAACAAAAAAAAACAAAGAATTACTGGTAGAGGAAAGCAAGAGTTTTGGTTTTCAAACTGCGTTTTATCATGTAGTAAAAAAAAAGAAAAAAACCGCAATCCAATACTTCAGTCCAGTCATTCCAAGCCATTAGGACTTAAAATATCACGATTGTTATTATACAGAAACCAGTTGTGATGACCAACGTACAGCACTTTTATTTCTAGTTCTCTTTGCATTGTGTTGAGGTTTCTGTAAACCAGTTCTTAACACGTTGGAAATATTCTCTTTATAACAAATTTTATTTATGTCAGGTATTTGATCTTAATGGAGCGTGGTACCTACCCATTTTACCGTTGGCGATTGCATCTTATTCATAGCGAAACCGCTTTCACTGCCTATGATGGATGATCTTACTGAACCTATGGAACAATCTTTTTTTTTATAAACCTACTCAGATGTACGTTTTTACGCTCTTTCTAACGTTCATTCAAAACTACTGCGAGGTTATATTGATCATTGTTTTAGGAAAGATACTTTTTGGGTTGTCTAGTCAGAATGCTTGGAAGAATCTTTCCTTTTTAGAGACCTACTCAGATATATGTTCTTACGCTCCTTCTTTCATTCAATACTTTTGCAAGGTTACACTGATCATTATTGGGAAAGATACATTTTGGATAAATCTTTCTTTTTAGAGACACCTACGTTTTTAAGATATAGTTTTTACACTTATATTTATTCAAAACTACAAGGCTCTGCAACCGGGCCCGAAAAGAAGAAGATGGAGAGATACGAAATTACGAATGTTAGAGGAGAGCGCTAACATTTACAGCGACAAAATTGATGCGAAGATTGCGAAAATGTTTAATAAAACACGACTCGTTTAAAATAGAGCAAAAATCTCGCGGGCATTATCTTAAACAGCATTTAAAGAAACACTGTGATTTTTTCATGCATGTCACTTGTAAAATAAATGAAACAAACGTGTTAATAATAATTTTTGGAGCATACTTTGCGATTTTTTTCTATCGAGGGAATTTTATATAATTCGCGTTTCGGCGAATGTTATATTTTTTTAAGAGCTTTAAAACTTACCGTGTTTAAGGGAAATATGTAATAAATCGGTACAAATCCGGGTTGCGGGCCCTTAAAATGATTATTGTTTGAAGAATCGTATTTGTTGCGCTCTGAAAGCTGAAGAATAACTAATAATATAATAACTAATGATAAAGGAAAAATCTGTCCATTTAGGAGATACCTACTTAGTTACTTACCCCTCTCATGCACACATTTTTTTTTTTTATTATTTCCAATTTTCGTTCTAAAGTTCTTCGAGGTTACATTGACCACTATTTGTAGAATCAAAGTTTTGGGTTGTAGGGTCTAGAAGTGTGGAAGAATCATTACTTTAACATTATAAGTCTTTATTACTCACTAGGCTTAATTTTTTTTCTAATACATCGGACATTGGGGCTACGTTGACCATTGTTTGGAGATTCATCACCCATCAACGTTAGGTTGTTCCACACTATTGATTGCAAGGACTAATATTTGAATGGGTGATCACTGATAATGATGGTGATTACTGTTCTCTGTGATTAATTTCATTGTCGGAAGATCAATTTCAGCCATTAAGGAGGTCTTCGATCCTTTAGAAACAGCGGCACGGGAAGTAGGACTGCAGGTTAATGTCAACAAAACGAAAATGATGATACAGAGCAGGAACCCTTCACACAGAAGAAGTAGTGCACAATTCAAAGACAACTACTCATACGAAGTGGTCGATCAATTCACCTACCTGGGCTCCAGTCTGTCAGAGAACAATGAGGATCCAGCAGAAATAAGAAGGAGAATCACAGCAGCCAACAAAACATACTTCTCTTTGCTGCCAGTGTTTAAGTCACGTAGTGTCCACAGAAAAACCAAAATAACCATATATAAGACCATTGTTAGAACTGTATTGGCATATGGATGTGAGGCGCTGACACTGACGGCAAAGATGGCTGAAATGCTGGATACTTTTGAAAGAAAAGTGCTGAGAAGAATATGTGGACCCGTGAAAGAGGGTGAACAGTGGCGCATCCGGCACAATACAGAATTGTATTATATGTATAAGGCACCTAGCATCTCAACACATATGAGAATCCTCAGGCTGAGATGGGCTGGGCATGTACAGAGAATGCCGGATACACGCGTCCCAAAAAGAATTTTGACTGGACACCCAGGTGGAAAGAGAAAAGTGGGAAGACCCAGACTGAGGTGGGAAGACGAAGTAAGAGGGGATGCAGCACAGCTTCTCCAGGTTCCAAATTGGAAGTCAGCCGCTGAGGACAGGAGGAGTAGCGCCATCGAAGAAGTGATTAATTTCATTAGCACCAACATTATAGTCTGTCAATAGCTATGTTTTATTAGTCGTGTGTAATTAATGAATGATGGATGGTTGGTGTAACGACTAAAAATTTAATATGAAACGATACAGAATTTCAACCACATTAAGATTGATTATTTTATCTAGTGAATAAAATGTACGAAGTGCTAAAAAAACTAAAATGCTAAATGCGAGAAAAAATCATTACATCAGACCATTTCTCTTTCATTGTTGAGTAGTAACAAGCAAGTGACAAAAATAAGATAAATGTATTATTGTATGTTTAGTATCACATATATTATGTAACCACAAATTTATTAATACCTACATTAAAATTATCACCATAACACGTTAAAGGTTTGCCCACGTAATAACATTTACAAAAGATTTTACTTGAGTACATATCTACTTATTGGTTCGTTTTTTCAAGTAACTTATATATAAAATGTTATACCTTCTAAATATCCTACATGAACACAAGGGTCCTAAGAAGTACTTCTTAATCAGGCTTCACACACGTAAAAGTTTTCATGTAGGTAATGATGTTTATTTACGTTTTAAAAATCTGATTTTAGTACAGAATTGAATTCATATTCATTTACCCTCTTCTTGGCAATGTATCCTATAGGATACATAGTTTTTATATTTTTCCCTCTTAAACTGGTACATGGGTAAAACAGATTTTAATTATAACTGCTTTACCGTACTCTTGACTTGATAATTAGTACCACTGGAGCCATCTACTGTTCAATTAAGAAGAACAGTGACTGTTCAAATTCACACCGCTGCAATACGTCTGCCAACAGAAGGCTCACGACTAATTTGTCTGTAAGTAATCTGTATTTATTACCTGCATCGTTAGATATACAGTTATTTTAGGAATAAATGCGTGTTTATAAGGGTTCAGTGAATAATAAAAAAATAATATTGAATCATATATGTGACAAATCTTGTTTATATTGCATTCCAAAATGGTGTGTATCCTATGATATACTCCGCCAAGTATGCAGTGAAATACGTTTGATTGAATGTGTATCCCCTGAGATATAATGCCAAGTTATTATGGTTTATTATAGTCAAGATATTTATGGGTTATTGTCTTATGTAGTAAAACCACTTTAAAATCTATATATTATAATTTTTTTCATTTTTCCATAGACATAGAAATTGAAGAAATGTGTAAAAGTTGCCGTCCTATCGGAAACATAAAAAAGCAACCAAACAAAATAAAGAATCCGGTAAAAGCAAGGCCGGATGATGAAGTCCGGTTTGAGAACTTAGGACATTTTCCGGAGTATAGAGAAAAGGGAAGATGCCGACTATGTAATCTGGACAGACGTCTGTATTTTGCATAAAATGTGGCAAAAGGCTTTTTTTTACTGATAAGAGCAATTGCTTCCTATCATATCATACAAAATAATAGTTTTAGTTAGCTTTCAAGACATCATTTTTTTATTTTCCATAATAAATTATTTTAAAGTTGAATTGTGACAATCTGGCAATGTATACTATAGGATACAACTCCAAATAACCTATGTAAAAAACAATAAAAATATTTTTCATTTGTTTTTGTGATTCTGAAGCCTAACAAACTTCAAATATGTAAAATAATATTTTTTAGGTTGCTTTATTCTATCGGTGCCAAGAAGAGGGTTAACAAAAATGTATTACTACAAATTATTTACTGCATTTGAGTTAGAAATACGTATTTTATTTCTATTACTGGTTTCTTGATAAATTCATGTTGCCAGTGCCAGGTGCACTTAAGTTAGAGAGAGGTGTTCCGTACCTGCCGGGAAGGTGCCTGCTTCGAGGTCTCTGCTTTACCTAGTTGCAGATATTTATCAGGAGAAAGAGTTGCGTGGTAATAAACTCTATTTCTATATTATTATTTATGAAAAATTTCCATTGTTCTTTGGTAAGCTGTCAATTACCAAAGAAAATATATTTTATAATTATAACTTTGGCTCTTAAGAAAACAGCTCAAATTAGATTTTTTTAAAACTCAGTTTTCTCTTCGCGTTAAATCAGAATATAAAAATATCCATTAACCCCATTTTCAACCGATTTCGATTTGATCCACACAAACTAGATGTTTTCCAAAGCACACCTACCAATCATACTATTTACCTACGTGCGGTTTTGTAAATGATCTAAAAAACGTTCCTTAATAGGCACGTACAGTTTTATATTAGCCGTATAATGTAGAATTGTGCACTTACAATGTTTAAAAAATATAAATTACACAACAGTTTTTACACTTCAGAAATCATGTTGTTTTCAGTCGAAAATTTCAATGAACCGCTTCATATACGAGTACATAAACGTTTATACCTGAAAAGTTCTGAAAATGTTCTACAACTACCTATTTTATATTTTTGACAAACCTGCTCAGAGGTGTCTGACCAACACATAATCTCAACTATTTAATTTATGTGACGTGTCAAACTCATACGTCTTATTACACTTACCATAATTACATTACATCTTATTACACTTACCATGAAATTCTCCGCAAGGATATGCAGAGAGTATTAAACAACTTTGTCTTTGTCACATACACCTTCCTTGTTTTTAATTTCTGGTCTTTTGTGATACTTTGTCATTTCTTAATCAGAAAATAATTTTAATCTTTTAATTATTGTGAATTTCCCTGTTTAGATAGATAAAAAGTTTCACTGGTTTAAATTATGTTTGTATAAAATGACGCATATCGTATATCGAGCGAAAGAGTGCAAAAAACTTAATGAAATTTCGTAATTATCGCAAAATTATCATTTCGCACGTATAGTATAATATTGACCTAACATATCAATTTGGTAAGTGTTTTTTTAAAGTTTTCTACACTTAATACAATATGCAATGGAAAAAATATATTTTTTCAAATGGAGGCCGTCCAAGTTTCTACCTGTAGAAATTTAATTTTATCTATCATATAATTAAAAGTAAGTTGTTATGCACACTTCTTCAATTCATAATAACTAATAACAAAATATATTGTCTCGTATTTAATGTCTCTCGTAAAAATATCATATCATATCGTCACTTACAATAAGTACCTACGCATTATTTTCTCTTTTCCGTTCTGATTAGATTTTTTCTTTTATCTATAAGCCATGGCAATTAATTGAGAAAAAAAAAACAATGAGAAACTTGTTTCAATGTTACTTTATGTACCTACGCACCTGCTAAGTTGTCTTAACATAAACAACGCTTCCTAAAATTTCTTAAAATAATAATCACTACGCATTAAAATTTATTTATATCAACCCATGTGTTATTATATATTTTCTAGATTATTGTAAGGAGAAGAGTGATAAAAAATGACCTTATTTAATATTTATTGTACGAGTTTTACGAATAAATTAAGTCTTGTGAAGAAAAACATGCGTTTGGGTACTTGAAGTATCATGGAACCTAATCGTATCCTTTGCATTCCGCATTTCTACCGATTTATAACACATTTCTCTTGAAAACTTTCAGTTTTTAAGTTCCTTTAAAAATGTATGTTCTATACATTTGTAGAGCCGAAACGGTAGATAATTATATGAAATTCCCACGCTAGAAAAAAATCGCGAAGTATGCTCCGAAAATTATTAAAAACACATTTTGTTCTGTTATTTATCATGTTTTAGGTCTGAAAAAAATCACAGTATATCTTTAATGCAACTAAAGCATTTGTCGAGAGTTTTTTGCTCTATTTTAAACGAGTCGTGTTTTATTAAATATTTTATCTATTTTCGCTTAATTATAATCGTTTTTAATATTAGCGCGCTCCCTCTTACATTCGTATTTACGTACCTCCCTTTCTTCTTAGTTTTGAACGCTTACTATGGGGCATTATATTTCAAAGAGGCTGAGTAGGTACTGGTCCACATAAATTGAAATGAAGAAATCTGCTTTAGGTTGGACATAAAAGATGGATCGATAGAGATAATAAATGGTTTCCAGTGAAGGAGTAATTTTGCTTTCATCTCTAATAATAAGTTGCATACAGCCTTCACAAAGGCAACATGTGTTTATATCATTTACCTGTAAGAAAGCCAGTGCCACAATACTTCCTACTTTGAATCTATTTGACAGCATTTCCCTTTATTTGTAGATTCATTCATAAAATACTTCCTTGTGAGACTATACCCAGTGGCGTGGTTAGCATGGGTGACATCTGGTGCGAATGACGTTGTGTCACCCCAAGAATGAACGTGGTGTCACTCCAAAAATGAACGTGGTGTCGCCCCAAGAATGAACGTGGTGTCACCCCAAGAATGTGTAATCCTCAAACTATACATTATGGATAATGTTGAAGAACATAATCTAGGTATTATGATTGGCGGCGCCAGTAATGCGAGGATGGCCTCTTATTCAAATAAAAAGGCAAGGAATATTTCAGGGGAATCCCTAACCGAGCAATAGTTAGATAGTTAGAGCTAGAAACGAAAATAAAACAACACAATTTTTGGGGAATCCCCGACTGACCGAGCCATAGAGCTATGAAAATTTAAATAACAGACAATGTTCATGTGTAAATATTTTTGTGGCAATTTTCTGTCTTTTAAGTTTTTTTCAGGGTCGGGTGTCACACCCCACCGCCCCCCCCCCACCCTAGCTACGCCACTGCCTACACCAATTCATTATTATGTTCTACATAATATTATTATATTATATATACTAGCATTTTAAAACGGTCAGAAAACTTTCATTTTAATAAATTAATTAAGAAACATTTCGATATTTTTCACCGTTGTCTACCGAATACCAGAATAACGTGTATTAAAAGTTAGTTTATATCAACAGTATCGCAACAACTGGCCGGCGTGTTCGGCGCGCTGATCGTGCGCCAGCCCTCGCCCCTGGAGCCGGCAAGCGCGCTCTTCAAGCACGACAGGGGCGCGGCGCGCGTGCTGGTCGTGTCCGCGGTCTCGACGAGCGCCCAGGGTACAATGACCGTGCTTCCCACGCACTTGGAGATCGACGGACTCTCCGGACAAGACGGGGAGTACAGGAGGTAGGAGTAGCACCAATTTGTTTTTTTTTTTTTTACAGCAGTTTTAATTAATTAATTTCCCTTTTGTTTTCTTGGTTGAATGAATTTATTAATGAAGTGGATTCTTGAAAGTGAAATTAACCCTGATCTGAAATTCGGCTTTTGATAACTTTTGGTGGCAATCACGCACACACGCGCGTACAATATACCCATTTCTCTTAAATTCGACGACATTACAGCACTTCATATACGAAATAGATGTCGGCCTTATGCCTACAATACACGACCTCTTTTTTTAACCCGATTCCAATTAGAGACCAAAGTCAACATTTTTCGTTTTACGCGTTGGCTATTTTCATTTCTATTTTCATATTTACTATTTCAATTGTCATCACTGCAAACAACGCATGAACCATTCTGTTTGCTGTGATGCCAAGTGAAATCGTTGATATGAAAATAGAGATGAAAATAGCGATCGCGTAAAGCGAAAAATGTTGACTTTGGTCTCTAATTGGAATCGGGCTGAAAAAAGATGTCGTGTATTGTAGGCATTATTCTATCGGCATTTGGCTCAGTTGGTACTGTACTACTGTGGTTGACTGCAGTTCCTGGGTTCCTACCCTACTATAGTAAAAAAAACTTCGTTTTTACGGTTGATTTTTTGCTTTTTGTTTTTGGTTTTGCGTTTAACGAAGTCATTTCCTCAAATGGACTAATGCTATGATATGAGAATGATGATCTGGCAATTAAACATGTTAAATACTAGATATTAAGTGGTTTCTGTTCCTATTTCCGACGCACTGTACCTATTCATGTGTTCGTTTTAAATAATTAATTGTGCTGTGTAATTGTAATTCCGGGTGAAACAACGTCCATCAATTAACTTTCGTTCTAACAGCTATCCGAACAATCTGACATTTGCCATTTGTGCAGTTGTTGCATGACTTTAATTATTATTATTATACCTGTAACTCCATCCGATAAAACAGAGCTCAGTTAGCCACGGTGACAAGTCTTCCGTATACGTTTACCTATTTTCTCCCATTATTCTTTCACTTTTACTCGCGAAAAATTATTCGCTATAATATGAAACAGCCTCGTTTATTTAATTTCTAAAGTACACAATGGTAATTTATTTGTGATTAAATGTTAACCCCTCGGGCCTATTTTGTTGTATACCAAAATATTTCCACTTTGCAAAAAAATCCAAATAAATGGAATATTTGTGAACGCTCCCGAAAACAAAAAAACTATTTTTTTAAAGATGATGAAATATATACGCTTTCAAATTTTATAATTCGATATAAACATATCATTTTTGAAATATAAAATTTTTGCATGGAAACATAATTTTTTTTTTTTAAATGACCCACTTTAGGTTTTTTCGAACTAAAATTTCTATAGACGAAAAAAATCAGAGTGTGCAATTCACACGCGGTAGAAGTGACACCTTAAGAAAACTAAAGTAAACAGGCTGGGGAGATTATGAAGCACTTTTTTATCAATGTGAAGGATGATTTTTTCCATATTTTTGTCGTCGAATTCCAGTGCACCTTTTCCTATACATTTGGTCCTCTTATTAGTATTTGTGGTTTCTTCTTCGGAGTTGCTACATTTCGCTTTATTTTGTGTTTTGTTTTGCTTGTTCATTTTGGATTGGTTTGATGATTGTAGTTTGATTTAAATTATTTTTTTTTTAAATTTCAGGAGCTTTATAATTTTTTTCAAATTGCGATTGAATACTTTGGTTTCATAAAGGTGTACATTTTAATTATTTTGTGGTTAACTTTCAGATTCGAATATAAAGTGTGGTGTTTTCTCTTTCTACCACTTTTTAGATCATATTTTTAAGCATGATAGCGATTTTTATGAGACCGTATGAGTTGTTCCGAAATGCGAACAAATTTGCCTAAGGAATTAATCAACCAGTACTATACGAAATTCTCCGCAACTTTTTTTCTATATTTTAGTGTTTATTAACTATATCAAAGTCCGTCAAGAAATACTGAGAAAATTTAAGAAGTTCGATAAGTATTGGATAGTTTATATCTTCTTCATCTCGTTTGGGAGAAAGACTGCACGAAACCTGGTTGGTATTAAATAAAACGTAAATAAAACGATTACCATATGTACTCGTATATACTATGCTAGATATTATTATTCGTACCTACTTTTTTTCTCGAAGTGAGCTGTGGTGTTGATTTATTTCAATGTTCGGCCCTTTAAATTTTAATAAGTGAGAGTTGGTTTTATTAAACGCTCAAACGTCCACCACAGGCGTACAATGAATGCATATGTAATTGTGTTTTATTGAGCAGAGGAAAACAACCAGAAAACAATAATCAGTGGCTTAGTGGGTAGATCAGTAGCTCAGTGGGTACTCCGTAGCTCAGAGGGCAGAGCACTTACCATGTAAGCAAAGGGTCCTGGGTTCGAGTCCCAGTGGAGCCAATATCTTTTTCTGATTTTTCTCCAGATTTTCGATTAAGTTTCGCTAATATTGTCTTCATTTTAGTTAAGAAAAGATTGATTTATTAATGGAGTTATTTTGGAGATTTTTGAATAAATAATAAAAAATCGTTCCAAATTAATAGTACCTACTCAGGTGTACTCTCTCGCGTCGCATTGAGCGCTTTTATAATTAGCGTGACGGCAAAAAAGTCAATAAACTTACGTTCCTTATCGCTATAATGCTGCAGCCCTTTCTTACACATTAAATAATGGTGAGACACGAAAAAATACGTGCGACTGTTTCCTCCTTGCATTTCATTTCCTTCATATGTGTGAGAGAGATGTTTTGTTTTTGTATGCTTCCTTTAAGGGGTGCAGACATACGTTCACCATTTGTCTCATTTTCGACTGTAATTATTTAGTGTGTAAGAAAGAGCTGCAGCCTTATACATATGTTAAAAAAAGCAAAACCATCAGCGCATTGACATTTGACGTTTTTTAATTTTTGGAATTCACTAACACTTATTTTCACGATATTTTCAATTTGTGAGGCGGGTATGGGTACCGCCGCCTCGGGAACCATCTATTAGGTCACTTTGGTGACTTAGCAGGGGTGCCCGGGTTCATGGGGTTGGGTTTGTCCGGGTCTTGGCGGCGGATGCGTCTGCCCATCAGCTGCATGGCAGGCCGGATAGGGAGAGAATGGTTGAGGGAGTCCCTTTGACTTCTCCAGCCGTACTCTCTCGGAACATCGTCTTACACCGCAGTGGGAGGGATGGATTCATACGTCTATCATTCCTGGACACACTGACTCCCAGATTACTATCCACTCGTAATACCCTTTTCCTTCCCAGAACTTCCTCTCCTTCCTTTCCTAAAAATACCCTCCACAGAGCATCTTCAAAGCTGACATAGGCCCTGAGGAGAATTAATTTTATCAGGGCCTCCTGTGTGGAACTAATGTAAAAAAATACTTCAATATTATCCTTGTAACTATAATCCATACTTTCAAAATTATCGTCACGGCTGCAAGAAAACTATAACTTTTTTTCCTTAACTGTATCCAAAGATATTGAAATATAAGTAGATGTGCTATCTGCTGTTTTTACTATGTGGGACTGCGCTTCCGGGTGTCGCCGATATTGTTTACCAATTAACAAATAAACTAAAAGAACAAATAATTAACGAATAAACCAAACGAACGTTAAACTAAATGAACGAATTCTTTCCTTATTCAAAATATATTGTTAACCAATATTAATGCACATTTTTAAAAAATCAACGAAATGCACAAATTCTTTTTGTATGAAAACTACGCTAATTAGCGCGTAGTCCGGCGACAGTTGCGCGGACACCATAGCATATCTCTTCTGTATTTGAATATCTTTGACTGTATCTCATCTTTTGAAAGAGCTACAGCATTATAGCGATAAAGAACGTAGATATGTTTATTGCCTTTTTTGGCGCCACGGTGCCGTAACCGTGAATCGTCGCGGTAATTATAAAAGCGTTCATTGGGAGATTCAAAACATATTTTTATTACTCGGGTAAGCTACGAAGCGGGGCTACGACTTGTGCATATTTTGACTAAATTAAAAAATAAAATAAAGCAAACCTCGCTTTCGACGAAAACTTTTGCCCATCTATGTGTACAAACAAAATACATCAACGCCTGGGTAATTTTTTTTTCAAACCCAAATAATAGAAAATAATTTTTAAAAATTCTGGACAATTGAATATTTAAAAAAAAATTCTTTTTTTTAATTTGAATTCCGCACAAGAGTCCCAACTGCTCCCGTCTGGAGCCAGTGATACTATGGCTTCACCAATTGGGGTATCTTGGGAAACTGAGGGTAGTGGGGAGGGGAAGGAGATGGGACGAGGAAGGTGGGAAAGTACCTGGATATTCAGATCACCAAACACGACTAAAGTCATTTCAAGCAACGTTTCAATTCTGAATGTTGGTCTTACACCAGGGCGATACTGAAGGTATGTTCCACTCCGGAACGTGCCGCAAATATACTATATATTATTTTTAAGTAATTAATATTGTGAAATAACACAAATTAATCGAATGTGGGATTTGAATCCGCGACCTTCGGATTGATAGTCGAGACGTCGCCCATGTAGCCCGTTAAATGTTTTCGAAATATACCTAAGTATTTGTGCATGCCTATATGCCATTATAAAATAAAAATATATTTTAATCATTTGACATGGTGCAGAGTACCTACTGGGTAATCGATTGTGTTTTTTTTCTAATTTTCGTACGACGCAGATCCCTTGTGATGTGACATTATAAATTAAAATAAAACTTTAAATAAATGAAGACAATATAAGCGAAACTTAATCGAAAATCTGGAAACAGAAAAATCAGAAAAACATATTGACACCTCTGGGACTCGAACCCAGGACCTCTTGCTTTCCGGGCAAACGCGCTAACCACTGGGTTGGAGTCCCAGAGGTGTCAATATGTTTTTCTGATTTTTCTGTTTCCAGATTTTCGATTGAGTTTCGCTTACATTGTCTTCATTTATTAAAATATTACAATTTGAGGTTTTACTCATAAAGTTAAAATAAAAAATAAAAATAAAATAAAACTATTATTTGTAAACACCACTCTTTTACATTTTGTTGTAAATTGTTATTTTTTTTATTTTTCAATGTTATTTACGATACGTTGGTGTTGAGTAATTTTTCCAAGGTTTATTATAATTAACATTCGAAACCATAAACCCAGACATGGCCTACACCTAAATATAAATGAATAGTTATAATTTTCTCCTTTTGCGGAAATGGAACCTGCCACCATCCGCCTCGAAGTCAAATTGCTAGACCACTAAGCTTTGTAGGCTGATAGGAAAGTGTGTAGAAAGCGCTATTCTTTAATTATTTACGTACGGTATAATTAATTTAAAACATTAATAAAAATAAACATTTGTTCCTATTAATAACGATGGGGGAGGCGCGGGCGGATCGCGGGAAGACCACTCTGGTGTGTGTTCGTCTGGCAATGTGCATGGACAGGGTCTATCCCACCCCCTTTCTATGGGGGAATGACGATACATAACATGTTCAGTTCAGTTGCGCCACCAAAGAATGGAAACCAAAACTAATACAGAAAAATAGAAAATAATAAGAGCATTTATACATGTGAAACATAATTACAGAATCAGTTCAGAGTGATAATATATCGAGCATTAGTGTCATCACTAATATCGATCACCAACACCAACATGACCTGTCGAGGTAAAAACATAAATCATTGTTAGCAGAGATCGTAGGCCTGAGGCGTAGGCCTGAGGCGTAGGCCTGAGGCGTAACCGTGCGGTCTCGATGTCCTTCCGTCCCCCCTCCGGTAACCCGACGCTCATCTTTTCCTCAAGGTCTTCAAAATCTTCCCCTTCTCTCCCAAGTGCATTTCTTCGAGGCAAAATCGGGGAACCGGCTAAAGGGCGCGGACTTCGAGCATCGTCTGCGGTTGGGCCGATAGCTATACGTATTCTCATTGGGACTGCCCGGTGGTCAATGGAATACTTTCTCTGGCTCTTCTTTTTATATATTTTATTTTCTTTCCGCTATTATAGTAATTACTTACATTATAACATAATCATATAACTGTTTTTTCCTCATTACTTATTTTATTTACAGAAGGTTTCTTCGACTGGTCTAGCCGTTATTTTTATTTTTCTTTTACTAACACTGTTTTCTCTTATTGATGTTACCTATTTCAGAAGAATTATTCCACGGGCTGCTACTTCTATTTATCTTTTGTATAATTTTAATGTAAGTACTTGCATACTGCTTACTAACCCCGTATGCATGGACATTGGAGGGTCTAGAGTCGTTCAAATAAATGTAGCTTCGTTCAAAAAAAAAGTAGAGTCTTGAGGTGTGCGGTGAAGGAGGAAACCATATGTTTCCTTATAACGCCGTTGGGAAAGTGGTGGGTCCCCTCCAATGTTCCTATTAATAACACAATTAAAATTAGTTTTGATACGTAAATATCGCAAGATTTCATCTGCCTGCAAAATAATACAATCACGTAAGAAAATTGCTTATGGTTAAAATTAATTGGTGAAACTCGTTCTACGAGATGAAATAATTCAAATTAATTCATTATGATCTTAATCTGCTGTAATTCATTAATTAACCAAACTTTAAAGAATTGGTAAACTAATCCATTTCGCTTGTACAAAAATTTGGAGCCAAAAATCATGAGAAAATCTGAATCACGTTTAGTGATACACAAGAATTCGCACAAGACTCCGGTCAATTTTAATGACCTACAAATTCTTAACCTTCGGTGTCAAGACTAAAAAACACGTTTTCGACTGAGAGCTCACTTTATTCCGAAGTCACCCAAGAATACCTATTTATAATATACACATAGATAATTTCGAGCTTATTTTACGATGTTTTTTATTTATTTATTGTTTTGGAACATTTACAGAGTATTAACATAAAAAAAGTTATTAGATAAGCATTGTAAAAAGCGTAGATGTTAATAGTCCACTTAAAAATGTTCACAGAATGCACAGTTTAATAGAAGTTAACAGAAATTAGAAATAGCAAAATATAAACAGAGGTATAAAAAGAGATAACAAAAATTGTGATGATAAAATATAGAGATGACAAAGATAAAAAAAAGATCGATATAAGATGTAAAAAACAGAAAAACCAAAAAGTAAAGTACAAATATAGTAAGAAACAGCCATTCACATTCAAGTTCAAGATCAAATAAGTATTTTCAATTCTCGTTTACTTGTTAGGTTAGTCTATTGTTAATTTGCTTTTTAAAGTAAGCGAGACTATTTGCATAGATGTCTATATGGTTACATTCAATGGAATTATACAGACGACACATTCGAGACAGTGGATTGAAGTATGCAATATTGTTTTTAAATAATTCGAGATGAAATATATTCTGACTCCTTAAATTGCGTCTATTGGGGACCTTAATAAGAATATTGCTCAGACAATGAGTTGTTTCAAGCTTATCATGAATGATTTTGTATAGACTCATTAAATCAGCAACTTTTCTTCTTTTTTCCAGAGTTGTAAACTTAAAATATTGGAGTCGTTCCTCGTAAGATTGGAGTAAGGCATTTAGTCCAAGTTTAAATGATAACAATCTCAGAATTTTTTTTTGCACAGATTCAATAGTTTTTGTAAGAAGAACTCGTGTCGTAAAATTTTCTTTGCTTTGAATGTATTTTCCACGCTATGTATTTAATTAAACGTGATTTAATATTGCTCGCAATTTTTTTGTTTTACATTAGTTCCACACAGGAGGCTCTAATGGCCGTTATACACGACATCTTTTTTCAGCCCGATTCCAATGGGAGACAAAAGTCAACATTTTTCGCTTTACGCGATCGCTATTTTCATCTCTATTTTCAAATCTACGATTTCAATTGTCATCATTGCAAACAACACATGAATCATGCTATTTGCTGTGATGCCAACTGAAATCGTAGATATGAAAATAGAGATGAAAATAGCGATCGCGTAGAGCGAAAAATGTTGACTTTTGTCTCTAATTGGAATCAGGCTGAAAAAAGATGTCGTATATACCGGCCATAAGGAAAATTATTCCCCTCAGGGCCTATATCATCTTTGGGGATGCTGTGTGGAGGATCTTTTTAGGAAAGGAAGGAGAAGAAGTTCTCCTAAGGAAAAAGGCATGAGGGGTGGGTAGGAATCCCTCCCACTGCGGTGCAAGGTGATATTCCGAGAGAGTACGGTTGGAGAAGAGAAGGGACTCCCTCAACCATTCCCTCTCGATCCGGCCTGCCATGCAGCTGGTGGGCAGATGCATCCGCCGCTAAGACCCAGTCGAAACTCACCCCATGAACCCGGGCACCCGTGCTAGGTCACCAAACGTAGCGAACCACTTGGGTGACCTATGGCAGAGGTGTTGGTTATCAAATAAATGGTTTCCGGGGCGGCGGTACCCATACCAGCCTCCCAAATTGAAAATTAAATAATCTTTAAAATTGTACCTTCGAATTGTTACAAGTTATAATTTACTGTTTGAGAATATTTTAGATGCTAACAATTTGATCAAATGATTATTATAGGTTCTGTATGTAAAATTATCTGACAGATGTAATTTTTGTGAATAAAAAAATCATGACTCTTAACACGAACATACACACCTTTTAAAGAAAGTGACAGTCATCACTTTATGAGAAATATAAAAGCCTTAGTATCACTAATATTAAAAAATATATTAATCGTACAAGTATCATTCATATTAAAAAAACAAATCACCTTATCACGCCCAATAATTCGTTGGTATTAGTGATATGCTGGAGTAGTAATAATTCTCAAACAGAAAGATCCGACACCTACATGCTAAGCGTCATCAACCTCAATGTAACTATTTTCAATTTGGGAGGCGGATGTGGGTACCGCCGCCCGGGAACCATTTATTAAATAACACCCCTGCCATAGGATACCCCAAGTGGTTCGTTAAGTTTGGTGATTTAGTAGGAGTGCTCGGGTTCATAGGATAAATCTTGTCTAGGTCTTGGCGGCGAATTCATTTGCATTCGGATGGTGGAGACTGCTTGAGGGAGACCTAACCTTGGCCTCTCTAGCCTTTATACCTTTTTCCTTCCCAGAACATCCTTTCCTTAAAAAGACCCTCTGACACAGCATCCCCAAAGATGACATAGGCCCTGAGTCATTTCCACCATGGGCTTTACATGTAAAACAGAATTACATCAGAAAACCTCTCGAATAGTAAGAAAGGTATAGTGTTGTTTACAACATTTTACATGTAAAATTTGTTTGGCTCATATTTTCAACACTTGCCTTGAGATATTCATTCACAAATAAGAGAAGACACCGTATTTTTGGTTGGTTGAATATTTTTTAGTCGTTCAAAAGAAATTTAAAATCTTTGAATACTTACCTTTTTTGTTTTATAAAATGTTGTAAATTTTCTATGGTTTGCTAAGATTTTCGCCGACTGCTTTTCATAGTATTTGACTCGGCTACGTCGCCCGTTGAAATCACCAACTAAACAGCTCACTATTATCTTACAAGTCATGGTAAAGCTTCCACTTTCATTGCCATTACCGTGTAATTTCACACTTTCTACAATTATTTGAATTTTGTTATCAGCCACACTCTGTCCCATATGGATAAAGGCCGTCCTAGGATTCTTCCACCGCTCTGATAATGATACATTATACGACACATTTTGATAGTGTTTCACTCTAATCGAAATACTTTTATTATAGAAATCTATATAAATAAAAGTGAATCGCCGAAATGTACCTATGTACGCGCATAACTTCCGAATGACTGCACCAAATTGGATAATTCTTTTTCTTTTGCGTTCGTTATTGTTGGGACAAGGTTTGTATAAAACTTCTGGTGAGCTCTGGCATTTGAAATTTGCACGCGAGCTGTTTGAAAACTGAATGTAGTGGGACTGAATGTATACAATGCGGGAGGGGGGAGGGGAACTTGGGTAGGGGTTTCGCGGAGAGGAAACAGGGAGAGGAACCTGGGAGGAGGAGGGGAGAGGGGAACTCGGGAAGGGGGTTCGCGGGACGGGGGAAGGGGGAGTAAGAACGTGAGAGTGGAAGACGGGGGAGAACGGGATGAATGGGAAAGGACACGCAGGGAGAAACAATTTCTTTATCAAATGGAATAGCGACGCATGCCGGGTACCAGCTAGTTAAAATATATATTTCTTCGGTTACGTTTTAAGATTTTCACGGCCAAAAGTATTTTCGTTATTTGTTTTTGGGATATTATGCCGTGTTGCGCTACCTCCTTCTTTAGCCAACGTTTCGGACATCGTTGCAGTGTCCATCATCAGGGCAGATCCGGTAGATGTGTGATCCGGTAGACATCTACCGAAACGTTGGCTAAAGAAGGAGGTAGCGCAACACGGCATAACACCCCAAAAACAAATAACGAAAAAAAATATTTTTTTTCGGAAACGGACCCGATGTTATAAGGAACGAAAATAAAGTCCTATTGTAGCGTTTAGTTTCCTAAATGTACGCATTATCAATAGAAAAAATGGTTTTCCAAAAATCATGGGATACTGTAATGTAGGATTTGTGAAGCTGAAAATATAAAAAAAATATTTGCCTTAAGGATCATTGCCTTTCAAAGAAGAAATTTATTGTCACACATTTGAACAAAATGACATACACATTTCAAATAAAGAATTATCTTAATATACAAAAAATAAGGTTTTTTCGTTTGTCCCTTGCCTTTCAAAGAAGAAATTTATTGTCACACATTTGAACAAAATGACATACACATTTCAAATAAAGAATTATCTTAATATACAAAAAATAATGTTTTTTCGTTTGTCCCTTGCCTTTCAAAGAAGAAATTTATTGTCACACATTTGAACAAAATGACATACACATTTCAAATAAAGAATTATCTTAATATACAAAAAATAATGTTTTTTCGTTTGTCCCTTACGCGTTCCTAAACTATTGACCCGATTGCGATAATGTTATTTGTTTTGCGCGTGCGCGTGACGGTTTTTAAATATAGATAATGATGAGCTCTGGCATTATGAAATTATTTCCTACACCATTCATCCGATTGCGATGAAACTTTGGTGAGCTTTTGTGCGCATACCCGCAAAGGTTTTTTATATACAATGAGCTCTGGCGATATAAAATTTTACAATAGGTGGCATGCGAGTGACTTGAAAAATGTATGTACTTCATATGGTATATCGGCAGGGAGGGGGAGGGGAATCCGGGAGACGATCGAGAGAGGGAGGAAGGCAGGGAAGGTGGAACAGGAACGCGGGAGGAAAAGGCGTGGAGGAGGTAGGTTCGCGGGACGGGGGGACGCAGGATGGTGGTAGACGGGGAAGGTGGAAGGGTAACGCTGAGGAAAAGGGGATGCGGGAGAGGAACGGGAGACGGGGACGCACGGGAAAGGACTCGCAGGTAGAAACAATTCTGTACCTTAAAGCATAAACCACTCATTACCATATACTTTATTAAGGACTTAGTGGTTTATCCTTCAAGGTTTTAGGTACAGAATTTCATACGTTATGATGTGGCATTGCAACGTATGCCGGGTACAAGCTAGTTAATTAATAAAATAATGTTGGTACTACTTATTTTGTCGCTTGTCTGATGTGATTATACTTATCAGTTCCAATTTTGAAAATTAAAAGTCATTGAACTTGAATAATTTTACGCATTACGCAGGAATACTACATATCACTTACGCATTGACAACCGAAATTAATATGTTTATTTATAGACCGCTACTGAATAATTATCTTCGTTTATGGAATTTTTCACAGTAGTTTTGACAAATTATTTGTTACTTGAAGTATATTTGTTAAAGTGAATGGGAAAAATGCCCGCATGCCATGCTTAGTTTCTTTCGCTTGTTACAGATAATGCGTGTGCGATGTTGTTGTTTTTTGACCGACGATTATAGCGAACCTAATTACTCCCATATACGCACATCTTCGCACGACATGCTTTCTCTTGATAGTAATGTATTTTAATAGGGAGTCATTGCTCTTCCTTGATGACCTTCTAATCTAACGCACTTTTTTTACATTAACTCCACATAGGAGGCCCTGAGGAAAATAATTTCTCTCAGGGCCTATGTCATCTGAGATGCGGCGTGGAGGGTCTTTTTGAGGAGAGGAAGGAATGAACATTGCTCTTGAAGAGACCCATGTTGTAGGAAGGAGGAAACACGGAGGCCGGAAAATCGTTCCACAGCCGAGCTGTTGAACACAAGAACGAGTCGAAGAAGCGACCCGTTCTCATGTGACAAATGTCAACCATGTACATATGTTGGGCACGCGTTTGGCGTGTTTCCCGACTATGCACCGGTGCTGAAGAGATCAATGACGCTAGTTCCTCGGAACATCTTTCATTGTAATACCGGTAGAACAAGGATAGCATTCCCACCCGACGCCTGTGCTCTAAGGATTGCAATCCGTCTGTTAAGATGGGAGAATCTATCAAACGGACCGCCCGTTTTTGCACAGAGTCGAGGATATTTTTCAGGTATTTTGGAGCTCCAGACTTATGATTTGTACAGGGTTAGCAGTTTTGTGTACTATTAAAGTATCTGCGGGCCCTGTACAGTACGCCCAGTTTTTGAGAGGCTAACTTTACTCTGGCTTCGATGGAGCCCCCATTTCTGAGCTGTTCACTTAGAGTTACACCAAGCATATCAATGGATGGCCTGTTCGGAAGATTGCTTCCGTTGAAGGAGACTAGGTTTTCATTTCGATCCCCTTTAAACGTAATCAGACATGATTGGGTCTTTGAAACATTGAATTCAACGAGATTATTTTTACCCCAAGAGAAAACACTCTCGAGGCAACTGTCCATTCTTTGCTTCAAAGCCCTCCCAGCCGTTGGAGTTTGTGAGCCCTTTGGGGGCTTGTCAAACAAAAAGCTATCATGCACTGTACTGTCATCCGCGTAACAGTGAATTGGTGCACATGACAAAAGGTCGTTGATGTGCAACAAAAACAAAGTCGTAGACAGAACCGATCCCTGTGGGACGCCAGCATTTATTGAGTGTGAGGAAGTGGTGAGACCATCGGCTACCGCATTAAAATGAACAGTGGAATTACCAGGTATTAGATAGATTATGTTACCTACGCCCTTGGTTGAATACTTCAGGTCTTGATGATAGTCATCTTTCCATAGGAAAGGGCGCCGGAAGACGAATAATAAGTACTTACACAAAGCATATTCATGTGGTTAATATACTATACTCGTACTTTCTCTAAATAGAATCACGTAGGTACATAATATATAATTCGTTTTGAACGTTCATAATTCTTCCGTGGAGTCGTTATTCTTAATAATATTGGTACCGATGCATACCAACATAAAATAGTTTACCATCATACCTTGACCTGTCGATCTCCACGTGTCAATTTGTCAATCAGAACAATATGTTTTTTCTCAAATAGATCGATTTAAGAAAGTGACATGTAAACTATGTAAGTACAGATCTCTCAAAAATATCTCATTGAAAGATCACCAATGTTAGAAAGATACTTATCTAAATAAGCCGAACCACGAATTATGCGAACGGAACGAAGGAACTGCAAGCCCACACTACTGAAAACATTTTTGAACATAATATAGATATCGAACTCTAGCGGGTTAGTACTTTTTTCTTTTTTTGAAGTTACTTCTTATAGGAACCCTGCAAAAATCATAAAAATTGCCTGTTTTAAACGCCCTCAACTGACTGCATACAAACTAGACTATGTATTTTTAAAAAAAGCTTAACGTACAGAGTATTTTCTTCCAATACAGTTAGTAAAAAAATCTTAAAAATAGGGTCAATTTTGAAGGAGAAAAATGGGCACTACAAATCCTCGATTTTGATTATTTTATTTAGGTATTATTAGCCTGAGGTGTAGTTATCCCTTTCACTCAGTTTTCGGGGGAGTAAGAGCGACAATGACAGCAATAGTTTGGTAAAGTACCTACCTATTGTTCAAATTTCTCGGCGATCGGGTAGTTGAAAACTGATATTGCATTGGGCTTAATTTCTTTATTATTTTAGGTAGGTAGTAGAAATTAATATGGTTTTGAAAACGGTACCTATGTATAAACTTAGGTGTTAGAAATCGTGGCTACTAAATTTATTATTATTAGGTAGGTACCTACTTACTTAGTCTAATTTCATAAATCATATAATCGTAATTTCAATCGTGCAATTGAAAGCAAGTTTTTTTCGCTGCCCTCAAGTTCAAATAAGCCACAATAAATTAATTTATTCGTGAATTTTAAACCTGTTTACAGTCACGAAGAATGAGTTTTAAATAATCGGCCAGTATTTCTCTATTTTCTCTCTTGTTTTTAAACTAAAGAAGTAATGTTTTTATCACGTTTTATATGGGTTTTCGCCTATCGGGGCGTTCATTCGTGGCGATCGTAATACTTTATGGGCAAAAATATAAATCTTTTATTTAACTTTTTACTAAAACTCGTACATTTTTTGTGTAAGATGTAATCATAATAATTGGTGAGATATTTTATGGTCTCCAAACAATGAAGCACACAATTGGAACTTAGTGGGATTTATATTTTAATTGCCTTCTATCCGGAATCATTTTAATTAGCTACCAACTAAAACATAAAAAGGTTTAATAAAAAAAACGATATTCTCAACTACGCCAAATAGGGGAGAAGTGGCATGAAGGAGCCAAGTTTTGAAAGAGCCACTTGCATTATTTTGGTAGTTAAGGACGGATGTGGTTGGTAACTTTATTTTTAAGTGACAACACTGATTTCCCATTACCCACAAACATTAGACAGTTCGCCGAAACCAACGGATGCCGGGACGCGTATTTACAATCCCTACCGCGTTTCAGTCGCTTTAATTTTTCAATATCAAAATTTAAATATTTAGAAATGTGGCGACACATCATTATTATCATCGCCATCAAAAGAACATACGAGAAACATCTCCTAATATCCGCGCCCATCGACAAACCAACTTGCCTAGGTACCTTCGTACCTATACTGGCCGCGATGTACTTTCTCGTCTGCCGTGCCAGCCCGACGATAATAATATCGCCCCGCCTAGAAAGGTCTCGAGACAGCACCGTACAATATCTGTACGGCGCCGAATATTCTCGAAGTGGCTCGTATTACCTACCGCGAGGTAGTTACTCTACCGCGGCTATATAAGCAGCCGATCGCTCGCCCGCTGCAGTTCAGTCCAGTTCAGTCTCACATTAATCGTCGGTCAACATCTCAACATGTAATCAGTGCTCCGCAGGCATCGCTACGCTCCAGGGCAGCTTCCTCGAGGTCCATCACCACGTCTCAGCTACAAGGCCCATCGTGTCTTCAGCTCCTGAGATCAGCTCCATCCCGTGACTTACAAGGCTTGCGTCACCTTCAGTCCAAGGGATCAGCTCACCACTTCATGGCACCCCGAAGCCTCACCGTGCTTCGCTGCCATGGAAACACGCTCCGCCTCGCCAGGACTACCTGCTGGTGGCTCAGCTCACCGAGCCACTCACCGTTCATCTCCGCGATTTAAAGCGTCGAGCAACGGTCTGGAAGATAGGTCATCTCCACCGCCATGGTGTCGAGCAACTCGCTGACCTTCACCGCACCATCTCCACCTCCGTACGCCTGCAGCATCATCTACGGCACCCCGCATTACATCTTGTTACCGACCACCGACCTCCGCTACGTAGCCCAATAAACGACTGACTCACATTTCGACCTGACGCCTTTCATTTCTCTCTACCGATCCGGCCCGCTCCCTCAGAAATAAAATTATTAATTTCTAAGATACACCTTGGAAAGATTATTTTATCTAGATTTTAGAACAATTTTTGTTTTTGCAAAGTGATAAAAAATAACCAATATAGAGGTATATTTAAAATGTAAATTGTCGTTACCGCGACTGAATCGGTATAGGTTTTGTAAATACGCCGCCGGGACACCGAGTCAAAGTTTTTGTCACTACAAAGAAAGTATTTTGTTTCATTTAAGATTTTTTTTTTTGTATTTTATTGTAAACAAATGTAAGTAAATGGCTTGTAGATTGGGTTTGTGCATATATTTGGCCTTGCAACCGTGTGAAAACTGAGCAACACAATTTTTTATAATGCTGTTATTTTGAAGGTTATATTTCTTTAACGAATAAGTTATGAAAGAGCCGGGTGAATGGGCCATGAAAGAGCTTAGCGTTTTTGATAGAATATATTATTTGCCATTTTGTTTAATTTTCGAGATTGTTATTAATAAAAAATAATCTGCCTCTGATATTTTAAGATTATATATATAATAGGTATGACTGAAAAATATGTTAAGATTAAAGTGTTTGTTAGAATTCCTTAAAATGACTGTTATAATTAAAAAATTCTTAAAAATGTCATTAGTTTCGAAAAATGATTTGTTGGAATTGTCTTTTTGTTTTTTTTAATAGGGCAATTATTATTAGTTTGCACAATTATTATTAGTTTGCATAATTTTTCCAATTACACTTTATAATTCAGACTGTCTCTTTCATAACTTTTAGTAGCTCTTTCAATACCGAAATGTTATGAAAGAGCCAAAAGACACATTTTTAAAAAATGAATGTTTCGTTGATTGGTAATAGTATTCAAGGTTTTTCGTATAAAATTACCTCCTTCATTAAATAAATAATAATTTAAGAAAAAAAAAACACCATTTCTTTCATTAAAAGTATATTTTTTTGCTCCGTTTAGAAAACTGGCTCTTTCATGCCACTTCTCCCCAACTACCTCTTTTGACAGTTTGCCCAAATTGAAGAATTTGATTCCGGATATGATAACTTAAAGGAAATTATCTGTGAATGAACTTATTTAGTCTTACATAATAAATGCAGGAAACTCCGACTCCGACAGGTAACTGACAAAAGAAGCGAAGCTAGCTGTCCTCAATGGAATGCTGGTACCTAACCTGATGTATGGCAGTGACACAAGGCACTGGCAGAGGAAGGATGGAAGTATACTAAATGCTGTTGAAATGAGATTCTTGAGGCTTATGTGTGGTAAAACCATGTATGATCGTGTGAGAAATGTAGAGAGATCCGCAAATAATAGTAAGGAAAGGGACCCTCCGATGGTTTGGGAATGTATAGCGAATGAACGAAGAAAGTAGTGTAAGAAGAATATATGACGCAAATGTGAATCGAAGAAGAAGTCGGAAACGCTCGTGGAAGACATAGCACGATCAAGTGAATCAAATACTTGAGTCGGGCCATGTCAAGAGTTCAAGAGTCAGAATAATAGAAGAGTATATACGAGATGTATGAATGTGAAAGAGGCAAAAAGTGTGTGACAAGACCGAGTTGTTTGGCGGTCTCTGCCTACCCCTGCGTGTAAGTAGTTAGTTAATGTTTTAAAAATGATTTCGGAATACACTTAGTATTAATATTAGCAATTAGTATTTTACGAAATCATTTTTAGGTAATTGTCTATGTATGGGTGAATTTCATGTTTAAGCCCCACACAGTAATTTTATAGAACTCTACATATTGGTTTGGTATGGTCCCGTGTTGATCGCAACTTAATCATTTAATTTTCTGTCTTTATATTTCAAACTAGCGAGTTCACGGCATGCGTTGCTATGCCGCTTAATAAAGAAATTGTTTCTCCCTGCGTGTCCTTTACGATTCTTCTCGTTCCCCTTCCGCCTCCCCTTCCTCTCCCGCATCCTCTTCCTCTCACGCGTTCCCACTCCGCCTTCCCTCTTCCCATTTCCGAGTTCCCCTTCACCCTCCCGCATTCCATACTTTTAGTCCCGGTACATTCGGTTTTCAAACAGCTCGCATGCCACCTATTGCAATTATTTTATACAAATTTTATAATGCCAGAGCACACCAGTATATACATATAGAAACCTTCGCGGGCGTGCTCACAACAACTCACCAAAGTTTCCTCGCAATCGGATGAACGGTTTAGCAACGCATTTTCATGACGCCAGAGCTCACCATTATATTTAGAAACCATCGCGGGCATGCACACATCAAATCCCCAAAGTTTCATCGCAATCGGATGAACGGCTTAGCAACGCATTTTCATGACGCCAGAGCTCACCATTATATTTAGAAACCATCGCGGGCATGCTCACATCAAATCCCCAAAGTTTCATCGCAATGGGATGAACGGTTTGCAATGCATAATTTCATGATGCCAGAACTTACTATTGTGTACAGAAACCATTGCGGGCATGCGCACATCAAATTCCCAAAGTTTCATCGCAATCGGAAGAATGGTTTAGCAACGCATAGATATCTCAGATGCTCACTCATATACTTATATGTCCCCAAGCAAACATATTTTAATTTTTATATTTATAGATTCTTTTTAGAATTAACATTTTAGTTATTTTCTGCTTTTGCTTGTTTTTATCGTGTCGATATTAAATTACCTACTTCACGTAATCAAATAATGTACTTGGTAATCTGTTAATAATTGACAATGCAAATAATACCTAACATGGTTTGAGTAGCTCACACGTAGATGTTAAAGTAACACGCTATATTGCCGCAAATTTGTAATGCAATAACATTTTCACCTGGTTGTACCTTCATTTCTCCTTAGGCCTATTAAATGCCAACAATTTCCTTGCCTTTCTCCTAATCGCAGATTGGCAGTGACTTTCATTTCTAATCGTGATTTCATCCATCATAATTTAACGACAGCTTTTCTCTGAGAAGTTCATTATTATTTTACGACATCATGTATCTAGTTGGTAGTGAAACATTAAACATGAACGATTTAATTTACTTTTCATAATAATATAATCGTTGATCTTGCATCAGTGATCACTCGTGTAGAATGACTTGTAGTTGAAGTTGCGGTTTGACGGTTTTACATTCTAATTTAAGTAGTACCTACCTTTGTTGTCGATGAACTGAAATAATGGTAAAAACGTAATTTATAAATTTGAATTTATCGAATTACCCTTTTTTCTCTCAAAATCTACACAAGTAATGTCGAAAGCTTAAAGAAATATCGTCGTTGCCAAATTAATGTCGAAAGCTAAAATAAAATAAATGATGTCGATAATGTTAAAATGAAGAGCAAAATAAGAGAAAATGTTAAAATAAAAGAGCTCTAAAATAATAATCTCATTATTTTAGAGCCGTTGGCCGTTGTTTACAATAGGCCACTTGCATCAGATTTTTAAAAAAATTTTTCCGGTTCAGGCAAATATTCTAAGACATTCTGTATTTTTTTTATTTTTTTTATCGTATTTTTGACACCCTGGGGATTTTTTGAAAATTTCAAACCGAAAAATCAGACCATTTTTTATAAACCGGAAAGACGGGACATAATTTTATACGTGTGAGAAAAAACGATAATTACATAGCCGAAAATCATTTAAAAAAAAAGAACGTTTTCCACACGAATGGCACAGCAGAATAACGAGGCATACCAAAAATATTACATCTCATAAATATTTTTTTCCTTGATCCATCTTATTGATCATAAATCATTATAATGTACAGCGTCTATATTACTAAATTCAATGTAATGTACTTGAACTTGTAAATTGTAATAATAATAAGAATATTATAAAATTTTATTTTGTTAAAATCAGCACCATAATCATTATACCTCTAAAACATGTACCGATATCATCTTCACGTTCTGAAGAGAACCCCGTACCCATTAATTGTACGGGGTTCTCTTCAGAACATCTGTCAAAAAATCAAACCAAATGATAAGTTCGCGGAGAACAAACAATAAATCTAGTGAACGAATTCAAAAATTCGCCTGAAATCAAAGTGATGCCATATAAAAAAATAAATCAGTGGGGAATTTTATAAAATTAATAGGAACATTTTCGGCGACGGGACATTTTCATGTAGTGACGTCACGAGCCTAAATAATGGATTTATTTATTAAAAAAAAAAAAAAAACTGTACATTTCTAAAAAATTTTACTAACATTTTCGTAATCTTAGTAAAAAACTGTATCCACACGATTTTTTCCAAGTCGTTATGAAGTCCATGCAAGTGGCCTATTCTACTGATCAAATGTTGAGCCGAAATTTTGGTTCAACACTCAAATGCACAAATACGCTCTTCCCAACGCAACTCTCCAACTGAGCGTTACTAAACAAATCACTTAGCTGATCGGAGACTCAGATTGATCGATCGGAAAGTTGGGAACAACGGCCGATATAATCAGTTACTAAATAGTTTGATGATCGTCGTTGCACGCACAAAATATCCTATATGTGGATTTTAGAACATTATGAGATATAAAAAGAGTTGAAAAAATGACGTATCTAATCCTATATAAGTACTAAAGTTACACAATCAAAATATGTTTTTTTTTGCTACAGATTAGTTATGTGGATATTTATTGCTTTGACACATTTTATATACTAATAATCTGACGTTATTATTACGCCTACGATTGAAATTTAAGAATCCGACTACGAATACAACTCTGACGCCGCGCCTTACGCAAAACCGTTTTCGTACGGGGAGTTTGTATACAAATCTACTTTCATAATAGAACCGAATGACAAAAGATGGCGCCACTTACGTTAACAGCTAGTGAAAGGAGCGTCGGCTGGCAGGCGTAAGGGAACGTACCCATACTACGTGACACTTTTAGGGGGGGGGGGGGGGGGGGGGGTCTTCAAAAGGTCACGCTCCATACAAATGAGCGGCGGGTTCCTTAGGATTTTGGTCACCGGGGGGGGGGGGGGGGGTTAAAAATTGCAAAAAGTTGGTCACGTAGTTTGGGTACGTTCCCTAAGTACTATTGGATTCGTACTTTCGTGAGTGAATCTCTTCGGGTATGGAGAGAGATGGATGGTATGCAATAATAATATGGTAACTGGCAGATGGGAATAATAATACCGCGTTGTGATTTCTACCACGCGTCTATATGTTATATATGACGTCATTGCTCGTCGTGGTTACTTTGTTCTGGTGACTAGCTCAGCAGTGTTACCGAAGCTCCCGATTTCGCGGGAGATCTCCCGATTTTTCACTTCATCTCCCGATCTACCGGAATGGCATCAAAATCTCCCGATTTTTCAAAGTTCCCAGCGATTTGTCGTTTCTCGTCAATTCTTTGTTTATGGTCCGCTCAAAAGGCAAATAATTGTCTGTGGTTAAAAAAAAATATTCCCCGGATTCGGGTATTGACCAAAATAATTACAAAATTCTGCAATCTAAGCATATCTCTATTATAGACCATACAAACCGATCATCGATCATTTATGAATTATGAGCTGGAAATTATAATTTATTACGTAACGGAGGGGTGTCAAAGTGGATTTTATTAAGGGCGATTTATAAGATTTTGCGTGTGTAAGCGGGCCAGTCTCAAAATTAAAACCCATGATCAATTGTTTAAATCTTTATTTAGTTAGATATGTAAGTACCTAGTTATTATAAATTTTCATTCAAGTTAAAAAGGAGGGTAAAATGGTAAATTATCTTGAGCCAGACACCTGACTTCTCTTATTTTTTAAGTCGGGTGTCATATTCGTGGTAAGTAGTTATTTTAAGAATCGATTGGAGATGTTCGTTCGTAAACCTTGAGCGATGTTTGTTCTTATTTATTTTCAAAACGGAAAACATCCGCTCGCTTAAATAGATACTACCGAACACACACAGAATAAGTGCTGTATGCTTACTTATATTTGGATATAACAATTTGGGATGCGGGAATGCCGCCCCGGGAACATTTATTGGATAACCAACACCTCTGCCATAGGTCACCCCAAGTGGTTCGCTACGTTTGGTAATTTAGCAGGGGTGCCCGGGTTCATGGGATGAGGTTTGTCTAGGTCTGATGACCAGGACACACTAAACCCCAGATTCCTACCCACCCCTTACACCCTTTTCCTTCCCAGAACTCTCCTCTCCTCCCTTTCCCTAAAAAAACCCTCCACACAGCATCCCCAAAGATGACATAGGCTCTCAGGGAAATTATTTTCTTCCTGGGCCTCCTGTGTGGACTTCATGTAAAAAAAAAATATATTAACAACACATTTAAAGCAATTTTTTTAGGTTAACATTTTAGCAAGGATTAAACTTCAAACATTCATTAAAAAAGGTTTTTTTTCCCTGTGAGACGGTTTGCGGTCTTTTAAATGTTCCGTTTGAGAACATGAATAGTTGCAGTCGGAATATGAAAAAGGTTATTTTCACTGTGAGACGGCTTGTGGACTTCTAAATGTTCCTTTTGAGAAGATGAATAGTTGCAGTCGGAACATAAGAAAGGTTTTTCTCCACAGTGAGTCAGCATGTGGATTTGAAATTGTCACTTTCGAGAACATGAATAGTTGCAGACGGAACATGTAAAAGGTTTTCTTCACTGTGAGCCGGCTTGTGGACTTTTAAATATTCCTTTTGAGAACGTGAATAGTTGCAGTCGGAACATGAAAATGGTTTTTCTCCACCATGAGTTCACTTGTGAGTTTTTAAAGTCTCCTTTTTAGCACATAAATAATTGCAATCGGAACATACAAAAGGTTTTTTTCCACTGTGAGACGGCTTGTTGATGATATAAAAATTGTTACTTTCGAGGACATGAATAGTTGCAGTCGGAACATGTAAAAGGTTTTCTCCACTGTGAGACGGCTTGTGGATTTTAAATTGTAACTTTATAGAACATGAATAGTTGCAGTCGGAACATGTAAAAGGTTTTCTCCACTGTGAGACGGCTTGTGAACTTTTAAATGTTTCTTTTGAGAACATGAATAGTTGCCATCGGAACATAAAGGTTTTTCTCCACATTGAATTGTGAATGTTAAATTGTGACTTTCAAGAACATGAATAGTTGCAGTCAGAACACGAAAAGGGTTTTTCTCCACTATGACACGGCTTGTGGACTTTTAAATGTTCCTTATAAGAAAAAGAATAGTTGCAGTCGGAACATGAAAATGTTTAATGGTTAAATTTTAATCTAATATAACTCCTAAGTATTTCATAACAGTAATAATTTCAATAATAATTTTAATATGGTCCATGCACTTTCTTTTTGTTTTTGATGATTAGACTGAGATATTAGTATGTATTTCGATAAAGGATTACTAAACAGTGTATCGCTATCAAGTATCTGTCGCCAGGTGAGAGGTGTTTTGAAAAAGCCCATGAGGTGGTTTATTGGTTCCTTAATAAAATTAAAATTATTACTTATTGATTAAAAGATTGTTACTTATATGAATGTCGTTCACTTTTAGAAGTAAGTAGGTATTAAATGAATTTGGCGTCTCGTTAAGTGACGGGTGACAGTCCAAGGTCGAAGTTTCACAAAAATTCGTGCTGAGTTGCCAGACGTGAAATAAGTCCCCGTTGAACGTTAGGGAAAATTGCGTTATTTCACAGGCAACATCTACAGTAATCGGATTGACGGCGCTGCTTATGGGTTTTTTCGTTTGTTGTTAAGGTTCTGCTTCGCAATTTTAAAAGGGATTCGAATTATTGACAAGGGAGAAGTTTTACTAAAATAATTCTAGTCATCTCCCGTTTTCTCCCGATTTCTCCCGATTTTTAGGCGAAAATTCTCCCGATTTTGAAGTTTTGGTTTCCGTAACACTGACTTGCTGTCACTGGATCCGAGGAACCGGCTAATTTTGGAACCAGTTTCGATCGGATTTATAAAATGGTCACCAACACACTTGGCGAAGCCGAAGCAAAAGCCGCCCGCAGGGCCTAGCAGCTATATCATGATTAGTTGACAATTCAGAGTTCGAAGCCAAGAGTGTTGAAGTCGGCTATATAAAATGTATTTTGACATGGCGAAAAATATTTTATTTCATTGTTGTTAAAATTAATTTAAAAAATATTAAAATTGTTAATCTGAATGTGATAATCTTCAGGACTGATTAAAATGCGTAATAAACAAGTTATGCGCGCATAGAATTCTGTTGACGCTCTACCGCTAGTGACAACAAATAGGGGTAAAAAATATGGTCCGTTTTTCGCCGGTAGAAGCGTATACCGATGCACAGATACTACATTTCAATGCTAAGCTTTTTTCGTATTATTTTTTGTCATAAGCAATTAAATAAATCACCATCTTCATAGGATCTCTGTGGCCTCGGGCGAGAAGTACAGATTCCGCACGGTGAACGCCATCCCTCTGGACTGCCCCCTCTCAGTGTCCATCGCCAGCCATGAGATGACCATCATAGCGGCCGACGGGAAGGCGGTGAAGCCTACTGCAGCAGGAACCTTCGTCCTTCTTCCAGGTACTAATACATATTTATACACATATTTAGATACTTCCACGGAAATCTGATTCTAATGAACGACCCTTTGTCCTTCAAAGTAATTCAAGATTTCAATTTCTTTATTATTAAAAATTGATTTTATTAATCGACGAAGATAATAACTAACCCAGAAACACCTCTGAAAGTTCATTAAAAACCATGAAAAAATAATTTTAAATTAGCTGGTAACCCTAACCTAACTTAACCTATTTAACCAATTTTTTTATCATCACTCTTAGTGACCTTTCTGAGGTGCTTCTGAGTTGTCCGGTCACCGAACATATATATTTTCGTTCATTGCTTAAAAATTATGGTGTTACTGGGTGGATTTTCGCGATTGTGTGCAATGTAAAAAAAACTTTCATATTTTGTCAACAGTAGATGTAATACAACCTGAACGTTATTGTAGGCATGTTATGAAATACAACAAATTGAAAGTAATTTAATATCCGTACAATGGTGCAGGTATGAAGTGAATAAAATCAATAAAAAATGAAAACAATTGAGAGTGTCTGTGGCGGGCGGGCGGACACCGAGCTTTGATTTCCATGCAAATCTTCAGTTTTTTTTCGAGATTAATGAAATATTGCACACTTGACCTTAAAACTAAGATCTAAATTAAACTCTGCAGCCCGGCAACGCAGAGGACTTCAGTTAGTGTTCATGCAAAGTAAATGAAAATCAGTAATAACCAGCTTATGTTAGGTTAAGGCGTTAAAAAATTGTTTAAGATCAGGGTGGTTTGGATAAATTGATTTTTTTATCACACCATGATTTGGTTACCATATTTTAATGATAGATTTCCCACCTCGCCAAAATTACCCGAGTAGTTTACTCGCAATCCGAAGGTCGCGGGATCGAATACCGGCGTGAGCAAATAAATTTTATTTGATTAATTTGTGTAAAGTCACATTTAATTCATTTAAAATAATATATAGTATATTTGCGGCATGTTCCAGGATTTAATATACTGTCAGAACCGCCCTGGTGTAAGTCCACCATTCAGAAACGTTGCTTGAAATGACTTTAGCCGTGTTTGGTAACCAGATCTGAATATCTAGGTACTTTACCACCTTCCGCTTCCCCACATCCTTCCCCTCCCACTACTTTCAGCCTCACAACGTATCCCAATTCGGGATGCTATAGTCTCACTGGCTCCAGATGGGAGCAGCCGAGACTCTTGCGAGGTATTCACATAAACAAAAATATCAGAATAGGAAAACACTTGCGTGACGGGTACAGGTGCAGTTCTGGTGAGGCAATATGCAGGGTTAACATTATGTTTATTTCAACCTTCCATACGAAATGGCATCGGGAGTTTAAATGGAATGGGTTTAAAAAAATATCCGCATCACGCCAAGTTCATCAATCAAACCACATTTCCAAATTCGTTTCATAAATCCTTTTCAACTTTAATTCAAATATTGTTGTAAAAAAATTACTTTAATTAATTAATAGTAGGAAATCATTAATAATATTATCTTAAAATTCGTGTTTTTCGCTTGTGAAATTTTGCAATCTGCTCTAAAAACATAATTTATTCCGTAAAAATATTTTAATCTCGTTTTTATGGCCTTGCCGAATGCATTCATAATTCGTAATTTACAGAGTTTAATTCAAGAACTTGGATCATTTTTTATATTTGCTGATTTAACCAAGGTTTTCGTATTCCGTGAGATATGGAGCGGTACGAAAATCGAATGTAATAAAATTATTAGTCAACTTCGAAATTAACTCAATTTCAAGTCAGCTAACATTAAAAAAAACTTGTCGGTAAAGCGTCGATGGCACGTGGCGAGTTTACAAGCTACTATCTACTAAGTTTAAAAGCGGGTAAATCGGCGAATGAGATTGTCATGATGACACACAAAACTGTCCACTCGCTCAGAAGCGTAGGAAACTGAGTCCGCTGCTAGCGCCAGTAACAAGAGTAACGACGCCTGCGTGAACTAATTCTTCAGATGTTTGACATTCGAAATCAGCTGTTTATCGGAAGCCTTGTTGGAAACATAAATAAACCAATCACGAGCAAGCAGAGCAAGCGTGTAGGCGAGTAAAGTTGACGACCTTTCAACTTTTTTTCGTAGATTGCCAACAATCTGCTAGTCGCTGCTAGTTAGCAAGTAACACGATGACACTGGGCGAGTTTACTAACAGATAGTGAATTTCCCAGATAGTAGCTTGTAAACTCGCCACGTGTCATCGACGCTTAATATAATCAGTAAGTGAAATGGGTTTATCCTTTAATTTTATTTATTTGATCAATGCCATTTCGCATTAGCGCTCTCCGCGGTCTGACAAGGTTATTTTTAGGTGGCTCGTTGTTAAAATGATAATATTAACGTTATTACGAAATACGTTGTAATAAAAAATATAACCATTATTTTATCGTAATAAAACATATTATGTTACATTTTAGGTAACTGGCTAATGATAATTACAGTTTACGTTTTAAGTTCGTTATTTCACTATGGCTTAAAATACAGAACCGCAATAATTATATTGGGATCGGATGACAAAGTAATGATATCTTCATTAAGCTATACATATATATGGGTAGGAATATAATTAAAAAAAAATCAAATAGGGTGCTTAATCTAATCGTTTATAATCGTCATATTTAATTAAAAATTATAATGTTATTAGGGAAGGGAAAGCGAAGTTTGAAAGAACAAAACAAAAAACAAAAGTTTTGTTTGGTGGTAGGTATGTTATATGTGTATGTGTATTTGTGTATGTTGTTGCTACGCTAATGCGTTTATGATTATTTAATTTGTATAGAATGAAACAAGTACTTTGTTTAAAAACCACTTTATTTTTTATTTATATTTGTCGACCGGTTTCGGTTGAACTCAACCTTCTTTAGGACAATAAACATATAAACTGTGAAACATAAAAATAATGTTGTTTTTAAACAAAGTACCTACTTGTTTCATTCTTATAATGTCAAGCCACAAAGTGTTTGCTTTCTACGATAATTTAATTTGTAGTTGTAACTAATACGTGGAACTAATCTCCTGCTGACAAGCTACTTTCTGTAGCTTAGCGGGTAATAAAACCCGATTGTATGCAATTTTTATACAATAATAAAAAAAACTGGCTGTTCAGATTTGATCACTAAAATTAGCAAAAATAATTTAAGCAACCCAACGGAAGGACGGAAAATTCATTTCATGGAATTTGAACAATTTATCGATTTTCAAAGTAATTTTTAAATTCCGTGTAAGTTCTATTCAATAACTGTCGTTAATCCAGTTCTGTTAAGCAACTGGTCCGTAATGATATAATAACGGAACTTGAGTAGAACTTTCACAGAACTTGAAAACTAATTTTGAAATTTGATGAATTGTTCAAATTCCGTGAAAAAATTGGACTACACTCTGGAAAGCTCCGATTTTTCAAAACTTATTTTTCTCAAAATTTATGAAAACCAAATCGAAAATAGGTCCTTAACCTAATTATGCAACTGCTACTGCTTCGTTGTGGGCGTCAGACTGGCTTAAATATGCAGTGAATACATAATTTATAATTGGGTTACATTTATATTTTATTATATCTTATCTATTTATTTTAAGTCTTTGACAGGCGGCGCGGCGTCTTATTTTGATTTTCATAAGAATCTACAGCTTTATTCCGAAGGTGATGATTTTTTTTAACTTGACCTTCAAAACAAGATGAAGGTCACTGTCTTCGTAAAATTTCAAAAACTCTTCGTAAAGCCCGGGCATTGCCGGGACTTCAAATAGTTTAATATAAGTTAAGGTGTAGACAATTATGTTTTAACAAGGAATTCATGATCATATTCGAATATCATTGAATTTTCTACGTCATCAGTGATTTATTGCACAACTTTCCGTTCTGTTCTTTAAACCGGTTTATGTAAAATAAATACTTCATCTACCTTGAAAAACGGTCGTCAAGAATATGTTGGCACACCTAGACACAAATTCATATTGGTTTTGACATAGTTTATTTTGATGGGCACATATTTATTGGCCGTCAGACAGCAGGTATTAACTTTTAAATTTGTTGAAAAAATCAACTTATCTACGAAGAAATTTGTCCCTAATTTTACACGCTTAAAATAGATTATAATAGGTACATAAGTACTTTCAGCAGTTCATAAAGGCTGATAACACAATTTGTATTTTTTACAAAAATTGTGAAATGTTTTTTTTTTTTTATATTATGCATTTATTATGTGTGAGGCCGGTTACAGTGCTCGACCGACGGTCGGTGCGCACGGTCGTTCCTGACGATAAGCATGCGTACGGTCGATCCTGACGATCGCATACCACCGACAGACCGTCGGTGCGTAGTGTGCGTACCGTCAGTTCACGATTGACCAACAAGCTGACCGGACGTCGTACGCGAAATTAATTAATTAATAGCTGCTTATTATCTTCGTAGACGTATTAGGAACAGAAGATGTACATATCACGTACACCCGATCGTCGCCCAGAGAGCATTTCTAGCTCGTCGGTCGACCGACGGTCTGCATGCGCACGCGCTCGACCGACGATTCTCGTATGTACTGCGTAGCGATATACGCATGCGTACGGTCGGTCCTGCACTGAACGATTTAGGAATTTTCATACAAATGACAAGCGCGACCGACGTACGCACCGACCGTCGGTCGAGCACTGTAACCGGCCTAATATATTAAATTACATTTGTTTTTGCAACATAGTTTTTATTTATGTGGTTAGTTATAAATTGAAGTGTTTGTATTTCTTTAACTGTAATAAATAACAATAAAAAAATATATATTCAAAGCACAATCCGTACGCTAACTTGAAAACTATATATTATGGGCCAGTTGCCAGAACTAAAATAATATCAGAACTTTCGCAGAAACTGAAAAATATCCTCGAAATTTGACGAATTGTTCAAATTCCGTGAAACAACAGGCTCCTAGAAGACTAACGACTGTGTTCGCCAATCAAAGTGGGCAATCGATAATTCAGATTTGAGCGCAATTTTCGTTCGGTATCCGTATGAATAATTTATTTACCTATTTAAAGTCATAGTAGTTTTTTACATGCTGAGTCATCTTTATAAATTAGAAGCTAGCTAATAATGACTAGCCAGTGGCGTAGCCAGGGGTGGGGCGGTGGGGGCGGCGCGCATCGGGTGCCACTTGATGGGGGGGTGGGGACACCCGACCGGGTGTCACCGTGAAAAAAATTCTTCTTCTAGTGCCCTGTCCGTTCAACGGACGTTGGCTATCATGTTGGCTATGCGGACTTTGTTTACTGCGGCCCGGAACAGCTCCACGGTAGACTGGCCAACCCACTGTCTCAGGTTTTTCAGCCATGAGGTTCTCCTTCTTCCAGGGCCCCGTCTTCCAGCAATCTTTCCCTGCATTACTCAATGCAGGATCTCATACTTCTCTGGATGTCTCATCACATGTCCAAGGCATTGAATTTTTTTGGATTTTTATAGTTTTAATTACTTCATTTTCTTTATTCATTCGAACCATAACATCTTCATTTGTAACCCTGTCCATCCAGCTTATTTTAAGTATTCTTCTGTATATCCACATCTCGAATGCCTCAAGTCGCCTAATTAGTTCTTCTAATTAGTTCCTAAGCGTCCATGTTTCCATTCCATAAAATAATATCGAAAACACGTAGCATCTGACCATTCGCATTCGTAATCCAAGGTTGAGATCATGACTGCAGAACATTTTTTTCTTGCGGTTAAAGGTTGCACGTGCTTACGAAACTTAAAAAAAACCTACGAAGGTAGAATATTGCCACAAAAATATTTTACACATGAATACTCTCTGTTATTTATACTTGCGTAGCTCTGTGGCTCGATCGGTCGGGGATTCCCCAAAAATTCTTTTTTTTGTTGTTATTTTCGTACCCATTGGTATGAAATTATTGTATTGCTCGGTTGGGGATTCCCCTAAAATTTTCCTTGCTCGTCACCTGTTCATTCTCTTTTCTTTCATACATTGTGATTGACGTGAACTGGTGAAGTGAATTTTTACCTATTGATTGACGCGAATTAGTGAAAAAGTTGTTATTCTGTTATTGTTTTTTAGAGTATTGAAAGACTTCTTTAAAAAAACAAGAAAAATGGAATGGATTACTAATTCTTGGTGTGACATCACATTCTTGGGGTGACACCACGTTATCCCCACCGGGTGCTACCCATGCTAGCTACGCCACTGATTCTAACCATTAAAAATATTCACAACGAGAACAATTAATTTATATATTTTTTAAAATATGAATTTAATTACGTTTTAAGATTTTCACGGCCAAAAGCATTTTCGTTTTTTTTTGTTTTTGGGGTGTTATGCCGTGTTGCGCTATCAGGGCAGATCCGGCAGATCTACACATGTGAGTAGATGGGTAGACACATCTACCGGATCTGCCCTGATGATGGACACTGCAACGACGTCCGAAACGTTGGCTAAAGAAGGAGGTAGCGCAACACGGTATAACACCCCAAAAACAAATAACGAAAATGAATGTAATTATTTGTTTTCTTTGACTGAATTGTTAACTCACAATCAAAGAAATATCTTCAGCTAAACAATCACACTTTAATTTTTTTTTACATATATGTGACAGTGGCTACAGACATGGCCAATGGCCACTCTGGCTGGCCAAAGCATGACCTGTGGGATTGTCGACCTAATGGCGTTTTCAAATTTACAGTACTTCGTAGGATGTTTTTTCCTTCTTCTATTCATATTATTAATCAAAACCTGGCTACGCCCATGGCTACAGACATCATTTGATGGCATTAATTTGTTAATAATTCGGAATTTGAATGAAAAATAGTGGTTTTTGAAAAAAACATACGAGAAATATAGCTGCACGGCCCTTTTCATGCAAAATTTTAATTTGGATTTGGGGCCAAAATATTCAACCAAACAGAACAATATATATATATATATTTTTTACATGAGCCCCACACAGGAGGCCCTGGGGAAAATAATTTCCCTCAAGGCCTATTTCATCTTTGGGGATGCTGTGTGGAGGGTTTTTTTAAGGAAAGGAAGGAGAGGAGAGTTCTGGGAAGGAAAAGGGTTTAAGGGGTGGGTAGGAATCTGGGGTTCAGTGTGTGTCCTGGTCATCCGCCTCTAAGACCTAGACAAACCTCACCCCATGAACCCATATATTTTTAATTAAAAGGAATAGCAAATTTCTTGTAGGTATATGTACTTTTTTTTGTTTTTGTTGTAAATTATGATATATTGGCCATTAAAGAAATCAACTTTATCTGATTTTAGGGGCTACTTTTGCATTTTTTGTGAGTTAATTACAATTATTAAAAACATTATTTTTTTTAAGTAAACTCATCAATAGGAAAATCCGCAGCCATTTTCTGTCAAATGTCTGATAAGAAATAAATTTAAATGTATCGATTATTAAAAAACATTTTTAAAAATAAATTGTAATTGTTGAATATACCCATGTTTCAGGGGAACGAATGGACTTCGCCTTGCATGCTGATCAGAAGCCTGCTACGTACGAGCTGAGGATACGAGGACTGGCTTTGTGTCAAGATTTGAAACAAAAAGCCTTAATCAGTTATGAAGGAGTCCCTGAAAATAATGAGGAAATTGTTGAAATTGTAAGTAACTCAATCGTTTATCAAATTCACAAATATTTATGAAGAGAAAAGTTTTTTAGGCGCTGAGCAATGGAAGTAAGGCTGGGAATACATGTCCCATTGTCTGATCAGACTATCGGATCGGGCTAACCAAATACACATCCGATTCTTGTATCCGATTTTTTGTGGTCTCAGTCGTGTCTGATCTGTCTAGCGAAACACTGCAATCACCAAGAAATATAATTGATAGCGCATTTTATTTATTTACAGACTTTCTCTCCGGCCATGTCCTTAATTTTTCATTCATATTTATTTATTGTTATCAAGTTTAATTTGTAGACCTCAATATTTATTATAAGTTTTACTTTTATATATTCAATAATAATTCAATTTGGGAGGCGGGAATGGGTAGGTACCGCCACCCCGGGAACAATTTATTGGATAGCCAACCTCGGGCACCCCTGCGAAATCAACAAACGTAGCTAACCACTTGGGGTGATCTAAGGCAGGGGTAAATTAAACATTTAATTATGTATAAAAATAAATGTTTATGTATACATACAGGGTGTTAAGGGACGTACTTGACTTACTTTAACCAGTGATTCCTGACATTATTTGGAGTAAAAAATGAAAATAAAATTTTGGTCTCCGGTGACATTTTTGATGTTTTTTTTTGTTTTCTACAAAAACATAAAAAAATGGTAGTTGTTGAACAGTTGGAGGCGGGGTAAGGGGTTCGTCGGACACCCGGCTGAGTGACGAGTGACGACATGCGGAAGAATTTTTTTTTGTTTGATTTTGAAGAAAAAATTTTTGAAAAAAATAAAAAAGTCATCAAAAAAAGTCACCGGAGACCAAAATATCATTTACATTTTTTACTCCAAATAATGTCAGGAATCACTGGTAAAAGTAAATCAAGTACGTCCCTTAACACCCTGTATAACTCCGCAATGAAAGTTACATCAGTCTAAAACAAAATAGTTATGGTTTTAAGAATGTCAATAAAGATTACTTTATATTAAATGAAAAAACACACTTTGTAAAACATCACTTTTTATTGGAATTAATATTTAACAGCCAACCCGGTTTCGCTTAGCTCAAGCTTCATCAGGGCTTATTATATCAACTAAAGTAAATTAGATACAGACACATATATAAAAAAAATTAAGAGAATTAGAGAAAGAGATAGCAATATAATAGGTGACACCCTATTGGTGCAAATAGAAAAGAGGGAGACAGAAATAATGAAATAATAATTACAGTTTGGGTAAGCAACGGGGGGAGGGAGAGGGAGGGAACTGTTTCTGAAGAGGTTAACGGAATAAATTAAAAATAGGACTATCAGATAAATAGATTTGGTTATTAATAATGTTTGATTTATTATTGACGGCTTTATTGATTTCGAGGGCTTCTAGATTGTTTAACCTAATTCCAATTCCATTTTTATGTAATATTTTAGTCCCGGAGGTTTTATTTAAGGCTGAATGTTTGTGGGATATTGATATTAATATTGATTACGGTACCACTAAACCAAACCACCAGAAACTAACCACTCATTCGATAAAACCTCCGGGACTAAAATATTACATAAAAATGGAATTGGAATTAGGTTAAACAATCTAGAAGCCCTCGAAATCAATAAAGCCGTCAATAATAAATCAAACATTATTAATAACCAAATCTATTTATCTGATAGTCCTATTTTTAATTTATTCCGTTAACCTCTTCAGAAACAGTTCCCTCCCTCTCCCTCCCCCCGTTGCTTACCCAAACTGTAATTATTATTTCTGTCTCCCTCTTTCAGTGGCGGCGTAAGGGGGGGGCGGAGGAGGCGGTCCGCCCCGGGTGCCAAGCCCCGAGGGGTGACAACGACAACCCACTCGTACAGACAAAGAATGGGCACAAAATCTCCCGCTGTAAAGACATTTCAATAAATAACACTATATATGTACTATAACTTACATTATCTAGCTACTTACATTATCATATTTTGAAATGCGTCGCAACTATATTTTTTTTTCGAATATAATTTCTAATTCCCTTTCTAAAACTGAAGAATCATTTTGAGAAGCTTGTATCAACACTCGAAGAGATGTATGATCCCAACACCGGCAAAGCAGGCGTTGAAAGAAGAAATTAGCGAAACTCAATCGAAAATCTGGAGACAGAAACATCAGAAAAAGTTATCGGCACCTCTGGGACTTGAACCCAGGACCTTCTGTTTAGATGGCAACAGCTCTACTAACTGCAGTGGCGTAGCGTGGGTTTCGGCCGCCCGGGGCGGAGGAAAATTTTGCCGCCCCCCACCCCCCCCACCTCCCTAACTTCTGCAGCGCAGATTTTAAACTGCGCTGACCGGGGGGGGGGGGGGGGGGGGTAGATATCCTATTATTATTTTATTTTTTTTTTATTTTTATTTTATTTATTAACAGAAACAAACAGTACAAAAGATAATTTGTTTAAAAAATTACAATTTATAAGTATATTACATGGTAGGTACCTATTATGTGTTTCATTGTAGTGTCTTATTTATGGTATGCGTATTAAGTAATTACCGGGTGATGTATGTAGTGGGAAGGTGTGAGTTGGTATGCACCTTTATTCGAGGACCTTCACAGGCCTTTAGACCCAGAATCCGAGGACTCACACGAATCCGAGGACGTCCTCGGATTCGAAATGCGAAAAACTGAATATGTACCTATAATTTATGCGTTCTGATTGGTCAACTGTCGAAATTTTGGGCCAATCGGAGACAGTCCTCATTTTCGTGGTGAAAAATATCGTGTTTAATTTGGCTAGTGTTTCATTAGTACGGGTGTGTGACCACCAGGGCGGCGCCGCTAATGCTGGAAATCACACACAGACCCTAAACCGAGGACTCTCTCAAAGTCCTCGGTTTCGTGTTAAAGGTGCCGATCACCGGAATGTGAACACCAGGAGGCGCTGCAAGCTCGAGTGTCAAGAAATCTCACCTACGCCCTAAACCGAGGACCCGTCGTTCGAAATTCCTACGTGCATGTGAATATAATAAGTTATTGATTGTGCCGACAAGGAATTCAGTTTTTGACAGTTGAAACAAAATTCAATATTGCGTTTAGTTCGTATTGTGAACTATGTTCTGTAATACTGTTTAATTCGCTGTACGGTATTGTAATATTTAATAAGTAATTAGGACACCTGCTAAAGTATTTGATTAATCCGCGTCATATATTCTTCTTTCACTCCATTCTTCGTTAATCCGCTCTATGACCCTATTACCTACACCTCACAAAAACGCCTCTGTCTGAATAGGCCACTAGCATCACATTTAAAAAAAAATCCGGTTTAGGCAAATATTCTAAGACATTCTGTATTTTTTTTAATCGTATTTTTGAAACCCAGGGGATTTTTTGAAAATTTCAATCCGAAAAATCAGACCATTTTTATAAACCGGAAAGACGGGACATAATATTTTTACAGGTGTGAAAAAACGATAATTACATAGCCGAAAATCATTTAAAAAAAAGAACGTTTTCCACACGAATGGCACAGGAGAATAAAGAGGCATACCAAAAATATTACATCTCATAAATATTTTTTTCCTTGATCCATCTTATTGATCATAAATCATTATAACGTACAGCGTCTATATTACTAAATTCAATGTAATATACTTGTACTTGTAAATTATAATAATAATAAGATATTATACAATTTTATTTTGTTAAAATCAGCACCATAATCATTATACCTCTAAAACACTTACCGACATCATCTTCACGTTCTGAAGAGAACCCCGTACATGCCCGTACATCATTAAATGTATGGGGTTCTCTTCAGAACATCTGTCAAAAAGTGAAACCAAATGATAAGTTCGCAGAGAACAAACAATAAATCTAGTGAACGAATTCAAAAATTCGCCTGAAATCAAAGTGGTGCCATATAAAAAAATAAATCAGTGTGGAATTTTACAAAATTAATAGGAACATTTTCGGAGACGGGACATTTTCATGTAGTGACGTCACGAGCCCAAATAATGGATTTATTTATTTAAAAAAAAAATAAACTGTACATTTCTGAACAATTTTACTAACATTTTCTTAATCTTAGTAAAAAGATCTATCCACATGATTTTTTCCAAGTCGTTATGAAATCCATGCAAGTGGCCTATTAAGGACAAGGGAAAAATATCGCCACCTGGATGGGTGATGTTGTCAAGCGGGTTAAGGAGGAGCTGTAGGAAGGGTTTTATTAATGCGGATCTTGAAGAGTCGGAAAAAATTACTGAAAAAATTACCAAACGTTTCGTAACATTATAAAACATACAAAATCGTTAAAAAAAAATTATGGTTTTTTAGGTAGTCTGACAAAAAAATTAAGACAACAAAGTCGTTTATAATTAAAATTATTGAACCAATATTCTTTCCTTCCAGGCATGATGAAATTTAAATTGCTGTAAATATTTACTTGTTGGAGATTTATGTACATATATATATTCTAAAAGGGAATTAAATTCTTTACAACTTCTTTCAAGTGAATTTCTATGTGTGATGAATATTTTAGACGAAGTAACGTTTGATGAAAAATGTGAAGTAAAATGATTTTTTCGAAAATATCCACATTTGTGGAGCGTGTAACTCAAAATCGGCTGGGATTTAGAAAATTACATATAGAATAAAATTTGTAGAGAATTTTATAAGCTTATTTTCTCTGCGACACACCGTTTTTGAGATACAAGCGGAAACCCGAAAATTGGGACCTTCCCCCCCCCCTCCCCCTCCCTAGCTCACCACCTAGACGTCAGGACTTTTAGTATGTTCACACCCTACGCACCCTAAACAAGTTTCTGAAGGAATCGCTTAGGTCCCTGCTCACGCACTCTACATCTCCTTCCTTGACTGGACTAACAATCATAAGTTCTTTATAATATAATACAATAATATCGCACGTAATAAACGTTGACTAATGGTTGCATTTTGCGAGAGACATATGGTATCTTGTTTAAACCCTAAGTGAGAATACTATTTCGCTGGAGACGTGTCGTCGGAACAGTTCGGATGTTTTCGGTACTTTCCGTATTACGACCGCTGATTACTAGCCGATCTGCTGTTGCACCGGGCGCGCGGGTGGAGGGGTGCACTGCCTGTCGGGTGTCAGCCGTAATGATCTCTTACCAAATTCATATATTTAGATAGGCAATTCAATTTTATTTTTAACCTTTTTTTAAGTTTTGTGTAAATTTATATTTTAAATAAAATATTTAGGAATACGATGAGGCGTATAATTTTGTTGCCTGTTCACCGCACGAGTGAACGTTAGGACGAGCCGTGCCTGGTTCCAAGATACGTGTAAGAAATTCGTTCCACACTATTTCGAGGACCCAAGACTTCCAAAAACTACAGACCACTAAAACGAGGACCTTCCGAGATCCGTGTATTTTACGTATGTGTAATCCTGAATACGTGGACAGGCCTCGGATATGGGAAGTCCTCAGTTACCGGGTGTGTATTTCGGTTTTTTGAGGACCGTTTTCTAGGTGCTTACCGGGTGTATGATGAAACCGAATAGACAGCAACGATCACGATTAACTTGAGTATACGTATAAGTGTAGAATACTTGTCTACTTTATATAATATAACAGGACCTCGAATTTGGGTAGCCAGTTGAAGTCCTCGAAATCGGGATTGGACAAACAAGGGTGTGTGTGAGTGTGTGAGTATGTGTGTATGTATGTGTGCGCATTGAACAAATTATAATATTCGCAAGATGCTCTTTTTAAATTTGGGCAGTGAATCAGAGAAAATGTCGATGTTGGAATTTAGACCAATAATATTGAACTTATGAAGAGCACGATTGATTGGTGAATTAGATGCTGCATTTGTCTTGTAATTAAGCGTGTGGAATAGTTCTGTATGACGTGTACGTCTTAAGGGTATATTAAAATTAACTAGGGAAAGAAGTTCGGTACAGTCAATGTTATTATTTAAAATTTTGTGTATAAATGTCAAATCAGCTATTGCTCGCCTTTGTTGCAATGTTTGAAATGTGCATTCAAAGTTATTGTTGAATTTAAAGGTAAGATATTTTATAAATTTGTTTTGAATATTTTCTATGCTATGCTGATGCCGATTTTTATAATCCCATGTGCCGAGTACTCTTCCAATAACATCATGCTTATAAATTCTACTACAAATTTATACATAACTGCTCTCAGAAATCGAGAATGGTATGCCTGTAATAGAATTTCAGAATTTCACATCTTCATCACATCATGAATCGGTAACTTATTGTGATATTGATAACACAAAACTGGTTTAAATTAATCTAAATATGCGGTGTATCAAAACTACACTCAGAACAAAAAATGGCTTTTCTTTGATTCTAGCGGTACTTACATTCTGAACACAGAACTGGTTTAATTAAATCTGTACGCGGTGAATTGAAACTAAATTCAGAACATGAAAACGGTTTTTTTTTTATTCTGCCGGCACTTACATTCTGAACACAAACTGGTTTTAATTAAATCTGTATCTGGTGAATTAAAACTACACTCAGAACATGAAAATGGTTTTTCTTTGATTCTGGCAGCACATACATAGTCTGCAAATAGAAAATTATAACTGAACCTCAAATAAGAGGGTGTTTTCTTTTGAAATGTGTCAACAGATGAATCCACAACTGGAAATTTACATTCTCAACACAGAATTGATTTGAATTAAGTCTGTATGCGGCGAATTAAAAGTACACTCAGAATATGATAATGGCTTTTCTTTGATTCTGACAGTACATACAGGATTCAGAGTCTGCAACTAGAATTTTATAACTGAACTTCAAAAAAGATAATGTTTTCCTTTGAATTGTGTCGGCAAATGAATCCTCAAATGGAATTTTACATTCTAAAATCTGATTTAACCCTTCGAATAATAAGAAAAAATACCTATAAACTTTTGCCCGTCAATGTTTGCCCACAAAATTTCCGGTTCTTCATGCATTTTAAATGTTCATTTTTATTGTTTTTTTTAGCCTTTTGCCAAAAACAAAATTGTTCTAAAATCTAGATATAGTTATTTTTCCGACGTGCCTGTTAGAACATTATTGTTTTGTAATAATTATTAAAATTTTGATATTCTAAATTAAAGTACCTAAAAGAGAATAAATTAAAAATTTTAAATACAGATTCCTTTTCTTTAAAAAAATGTAATAAAACTGTATCTTAACTTTTTATCGCAATCACAAATTTATTTTAAATTAAATGTGAGGGACATAATTTCACAACTTTATTTTAAAATTGCGTCTCCTGTGACTAGACGGGTTAATTTAAATCTGTATTTGACGAATTAAAACTTCACTCAGAATATGAAAATGGTTTCTCTTTGATTCTGGCAGCACATACAAATTCTGCAACTAGAATTTTATAACTGCACTTCGAATAAAATAATGATCTCTTTCGAAATGTATCAGCAGATGAATACACAACTGAAATTCATTCGTTAATACATTCAGAACACAATTCTGGTTTTAATTAAGAGAGAATCTGTTTGCGAGTTCAGATTTAATTAGTATTACTCTCATAATATGCGTACGGTTTTCCTACGAATTGTGAAATTTGCAGTTTAAAAAAATATAATTATTGATATTTTTTTAAAATAATTAAAAGAGAGTTGGATTCGTAAACGAAAGTATCGTTGAACATTTTTGAATAATGATTTGAAATGGTTTAAAATTTTCCAAGATAATATTATTATTTATTGTGAAAATTTGCCCCCCGCCCCCCCCACGCTACGCCTCTGACTAACTGAGCTAATTAATAATTTATGCAGACACTATCTAGATAGCCAAGGGCGGATTTGGGGGGGGGGGGGGGGGGGGGGGGGCACAGGGGGCACTTGCCCCCCCCCAGACGGTATTTTTGTGTACTGTGGAGATTCCATCACAGTACATACTTAGAAGCTAAAACTGTCTTTTTTAAACATTTAATTTTTCGATTGTTTTGACACTTTCATAAACCTTCCTAAACCTACATACTTGAACTTGAAATATGATACTTAAGTTTATTTCTAACAGTAATCGTTGATTACCGTTTGCCTTTCCGCCCCTTGTGCCCGCCCAGAAAAAAATCCTAACAGTAATTGTTGATTTTTTTGCGCGTCCACCCCTTGTGCCCCCCCCCCCACCAGAAAAAAATCCTAACAGTAATAGTTGATTTTTTTGCCTGTCCGCTCCTTGTGCCCCCCCCAGAAAAAAATCCTAACAGTAATTGTTGATTTTTTTGCCCGTCCGCCCCTTGTGCCCCCCCCTCCAGAAAAAAAATCCTAAGAGTAATTAATGATTTTTTTACCCGTTCGCCCAGAAAAAAATCCTGTATCCGCCCTTGTAGATAGCATTTAGTTCGGGTTTGAATCATGCAATCATATATAAAGGTAGCAGCCAATAATATGTGCTTTAATAAAATGAAGATAAAGTTGGTAGTTCTTAGTCGAAGTATGATATAGTTAAATGTGACCGAATTGGATATAGACACCTTAGCTCAGTTGGTAGAGCTGTTTCAATGTAAACGGAAGGTCCTGCGTTCGAGTCCCAGAGGTGCCAATATCTTTTTCTGTCTTAATAAAATCTTATTTAAGGTCCATAATGAGTCAAGCGCGAATAATCAATTTTTCTATGTTATCAATTGAAAGAGACAGGGAAAACAATCTTGAAAAATGAAGTCTCGTAAGCAAGTTTAGTATTTGGTGTTTTATTTTATGTAGGGTGTTCAATACAAAACCGCCCCGGGTGCCAATCTACCCTACGCCGCCACTGCCCTCTTTTCTATTTGCACCAATAGGGTGTCGCCTATTATATTGCTCTCTCTTTCTCTAATTTCTTTTATAAATGTGTCTGTATCTAATTTACTTTAGTTGATATAATAAGCCCTGATGAAGCTTGAGCTAAGCAAAACCTGGTTGGCTGTTAAATATTAATTCCAATAAAAAGTGGTGTTTTACAAAGTGTGTTTTTTCATTTAATATATAATGTCACACCACAAAGTGTTTGCTTCCTGTGAGAGAGGTTTTAGGGTGGCACACCTGTTTCCGGCCATACAAGAGCGAGACAGGTGATCCCGCATATAAAAGGAGATGCAGGCCTCTCCTCACTCTCTTTTCCTACCGCCAGCACGTTAGATAGGACGTACTATAGCCAATATGTTACAATAAATGTTCATCTCGCCAAATCGCGCATCATTGCAAATATCCCAAGCCTACACTCGAGTCTGTATTTAACACTTCCTTCGATAAAAAAAAAGATTACTTTTCTGTTGAAAACATTTACTTTATAATTTCATAGCTATTATCTACAAAAAATAATAGAATAGTTTTTTTTTTTTAATTTCTGCAGCTTAAAAAGTTGCTCAGAAAAATTGAACCAAACTTTCTTGAACAAAAAACAAATTCACACGTATCTGGACCACTGTGGCACTGGTGTCAGATTTGACCAACCAAAATGTTAACCATGTATTGCTGATTTTTCGATTTTTTTTTTATATTAACTCCACACAGGAGGCCCTGAAGAAAATAATTTCCCTCAAGGTTTATGTCATCTTTGAGTACGTCGTGTGGGGGGTCATTTAAAAAAATGAAGGAGATAAGGTTCTGGAAAGAAAAACCTGTGAGGGGTGGGCCTACGATTACTTCATGCAAGCCGACTTACGCTTTTTCGATAAAAAGGAACAGTTCTCATGAGGCCAATACCTTCTGTGAACGGGTGTTCTGCTTTTGTCTGTCGAGTTTCATATATGTGCACAAGGGCGGATCGAGGGGGGGGTGGGGGTCCTGGGGGTCCCCCCTGGGCTGGGTCCAGGACCTAGGTGGACCACTAAAAGAAAAATTGATTTGGTTATTTAAATATTGGTAGGTATTTTTAAGTACAGTACTTACTTTTATTAATAAAATACCTACTTTATACTTGAATCTATTATTATCAAAATTAAATTAATTAATTAATTAGTTATAACTTCTTGTGACTTGACCACTGTGACCCCCCCCTGGCCCCAAAGCTGGATCCGCCCGTATGTGCACCGGTGTACGGAGGATCAATGGTGATAGCTCCTTAGAGCAGGATATATCAGCGATGTAGGGCATTTAGATTTGGTCCTTACATATGAAATTGGCGTTTTGCCGTACTGGCAACTTTGATCTCAAATATCTTCTCTTTGGTTAGGAATTCCAAATTCAAATTTATACAACTATTTACTCATGTATTTGTGTTTCGAAAATTATAATTCATTTTTTTTTTCCTTAAGTGTTTTTTTCTTTGCGTCACTTAGTTTACAAAATGGAAAACTTGAAATATCACATTATTTACGAGTACGAGTTCCACCGTGGCACCAGTACTGCAGAAACGGCTCGAAGGATTAATGATGTGAATGGCGACGGTGCCACAAAAGAAAACACAGTGCGTTTTTGGTTGCAACATTTTCGTTCTGGAAATTTCGACCTGCAGAACAAACCCCGTGGACGGCTGGAGACCAAAGTTGATAATGAAGAATTGAAGGCTATTGTGGAAGCGGATCCATCGAAAACCACGTCCGAGTTAGCTGCACGCTGAGGTGTTAGTGATAAAACTGTTTTAATCCACTTGAAGCAAATTGGGAAGGTGAAAAAGCTTGAAAAGTGGGTACCTCACGAATTGAGTGAAGCAAATCAACAAACGCGCGTTAGAACGCTAGACCACACCCTGCACAGTAGACGGCTACCAAATTAGAGGAGCTTCAATTGGAATGTCTAAGACATCCACCGTACTCTCCGGACCTTGCCCCAACAGATTAGCATTTTTTTCGAAATTTGGATAACTTCTTGCAAGGGAAAAAATTCAACTCCGATGGGGCAGTCCAAACCGCCTTCAAAGATTTTATTGATTCCCGTCCGAATGGTTTTATTTGTAAAGGGATCGATGAACTACCTACGAGATGTCAAAAGTGCATAGATAACAATGGTACATAGCTTTGATAAAATAAATATATTATATTAAAAAAAAATCGACTTTATGTTCCTCCCATACAAAACGCCAATTTCATATGTAAGGACCTAATATTATAATGTATTTCACATTTACACAAATTAAATAATATATTTATCTATAATCTATATTTCAGGACGATGAAGTTAAAGGCAGAGGGAAAGTGATCCACGGTCATCAGTTACTGTCAGTTTTTGGGCCTCCGGCAGATCTGACAGTTTCACCCATCGGCGAGCAGAGAGTCTACCTTCAAGTGGACACTAATACGGTCATGTTTGATGATGAGGACAATGAGTACAGATACCTGAGTGATGCAATGGCTGTGCCACCTTTCTATCCATCTGAACTGAGTAAGAATATGTATACATTTTTTTTAACGTATGAACCCATCCCTCCCGCTGTGGTGCAAGACGATGGATTGAGAGAGACCAGTTGGAGAGTTCAAAGGATATCCCTAAACCGGCCTTTTCCGATCCGGCCCATACGCCACCAAGTCTGTCAACACACCTCACACCTCGGACAACCCTGCTAACTCACCAAAAGTAGCGAACCACTTTGGGGTGACCTGTGGCAGAAGTATTGGTTATTCAATAAATGGTTCCTGGAGTAGCGGTACCCGTACCCATCTCACAAAGTTTAAAGAGGAAAAAATGGGAATGAGAGCAAATAATTATTTATTTTTTTTACGTTATCTCCACACAAGAGGCCCTGAGAAAAATAATTACCCTCAGGGCCTACGTCATCTTTAGTGATGCTGTTTGGAGGGTTTTTTTTGGAAAGGAAGGAGAGAAAAGTCTGGGAAGTAAAAAGGTATCAGGGGTGGGTAGGAATCTGGGGATCAGTGTGTCCAGAAGTGACGGTTGTATGAATACAAGCCTCCCACTGTGCTGCAAGGGGACATACCCATTTGCGCGCCTGGGCAAATTCATACACTGCCAAGACTTAGACTAATAAATATTGTTGAATCATACTATTGTAGTCATTATTTGCATTAATTCTCTGTTTAAATAATTATTTCTATACTTTTAAATGCATGTTTTAGAAGTTGACGGTTAAGTTTTCAATTTAATGATTTCAAATACATAGTAAAATACTTCAGATTTTTTTTCTGTTATTATTATTATCAGAACAATACAATGTCACTACCGCTATTCTTCTCTTCACCTGTCAAAGGAGATACAAGAGTGAATTGCAATTGCAATTATTCAGAATAATTGTCTGAATCATAATAATTGTATAATTTTATGCATTAAGATTTTACAGAATAAGTCAACCAATTATTCATCCATATGTGCTTAATAACTCTACCCTTACCTCTGTCGAAGAAATTAACGACCTGGGCATAATTTTTGACTCCAAATTAAACTTTATATCCCATATAAACACAATTGGTAATAAAGGAATGAAAATGCTTGGCTTCATTCTTCGAAATTCCAGAGGTTTTAGGAATATTTCAACACTAAAAATTTTGTAAACATCCTTAGTACGTAGTCAAGTCGAATATAACTCCTCGATCTGGTCCCCCCATTTTAAAATACATTCAGATTCAATCGAAAAAATTCAACATAAATTTCTAAGACATATTAATTTTAAACTCAGTATTCCCATTGAAAACATAAACTACAATTACTTGCTGAAAGAATTAAATTTATTAAAACTCTCAGATCGAAGAATTATATCCGACTTAATATTTATGTTCAAAATTGTAAATGGTAGCATAGACAGTCCTGATTTAACTAAGCTCATTGAATTTCATATTCCCACGAGAACCACTCGATCTATAATCCTGTTTAAATGTAACAATAATAAGACTGAGTATACTAAACACTCCCTTTTACCTAGGTTACATGATGTTACTAATAGATATGCAGATATTGCAGATCTATTTAACTGCACGGAAGGTAGGTACAAGAGGGCTATGCTATCAAACCTTTTCAGTCAATATTAATTCTATTTGTACTATAGATTTTTGTACGTAATTGTCTCCCTGGTGTCATTTCTAATTAAAATGCCACAATCATCTGTTTAAACAATTTTTTTTTTATTATTTCTATATTATTATTTTTCATTTTGTGACATGTAGGTATCTTCAGTTCTTATGGTATATGTATACCGTTGAAATTAAATAAATAAATAAATAATTTGTATTGCGCCGTTTTTATGAAAAATCACTGCAAGGGTCATCATTATGCCTTCATTATAATTTGAATTCTTTTAATGTGTTAGCTGTAATCTGGACTATTAACAACTTACACTTATCTTTGTCAACTAAAGTTCGTGCAAGTTATTATTTTATTTATATGTTTTCAGATTTTCACGGCCAAAAGTATTATCATCATTTATTTTTGCGGTTATTATGCCATGTTGCACTTCCTTCTTCTTTAGACAAAGTTTTGGACAGCGTTATAGTGTCCATCATCAGATGGACAGGGCAGATGCCATATTACACCAAATGGACACTGTGATGCTGTTCGAAACGTTGGCTAAAGAAGGAGGAAGCGCAACAGGGCATACATAATAACCCAAAAATAAATCGTAATATTATTTTTTCAGTTAATTTGTTTTTGTTTGGTGGTTTTGGCAGTGAAGTATAACCATCACCCAAAACCAGGTTCGACTCTGAAAATGATTCCCCTCCGGGCGGTATAATAATGACCCCACCTCTATAACAGGTGATACACTTTGTGACAACAGACAACATCCCTTTTCTTAGCGGATTATACCAATGGCATTCCAACAAATTAATATGATTCATGATGATCATTCTGCTACGAAATTTGGTATTGTTTCTATTAAAAAGATAGAAAGCGGTTGAAAGGATAAGTTTACATTAGGTTTAAAAATTTCCCATTCAGCGCAATGACTTTCCCATACCATTGCAAGCATACATAAGATATTACCAACTAGAGCTACAAGTCTCACTTTAAAGTGAAGAAGATCGCTCCATAATTTACAAACCTTTTTGGGTTACTTTAAAATCACGGGAAAATAGGAAGATATTTGTAAACGGCATGACAGAAAATAATTTCCTACAATTGTTTTATACAGAAAGATGGTGTACCTCGTTTTCAATGATATTTTTTCAATGATATTTTTCTGGCAATTTTGGTTATTGGAAATGTTCCAAAGTAATAATGAAGTTACCTCAGTCATACAGATGATACCTATGATGACTATCATTAAACTGCAGGTTGTTGACCGACCAACCCAAACCTGAACATTTTCGTTTTAGTTTGGGTTGTTTCCTACAAACTTCGCCATGCAGATAAATAGAAAGAACTAGCTCATCGCAGTTCCACGGAAACTAATCCACTTAATCTCTCGTACAAGGCTTCTTTATCCATTACTGAACAAATGCCTTTATCTGCAGAAGCTTCATTCACTCATTTCATGATCCCTTCAGTTACAAAAAAATTTAATTAAAACAATATAATGAACAAACACAGTAGCTTAAGAATAATACATAATGCAGAAGTTAATGGTAGAAGAAGTCGGGGATACCCGAGGAAGGCATGGCAAATGAATGAAATATTTGAGTCGGATCATGTCATGAGCCAGAATAATACAATAGTAAATATAAGACGATCTATGTGTGCCGAGAGAGAGTTGTGTAACGGAATATGCTCTCTGCTTACCTCTGCCGGGAAAAAGATTGATGGATACTTCGCTGGCGGTCCTTCCCTCAGGACAATTGGTCAAAAACCTCCCAAAATTATAAGATATGTAACAGTAAAACATAATATTATTATGAAATACATATTAAGCAAATCAAAGCGACTGTTATTATTCTAATGTATTTGAGAGATAGCCGGCAGCGGCAAGCAGTGACATCTAACATCTTAAATGGAAGCTTTCTTTCCACTCGCTATGATTGGCTGGGTCAAATTATGAAATGCCTCGATATCATATCTTCTGTCTCTTTATGCACCACACAATAAATGAGATGGCACTATGTCCCTTAGTAAAAAGTTTTCGGATTCTGAAGACGGTTTTGAACAGTGCCATGAGGGAGAGAGAGCATGCTGAATATTATGCGTCTGAAAGAGATGGTTTGATAAACGTAGGTTGGTTTCGCATATTTTACGCTTGTCGCATGAAATTTTGACGAATGTGGGTGAATTTGACTCTTAAACTCGTGAGATTCCTACAAATGAATATTATCATATTTAATTTGATATTGTATCATAGGTAATATTATTTTTTTAAATGACCTTCTCTTTCCGAACCCCTAGAGCCGCCTCTGGGATACTTAGTGTAAAAATAAAGAGCCTTATAATATGTCACTTTAATGCCATCGAAACAAAAATCCTTTGACTTATATAACATAATATATGAACAGATAATTTTTTTCTTTACCAGGTATTACCTGTGCAACCACGATATTTAACATGTTACATTATTCATATCATACATTATCAAAATACCAAAAATGGTTTGCAAAATTCAATTTTTTATTTTATTGTAAATCTATTAAATCATAGGTATATGGGCTTAAGTAGAATAAGATTAATTTTTGAAAATTTGTATTTGAATGATTTTACAATATGGCATTGACCAATAATAAACCATACATAAAATTACTCAACCCTCAAATCTTTTATAATTATAAATAGAATTGCAATATTTTACATCAAAATTTTCAAAAATATATCATGGCTTTCACATTTCACAATTGGTTTCACGAACTTGTAAATATTAATTTTATTTTATCGTCTTCTGTAAAGTTTTCATTTTGTGGCTTGAAGCGTTTTAACAATCCACAGTCGAAATTTGAAAAAAAATTGCTTTGCTTATTTATTTTTAATAATTGTTTTTTGTTTAGGTAAAGACGACACAACTAAAGTGGTACAAATAAATGGGAAGAACTTCATATATCCTAACGCTCCAATATTAAGTCAACCGAATGATATACTGCAACACACAATTTGCCCAGTTGATGAAGAACATAAAACTAAAGGAGTAGAGTGTGTCCAATTACTCGATGTTGACTATAAATCTACTCTGGAACTAATAATAGTCAATGAAGGTAAGAGTTCTCCGAAAGTCTTGATCATTCAGGAGTTCAATTCACCATTCAGACTTTATCTTTTACATGTAAATTTTTTTTAATTATTACGACATACAATTTAAAAAAAATCTCACTTAGTACTATTTTTTTTTTTAATTTTGAGCAATGTTCCACCATAAGGTATATATTTTCAAAATATTAATGAATTGTTTCCGCTTTAAGGTTTTGGAAGTGATTCAGCGAAAACATTCCATATCCATGGAAAGCCAATGTTTGTATTGGCAACATCCAAATCATATAAAAAGGGATTGTCCAAAGAAAAGGTTGAAGAGATTGATGCTGAAGGAAAAATTGAGAGGTGAGTCGAATCTATGATTTCAAAAAATCATTTCAAGAATCTAACAAAATGTATGTGAATTTCCTAATGGTATTGATTCCCAAATATGTTTTTTGGTGCATGAATACACTTCATCACTATCAATTACACATCTGCCTTGATGATGGACACTGTAACGTTATCCGAAAAGTTGACTAAAGAAGGAGGTAGCGCAATATGGCATAACGCCCCAAAAATAAATAATGGTATAACTTTTGGCCGTGAAAATCTAAAATCTGATATGCTTCATGCTTTTAAACAGATACAGTACAAATCGGCTGTTGCGATATCTTTGAAGACTTTGATTTTATTGTTTTATATGTGACACCTGATAATAACACTTCCTGATAATAACTCCATACATTGCCACCCGGTTGGGCAACATTGTGAAAACATTGTACCCGAAATCGATTTTAATATAAATATTTTTTTATCCTATCTCCCTGAATGTCTTGTATAAACTACTTGCCATAAACTACAATAGAGAACTCCAGTCCAATTTTTTTAATTTTTTTTTATGAATAATGACCTTCTAACTTAAATAACTGCGCGTTTGTTTTTATTTTTAGAGTTAGTTTTAATAGTTAAAATAATTGTCAAAGTTTTAATTTTTCGAGACCCCCCGGAAATATGGTAAATCGTGTGACGTTACCACTCCTGAAAAATTAGTATGGGATTGGGCAATCAGCTGATCTACTGCCGCCATTTTGAAATCCGTTGTTCCGTTGTTCGAAGTATTCTCCTTAGAAGAAGCATTACTTTTTTCATTAATTATTTTTTTTGTGCAGTAGTTTTTCAATATTTTAAATAATAGAGATAAACTAATAGAGATACCTCTATTTTTGATACTGAATTATTTAGGCTTCAATATTGTTTCAATAAACACTACAACTAAATCTCTATAAACAGTACGAAATAAAGAATAACATGAAATGTTTTTAATACTGATGGCTTGTGCCATACCTACATGTCAATTGATTTCAATACAATGTGATACAATGACTGGTGACGCTTGACGTCAGCACTAACCATTCAATCGTACCAACTTTTCAGTGTATTTTAATGAGACGTTAAAAATGCACTTCTTAATATTTTTTTACGAACACTACGTTTAATATTATAAAAAAAACTTATATATTCAGAATCAGCGTTTATTGGTCTGTATGAACACATTTTTTTAAAGTCATAATATTTTTTACTGGAGTTCCTTATTGCTGTATTCTAGAAAACAATATTATTAAAGCATTCAATAATTTTTTGTTTCAGGAATCTTTGGAATCCTCCACAAAAAGATACCATCTATGTGCCCAACAAGGGTTACACGATTGTCCGCCTGGTGGCTGATAGTCCCGGAGCCTGGCTCCTCGAGTGCCGTGAATGCGGAGTTTCCTCTCTTCCTGCAGCCCTCATCATCAGGGTCAAGTCCAAACTCCCCGCCAAGATCCTCAACAACTTGCCCAAGTGCGGAAACTACAAACCTCCAGATGTTTTGATCAATTAATTTATTAAATTTTTCACAGATTTAATTCTGTAGACTTAAAACCTATTTATTTTTAGTTAGATTGCTTAGTTTTAGAGAAATTTTATATGATTGCAAAATGAAGCGCAAATTCTATTGAACGTGCCCACAAAAACAATAAAATTAATGGCCGTTGTTTCCAACTTTTTGTCTATCAATCTAAGTCTCCGATCAGCTAAGTCATTTGTGATTTGTTTAGTAACTCTCAATTCGCCTGTTGGTCGGAGAGATGCGCTGGGAATGGCATATTTGTGAATTTGAGGAGTGTTGAGTAGGATTGGGAACAACGGCCATGAGAATCTCAATCTCAATCCCAAACTCTTGTATTCACCGAATTTGAGCTTTGTTTTCAAATTTAATATAAACTGTAATAAATATTACCTACATCAATCTTTCACCGATTTCCTGAGAAAAAATATTTGGCTGATACGTAATGTCTGAGTCAGGACTAGAATGTCATTATTTATTTTTTCTTGGTACTTATTTAATTTTGTATGTATTTTGAAAAACTTTTCTAATGCTGTGCATTAAAATTTATCTTTATAATCTAACAAAATAATTAAGTTTATATGATGTCATGGGATTTAATTGAAATTATTCAACTGGAAAAATAAGAACTTGCACTGATATTCAATTATTTCTCATGTTGTCTTATTGATTTCAATTACTACAGCTAATTGGGTTAAAATGTGATATTTATGTAGTTGTTGTGTTTTTGTTTATATTATAAATACCTGAATTAAATAAAGCACTACGTGCCAAAAATGTGGAATCGAGATGGGGGGGTTTAATGAAATAAAACCACTAATTGTTGGGAAACATAAATTTATAATTTTTTAAAATAAAAGTTTAAGGTCTTAGGGAGACATAAATAAAAAAAATCCACAAATAAACCATAAAATTAAGGACACAGCTAATTTAGTTTCAAATTTATAGAAGACATTGAGTGCCAGGGTCTATTTCAAACAAACCAATCAAAGTGCCTCACGAGAAGTTACTAAATGTACTATGTACCCCCCCCCCCCTAAAGTTATGTGTGATAAAAGATAAAGATAATAGTGGTGGGATGCATTATTTCAAATTCCCTAAAATATTTAATAAATTTTCCATTAAAAAAATACAGCTATGGGAAAAAGACCTAACATTTTGCTCTGCCTTTTTTATGTTAGGAATAATTTTTAGAATACCCACATATTTTTTTCTTATGTGATTTTACGTAGGCATTGTAAATAATAAGGAATTTTCTTTTTTTTTATGTCATCAAGTGTTTTGTTTTTTAAAAAATTAAATATTCTCCAGGGCTCCAATTCTAACTTAGTATTTGGAGATGTCTAATCAACTGAACGATCGATTATAAATAAATAAAATAATTGCCCATTCAGAATGAATATTGGCACTGGATGTTTAACTATTTTATAAAATATAGCAAAAACCTATAAAACATTTGTACAAAAATAAAATCATGATAAATGCTAATCCACCTCTGGAGCAGGTTTGTGTAAAGCTATTGTATTGTTAACGATGCTAGTGATGGGCACATCACTAGCATCGAGGTTCGATTTCGAAAATGTTACAATTTACATTCAAATGAACTTACTAATGCATTTGGGGGCTTTTTAGCATAGGATTCCACACCCTTCGTTCAAAAAAAATTTCCTCACAGTTTGTTAATTTTTTCCATCCTTTTCCTTCGTTTTTAATGGCAATCGCAGCAGTAGATGCCTCGCCGCCAGCTATTGTAGTACAAAACACAACTAATGTCTGGCGGTACTTGGTACGTTTTAAAGAGAAAACCACCGGGTACGTAAGACTTTGCTTGTTTTTGTTTTTGCTACTTTTTACCACAAATAATTTTTGTTACTCGTAGGTATTTTTACCACAAATAATTTTTGTTACACTTAGGGTATTGTATTGGCGATGGCACATATAACATATCCGCATATTTACTTTAAAATTTTACTTTTTGGCACTTTATTTGATTCAGATATTTGTATATATTTCAATTTAGTTTATATTTTAAATGTTATGTAAATTGTCTCAGTTAAGAGTTACCCTCGTTTTTATGTGGAATGGAAGGAAGAAGTAAAGTAAAGGATGTATTGTAATAAATTTTATCGTTATTGTTACGTAGTTATGGAGGTTAACTTTAAATATATATTTTTTTAATGCATTTAGAACCTTGATGTTTTTGATTGGGTTGGTTAGCTATCCTTCAACGCAACATTCTATAATTTAATACAGGTAATTAGATAAGTACTACATAAAAGTACATAATATAGTCTAATTAAAAAAACTCTTAAAACGTGGTTTTAATTTAACACTTTTCAATTTGAATGTTGATGGTATGGTACATGCCAAACTTTAATACCGACCTGACGTTGATACAGAAATCATTGCAATAGGCGAGTTTAAGGTCCGAAAAGCAGCGTGCCTCCCCGCCCAAGTCTTTCTCAATTGCACACGTGTTTTACAAATCTTTCAAGATCGTATCAAGTTCAGGTCGACATTTTGGCGCATACTGTTCATACATAGATCTGATGATGTTCTATAGAAATGTTGTACTAATCCGTCAGTCCATAGCAACCACTGCGCAACTGGCCACCTTAATTTAGTGAGACATGTCATGTTATTGTAACTGCTTCCAATAGTAATTCCATTGTGTATCTGTTATAAATTATAAACTGTGGGATAAATAAATAAGGAGATCATAACTTTAATTATACTTGTACCTTCTTTTGTTGTGTGTTACGAATTACAATTAAAAAAAATATATAAAGAAATGTGTTTAATTTTCCAATGATTTCTTGAATTGCAATATTTGAAAATTAATAAATTAGTTTGAAACTAATTTTAATGGTAGCATTTTGGTAATTTACAATACCACTCTTCATCATCATCATCATCTGTGGCTCTACAACCCAGGTCGGGTCTTGGCCTCCAGCAGAGCCTGCCTCCATGACTGTCGGTGTTGTGCTGCGTTGCGCCAGTTTCGGATGCCGATGGTGCTTGCATCCTTCACCACTCCATCCAGCCATCGAAGCTTTGGTCTTCCAACTCTTCTCCGACCCCCAGGTGCACCATCCATAATTCGCTTTGGGATATCTCCTTCGCTCATTCTCTGGATATGTCCAGCCCACCTGAGTCTTCCAGTTTTGATTTCCTTGGAGATATTAGGGTCCTCGTAAAGATCGTATAGCTCCTGGTTGTATCTGATACGCCATTCTCCATTATCACAGACTGGGCCGTAAATCCTTCGCAGCACCTTCCTTTCAAAACTTTCTAGGGCTCCTTCATCACCCTTACTGATTGTCCAGCATTCCGAACCATACATAAGAACAGGTCGTATAAGGGTCTTGTAAAGCAGGACTTTAGTTCTTCTGGTAAGGTGGCGAGATTTCATATGCTTCTGTAGCCCAAAGTAGTATCGATTTGCAGCTACTATTCTTCTTTTGATTTCGCTGGATACATTGTTGTCATTTGTCACCATAGTACCGAGATATACAAACTCGTTGACAGTTTCAAATGTATAATTATCTATCTGTATACTTGGTGGTTTCTGGCGTCCATGTACGGGCATATATTTTGTCTTCCCCTCGTTGATGACCAATCCCATGTTCCTTGCCGACGTAGCTAAGCTTTTAAACGCCGATTTTAGTTCATATTCTGAGCGTGCGATGATATCTATATCGTCAGCATAAGCAAGGAGCTGAACAGACTTGTTAAAAATATGGCCTGTGGTTTGTATACCTAAATTGAATAAAATGCAGGCAAGTGCATCTCCTTGTCTTAGTCCATTGAAGGTCTTTAGGGTGTCTGACAGATCCTGTTGTATTCTGACTCGGCACTCAACATTAGACATTGTGAGCCTTACTAAGTTTACCAGTTTTCTTGGGATATTAAATTCATCCAAGGCTCTGTACAGTCTTTCTCTATTTACCGTGTCATAGGCAGCCTTAAAATCTATGAAGAGATGGTATGTACCAACATTACATTTTATTGTTTTTTCCAGTATCTGTCTCAGTGAAAAGATTTGATCAGTTGTAGATTTCCCCTTACGGAACCCAGTTTGATATTGGCCAATTATGCCATCCGAATATTTCATAAGCCTACCACACAGTACATTTGATAGGATCTTGTATGAGATATTCAGCAGCGTTATGCCCCTATAGTTAGAGCAGTTCATAGGGTCTCCTTTCTTGTGAAGAGGGCAAATTATTCCACAGTTCCATTCACTTGGCAGAGTCTCAGAGCACCAGATGGATTTAATGATATTATATATATGGACTTGAAGGTTCTCTCCGCCATATTTGAATAACTCTGCAGAGATGTTGTCAGTTCCAGGTGATTTATTGTTATGTAGACTTTTAATGGCACCCACTACTTCTTCTAATGTTGGTGGTGGCTCGACATTGTCATCATCATTAGTACCACCATCAGTGATGTTTCCATCCCTTGTCAAATTTTCACCCACACTCTCATCTACACTTCCGTTTAGCAGAGCATCAAAATATTCCACCCATCTATTCAGAATTCTTGACTTTTCATTCAAAATATTTCCCTCGCTGTCGTAGCACATTGTAATTCTGGGCTTGTATTCTTTTCTTTGATGGTTTACCTTCTGATAGAAAAATCGACTTCTGTTTTGGGCCTTGGCTAGTTCCACTTCCTTGATTTGGTTCTCGAGAAATACTCGTTTCTTCCTTCTGTGCAGTTTTTTCTCATGCTTTCTTAGTTCTCTGTATTCCATCTCTGCTTGCCGTGTACGATGTCGCTGTTGCATTCTTAGATATGCGTCATTCTTCACATTGGTTGCTTGTTGGCATTCTGCATCGAACCATAATTCTCTTGGTTGTGTTTGCCTGCTTCCCAGAACTTCGTCAGCTGCATTGGTAATCACAGACTTAACACCATTCCAGTATGAGTTAATATCATGTTGTTCCACATGGTCGCTGATGTCATCCAACTTATGATTTATGGTTGTAATGAACTTTTCTGCTGTTTCTGGTACTTTTAGGCTTTCAATATCAAATTTATTTGTGCGTGATCCCCTCTGTTTCTTCACGTTTGATATTCTACTCCGTATTTTGGAGATAACAAGGTAATGATCCGAGTCAACATTTGCTCCACGGTATGTTCGTATGCTCATTAAATCAGATTTATGCCTTGCCTCAATAAGTAGGTGGTCTATCTGGTTAACATTTCTACCATCTGGTGTTCTCCATGTTCCTTTATATATATCTTTTCTTGGGAAACATGTGCTACTCACAATCATATTGTGGGACGTTGCAAAATCAATTAATTTTGTACCATTATCATTAGATTCTGCGTGCAGGCTATGTGCTCCAACTGTAGGTCTATACACTGATTCCCTTCCTATCTTTACTTTACCACTCTTCATTACCTTTATAAATCTTTATGCCTCAAGTTAATAATTTCATGACTTTAGTGTTGTGATTGCTCAACAAAGGACTATATATATATATATATTTTTTTTTTTAAATTTTTATTTATTTATCTATATAAGGTATGTTTACATTACATTATTCGATGCCTGTCTCACTAGGGTATACCTGTGTTGATAGGGTATATTTTGTTTCGATGCCTGACATCTGTGTTTTTCTAATGCAAATCTCTTATTTGAATATAACAAAATCAATCAGTGGTGTGAAATTGGCGACCGGACAACTCAGAATGTAACCAACTCAGAAGCACCTCAGAAAGGTCATTAAGAGTCATGATAAAGAAATGGTTAAATAGGTTAAGTTAGATTGGGGTTACCGGCTATTTTAAAATGATTTTTTTATAGCTTTTAATGACCTTTCTGAGGTGTTTCTCAGTTGGTTTCATTCTGAGTTGGCATGGAACCGTGAAATTAACACATGAACCTGAAAGGGGTCTCTTAGGATCATGTCTTAACAGATTGACTGTTCACAACATACTCATGTATAGACCGATTAGTGGCCCCCCACACAAACACTTCGGAGCACGCCTCTTCGGGCCACCGCGCAGAAAAGTAAAGACCGAAAGTAAGATAACGGTTTACAGCGCAGTTCACTGTAAGACTTTTCTGAGTGGCGGCATGACGTGTACTTGTGGGGGGTGCTAATGCGTCTGCCACGTTCATACAAATAAAATGCCCAGCAGCCATTTGTATTTTTATTTTAGTTTATTGAGGAAAAAAACAGTTACACATATTTTAATAATAAAGTAACATATTACATGATTGCATTAACCAGCGAAGTTTCCGCTAAAATTTATAATATATATATATATATAAAAACATAGATTAAAATATAAAAGAAAACATAAAGTGGTAGAAAAAAAAATATATATACAATAGAAATGAAAAAAAAAAAATACACAAATTAAAGCATGTGGGATATATATATAAATTATCCAAATATTATTATTATTATAAAAAGAAGGAAAACCAACATAATGAGAATGAAAAAAAAATGTCTATTATTTTTTATGTCTATTATTTTTCTCTGTTACCTATGTATGTCTATTTTTTAAAATTAGTTCTGTCAAAACCCTGAAGAAGTCAGCTTTGCTGACGAAACATGTCGGTTTTTGTAAATAATTAAGTGGTTAATACAAAGTTATCTATTAATTTGAAAAAAAAATAACATGCAGCAGGGGGTGTAGAGTAAAAATAACAGGCAGCATAGGGGTGGAGAGTTCGTAATTAACAATTTGTTTTAATTTTTTCTATTATGAATTTAATAAATTGTCCTCAGACAAATGGAAAATATCAGCATCGTAAAAGATATCATTGTATTTTGTGCACGTCCTTCTGAGAAATGAATGTTGTGTGTAATTTGTTTTTGAGTGTGGGATGTGGAATAGTTGGTTTGACCTTGTGTTTCTTAATGTGTTCTAGAAGATATTTGTTGTCAACAACGTTGTTAATGATTTTGAATAAAAATTTCTGGTCGGATATATTTTTTCTATCTTCTAAGGTTGATAAATTATGGAATGTTAATGAGTCTTTTAGGTTTTCTATGTTCGAAAGGATTTAAAATCTAGGTGTTTCAATATATTTTTTTGAATTCTTTCTAACCTTTCAATATTAACTTTGTATTAAGGATTCCATATGACTGATCCGAATTCTAAGGAGTGAGTGTATGTTTGTATTTTTCATTTCAATTAAGGAGTGTCATCTGTTATCCTTTGGATTTTCTGATTCGAATATTCAAGAAGTTGACAGAAGATGTAAGAAGAAACAAGAAGAGCCAAGTAAAGTCACAAAGAGTCAAGAGACAGCAAAAATAGACACGGAGAGTAAGAAGAATCAAGAAAAATCATAAAGTGGCTACAAAAAGAGAAAGGCCACTATAAGAAAATGCCTGCAGAGACTAGAAGAACTAACAAAATGCAAGCAAATATTAGGAGAGCTAATAAAAGCTAAGTAGAAGCAAGAACATGGAAGCAGATACTAGGGTAGACTTAAATTCACGAAAAAGAGCCAAGAATAGGAAAAAGGATGCAAGAATAGGCTAGAAAAGATCAGCCAAGCCAGTGGCGGCGTAAGGGGGGGCGGAGGGGCGGTCCGCCCCGGTTGCCAAGCACCAAGGGGTGACAACGACAACTCTTAGAGCCAAAGATTGCGCACAAAATATCCCTCTATAAAGACATATCAATATTCAACTACCTACTCTTGTACCTAGCTACTTACATACTAATATCATATTTTGAAACGCATCGCAACCATTTTTTTTCCGAATAAAATTTCTAATACCCAAAAGAATAAATTCATGTTGCGCTTGTTGTGATCTTATACCGCGCGTAACATCGAGCGTGGTGTGAAATATTAATGAAAAAGTAGGCGTATCCGTTAAATGACTATCAGAGACAAGATGGAGTGCTCATCACGACGCTGTTAAACCACTGAAGAATAATTTTTGGAAGCTTATATATCAACACTCGAAGAGATGTGTGATCCCAGCACCAGCAAAGAAAGCGTTGAAACAAGAGAAGTAGCATCTGCACTCATACCAGCTTTGTGTGACTTAAGTTTTCTATGCTATCTTTCCTTTTGGTGTGAAGTCCTAGAAGAAGTTAATCAGACCAAAAAGTAAATACAAAAATCTGGGCTATCACTGGTGAAGTGTGTAACAAAAATTTTAATGAAATAAATAATAAAAGAAATTAAATACGGTGTGCCAATAAATTGTATAGCTAGCAAAAAAAGGAAACATAAAATTAAGGTACTTAATATAATCACACGTAAAGTATGTCCTGACATATTTTTTTCTCCTAGCCATACCTGTATGGCTAGGAGAAAAAAAAAAACTATAAAAGTGAAGCAATTTAAACGAGACAAAAATACGTAGCTGAAGAACAGAAGATAAAATAGTATTTTAGTGTTAAAACATCGCATTAAGCAATTTAAATATGTTAATTGAAATTGAGACAAATCATTTTAAACAAGAAGTTGACTTACTTACCTGCAATTTACATTATTATAAGACTTTGTTAACAAAATATTTAAATGATCCTAAAGTGCACGACAAATAAAAAATATATTAAGAGATAAGCATGCATACAGGTTTGTAAAATAGTTACTACTTTTAATAACTAATTACTGCATCATGCCATATTTTTTTGGTTAACACTAAACTTCCTCCTTCTTTCTCAAACCCTTCTCGAGTAGCCATCAGTGCTATCACAGTATATATACGAAGGCGATTTGCGTTTCCTGTTTTCAAATTTTTAAGTCTACTGAATTTCCTCTCAACGGATGCGTCGGAAAATGTAACACGAGAAATCACTGTTTGGTTAGACTGACAGGGACCGGGAGTTGCGTAATACGTAATAATACGTCATTTTTGGAAATTTTTATTATTCCAAAATTTTTAATATATTTTATAATATAATAAATTTATTTCTGTTCAAAAAAATAATGATTATATTATTTTTTAAGTTTAATTTTTCTGGTGCCGATCTTAAGGAATCTCCCCACTATTATTACTGAGAAATAAATGCTACAGTGCTGCCATAAAATAAACTACGGAATCTTCCATAGAAACGATAATCAAAAAAATCTCCAGAATCCCGCATTTTCCTCGCAAAAATGTTCTCCCCGCAAAATACCCAGAACTAAAAAAATCTTAAAAATTCTCCGCAATTTGGGGAATATCCGCGAATTGGCAACCCTGGACTGCTAGGTACGCGTTCAGATTTTTATTTACTGATTACAATCTTTAGATTCGGAAAGGGATGTTTTTTTACCTTGCCTTACCGATTGACGTTACTTTTTGCCGTTCTTCGTTTGAACATTTCGCTCGCGAAATATTGGTTTCTGCGGACCATTTTTAACGAAATGAACTTTTTCATGTAAAATTAATCTTTAATATTTACTTTAATGTTTTGATTAATATAATGGTGGTGGCGCTAGTGAGCTACTGTTTACTTTGACTCCGTGTTATTTGTGATAGTAAAGTTAAATTTTGTGGAAAAACTCAGCGATATAGACAAAAAATAGTAAAGAGACAAATAAATCATAGTATACAGTGTGGATAAACCCTAATAGTGAAAAACAGCGAAAATACCGCGATTGAGTGTTTACATCTCTAGTGCATTTTACGCCAACATACCGAAAAAAAACTGAGTCTAAGGGATTAAAAGACAATTAACAGAAAGGCAACGTGGTTATCATACTGCATTTGTAAATAAAATCATTGAAATTATAACCTCACTTCTTTGAAATGATATGCAAGATTTACTTTAACTAACTAACGCCATCTGTTGAAAAACTCAGAAAGTACGTCAACAAGTTCCGAACCATTCGAGATCGAGAATCGGCTATTGATCGCCAGATACGACGTGTATCTGTTATTTTCACGAGAGAGCACCCGTAATACCAAAACAACAGACTATCTCAAAAAATTACCATGGAAGAAGTCATGAACGCACTTAGTAAGATCCAAAGCGAACTCGATTCACAAAAAGTACAATCCTAAAATGCGGAGAAAAAGTAACAGAAACAGTTACACAAAATATAAACAACATACTGGAGGAAAAGTTTAAAATTTGGGATGAAAAATATGAAAACCTCAAAGAAAAGTTGGAAAACCTAGAAAAATGAATGTATTTCATGGAAAAACAGGCACGAAAAAATAATATCGTCTTTTTTGGCATTGAGGAAACCGAAACCTCATACCAAATATTGGAAAACATTATTATCAACTTTGTAAAGGAATATTTCTCTCTAGACCTAGATCCCAGAGATATGCAAGAAGTCAAGAGAATAGGCAAAAAAGGAGAAAAATCTCGACCAATAATTACTACATTCACCAAACTAAAACCAAAATAAAAATATTAAACAGGGAAGAGAGGCACTGAGAGAAACCATACATTACATAACGGAAGACTATCCGAATCAAATACTAGAAAAAAGAAAAGAGCTGCAAGTGCAGGCAAAACTAGAGAGAGAGAGAAAGGCAATATAGCGAAAATTAAGTATTTTTTTTTTTTTTTTTTTTACATTAACTCCACACAGGAGGCCCTGAGGAAAATAATTTTCCTCAGGGTCTATGTCATCTGGGATGCTGTGTGGAGGGTCTTTTTGAGGAGAGGAAGGAATGAACATTGGTCTTGAAGAGACCCATGTTGTAGGAAGGAGGAAACACAGAGGCCGGCAAATCATTCCACAGCCGAGCTGTTGAACACAAGAACGAGTCGAAGAAACGACCCGTTCTCATGTGACATATGTCAACTGTGTACAAATGTTGGGCACGCGTTTGGCGTGTTTCCCGACTATGCACCGGTGCCGAAGGGATCAATGATGCTAGTTCCTCGGAGCATCTTCCATTGTAATACCGGTAGAACAAGGATAGCATTCCCACCCGACGCCTGTGCTCTAAAGATTGCAATCCGTCTGTTAAGATGGGAGAATCTATCAAACGGACCGCCCGTTTCTGCACAGAGTCGAGGGTATTTTTCAGGTATTTTGGAGCTCCAGACCAGAGGTGGCTGCCAAATTCAACCGTGGGATTTATTTGTACAGGGTTAGCAGTTGTGTACTATTAAAGTATCTGCGGGCCCTGTACAGTACGCCCAGTTTTGGGAGGCTAACTTTACTCTGGCTTCGATGGAGCCCCCATACGTGAGCTGGTCACTTAGGGTTACACCAAGCATATCAATGGAGGGCCTGTTCGGAAGATTGCTTCCGTTGAAAGAGACTAGATTTTCATTTCGATCCCTTTTAGACGTAATCAGACAAGATTGGGTCTTTGAAACATTAAATTCAACGAGATTATTTTTACCCCAAGAGAAAACACTCTCGAGGTAACCGTCCATTCTTTGCTTCAAAGCCTTACGAGCTGTTGGAGTTTGTGAGCCCTTTGGGGGCTTGTCAAACAAAAGCTATCATGAACTGTACTGTCATCCGCGTAACAATGAATTGGTGCACATGACAAAAGGTCGTTGATGTGCAACAAAAACAAAGTCGGAGACAGAACCGAACCCTGCGGGACGCCAGCATTTATCGAGTGTGAGGAAGAGGTGAAACCATCGACTACCGTCTGAATCGACCTCTCCCTCAAGAAGTCGGCAATCCACGTACACAAGGATGCGGGAAGTCCGTAAGAATGCAGTTTGTTGACAAGTCCTCGGTGCCAAACCCGGTCAAAGGCCTTGGAGATGTCCAGTGCAACCGTTTGGGTCTCACCGAAACGTTCCAGGCATCGCCCCCAAACATGCGTCACATACGCGAGAAGATCACCGCACGAGCGGTTCCGCCGGAATCCGTATTGACGGTCATTAATAATTTTGTTCTTCTCGAGGTATGTGAGCATTTTGTCGTTGATCACACGTTCCATCACCTTAGACAGAACTGATGTGATCGCTATGGGGCGGTAGTTGGCCGGGTTGGAGCGGTCACCCTTCTTTGGAATAGGATGGATAACCGCTTTTTTCCAACCAGAGGGCACAGAGCCAGTCTTCAGGGACAGTTTAAAAAGCTTCGTCAAAATTGGAGCTATTTCTGCAGCGCACCTTTGCAGTACCAGGGCAGGTATTCCGTCAGGCCCACTAGCTTTATTAACATCAAGCCCTCGTAAAAAATGGAGTACTTCCCGATGCCGGATCCTCAGCTTTTTCATACGAAAACCGCAGTGAGGAACCGACGCACTGTGTGTAATTTCTGAATCTAGCTCCACTTTATTCATTATTCAGCTCTTTTATCATTTGTAAACAAGATATCATACTTACAGCATTGCAAAATACGTCATTTTGAAGGTAATCAAACAAGGAATAGTTTACAAAAATCATATAATTAAAAAAAAAATTATACGTAGAGACTATTCAATTTAAATTCTGTACGAATTAATACATGTTGGAATGCGTTGATGTCTCTTCATTAATAATTCGTACGTCTACTTCATTAACATTTGTAAATAAGATATCATACTTATTAGTTTGTTTTTTTTTTATGTTATTTTGAAGATAATCAAACTCAAAAGTATTTAAAAAAATAATACATACTTAGACATCAATTTTCAAACTTTACGAAGAATAAGAAGTGGTGGAATATTTTGATGTCTTCTCATTAATAATTAATCCCTCAACTCCATTATCAAATGCATAATACACGGTATTTACAGCTTTGCGTCTTACATACTTTTGAAGGTAATTAAATGAGGAAGTAATTAAATGAAAAAAAAATGTAATTAAAAAGTACCTAGGTAGGCACCACTTAATACTGTACTAAATAATACAATGTTTGAATATTTTGTTATTTTTTAAATAACTCACTCTACTCCATAATCATTTTTCTTAAGAAGTTCATCAATCAGATTCGTATACATCACTTTCTTCTGATAAAGTAGTCTCTGGAGCTGATGTCAAAGGAGCGGATGGAGTTAACAGCAAGGCCAAAACATCCGGTAAGAATTTCGTACCTTTTCTATTCGGTAAGTTCCGCAAACTGGATATGAGTGGATCTGATGAGATAAGCAATATATGCAACAAGTCGGTATTCGTTGCAATCCGGGAAGTCTTCCTTGTATTCTGTAAACTCCCTGAACCGTCTATTGTCTTTATTCCTGGCTACTCATGCTTCTTCTGATAGTTGTCCAATGGGCAGTATAGAAGTGGCAATAATATCCTTCCCGTGTACCAAAATCTTGTGTACACTTGCCGGCATATAATACCAGGGGTACAAATCGATATAAAGTTTTAGCGTTCTCTAGTTACTACTAGAAGGTATTGAACTATAAACACTTTCACTCTAATTAATGTATCTGTCGAGCCAAACGGAATTGGTATTAAGAATTTTTTTAACATTTCTGCAACTTTTCTTCCAACGTATCCCAATTGCACAGGTCACTTTACTAATTGAATATTTAAGAGATTTTAAATTATCAGCAGCTAAATCCACAAAACCAAAATGTTGAATAACATGACGTAATATAATGTTTGTTCGGTCTTCCTTTGGATTTCGTAACCAAATATGAAAAATCGTCCGGTTGGAAATTGATGGCTGCCTCCCTGAAATATGAAAAAATTCTAAAAAGGCCCAAAAAGATGGAAAAAAAATTTATCCCATTGATATTGAGGATAAGTTAACCTTACGATTACATTATTTTATCTACGCGGAAACACACTAAACCTAACTTTAAGGTCATGTAATCTTTTGAAACCATATAAATGAATAAATATTGTTCTTTGTTTTTTTTTTAATTAAATCTGACATCAAATCTAGCAAATAAAAATGATCAAACACAAGGAAAAAAAATAATCCATACCTTGATTTGTCGTCTCCATTTCAAGGAATAATAATAAATGTTCACACAAACTAATCACAATCATTCAACGTGAACGCTCAAAACAGACTGATTACTGTAGTGCAGCGCCCCCGCACGAATACAATAGACTTTACCTGCCCCCAAACCTACCCCACATGTCACAAAAATAAAAATAACGGGCAGTTTTATCTACCTGGGATATTTTACAATGCAATTCTGAAAATTTCAAAACGATTTGAAATAACCCATTTTTGCATTAAAGTGGAGCTAGAATGGGTTTTTACACATAGTGCGACGTCGGGACAGCACCTTGGTCATCGAGGGTTGAGTTATCCGTAAACATTTTACCTAGTAAGTTAGCCTTTTCGGTGGCGGTGTTTGCTAGTGAGCCGTCAGGTCTGGTAAGAGGTGGCAGACTGGATTTGCAGAAATTGCGACCTATTGAGCCCGCAAGCGACCAGAATTGCCTGCTGCCATGCGGGCATGCAGTCAGCTTTCTGCTGATCTGCTGGTCGTGCTCGAATTTTGACCTATTTATGATTCTCTTGGTTTCCTTTGCCATTTTGTTGTAAGCTGTTCTGTCTTCGGATGTTCTAGATGTGTTGTAGGCTCGGTAAGCCGCGTTTTTTCGTCGCACTGCTTCAGCGCATTGTCGACTGAACCACGGCTTTGAGCCTACACCAGTTTCCTTAACAGTAGATTGGATGAAGCCATCCATCGCGGATGTGATGACTTCACCAATTTCCTGGGCACATCTTGAGGGATCCGAAGTCCGAAAAGCTGACCACGGAAAAGCATTAAAATGTGCCCGCAGACCGAACCAATCTGCTGACCTATAGTGCCACACTTTTCTCTTCAGCCTCTCGTTTGGTGGTCTGAAGTTTACAGGGATTGATGTCGTCACCAGGCAGTGGTCGGACGATCCTAAAGGCGCTGTGACTTCAATCCTGTAACCGTGTGGCACAGTAGTTAAAAATAGGTCTAACAGGTTGGAACGATGAGTCTGGACATCAGGAACCCTTGTAGGCTCCTGAACCATTTGCTCCAATCCGTAGCAAAGGGCAAAGGATTCCGCTTGGCGTCCAGCCGAGTCTGTTGATCCTGAGAACTTCAACCAAGGTTCGTTATGAACATTGAAGTCCCCCAGGACCACAAACTCTGCCGTAGGGTAGCGGGGCAAGAGGTCATGACAAACTTGTCGTACAAGTCAAAGACAAAACCACTGACATCGGACATAAGAGAATGCTTTCATTATCTCCTGAAACACCTACAGACGACGGAACAAAAGAACAGGCCAACAAGAAAAATAAACAGCATTCAAAGAGAAGAACTTCTAGCATTTCTGAAGGAATTATGAAACCAAGCATGCTTAACTTTTTAGTAAATAAAAATCAAAACAACAGGCCCAGAGCTCAGTGTAACAAAGCCGACAAGTTGTAGCAACTACTGCCCCCCTCCGATACAGGCAACATGCAAAAAACAAAAACAACAATAAAAACCAAACCTCATTTTCCAACCCGGCTGCTCACCGTGGAATATCAAGACCAAAACCCTCTGAAGAAGAAATTCCAAACTTCCTCAAAAATACAAGATGTGACACAAACACAAAAAAAAATTCTAAACCCTACGAACAAAACAAAAGATGAGCTTTTCGTAGTAACCCATAACATCAGAACTTTATCTACTATATAATATTCTCATTTGCTGACGATACTGCAATAACAGTCCAAGGAAAGACATGGGAAGATACAACTAATAAAGCTAACAAATGTATTTCTATTGTCAAAGAATGGCTAGATAGAAACCTTCTTACTTTAAATTACGAAAAAACTCTCTGTATTCCTTTCTATATCACACAGAAGTCAGCTCCCAAAACTAATCTCAATTTAAAGTTTCATAATATTAATTGTAACCCAACCACATGCTCTAACTGTGAAGAGATAAAATCAGGAAAAATGATTAAGTACTTAGGTGTAACCATAGATTGTCAACTTAAATGGATCAACCATATAGAAAATACTGTTAACAAACTCAGATACTTAAATTATATTTTTAAAAGAATGTGTAACATAGTAAATATAAAAACCATAAAACTAGTTTATGATGCACTAGTCCATTCATCTCTTTCCTACGGAATAATTGGCTGGGGTGGAGCTCACAATAATCATGTAAAACCTTTAGAAATTGCCCAAAAATCAATTATTAAGATTATGTACAAAAAAAAATAAATCGTATGCCTCCAAAAAATTGTTTAAGGAAACTGATATTTTGGACCTTAGACAGACCTATGGACTTCAATGTCTTAAATTTATTTACATGCGTCCAAATAACTATCTAAAAATTTCAAATCGTACCAGCCAAAGACGTGGCACATGTGAGTATGCAGTACCCCACTGCAAAACTAGGTTGTCCCAAAGGCATATTAGTTTTATAGCTCCAAAAATGTATAATTTACTATGTACAACCTTTAAAGAGAGCATATGTCAAAATCTTCAATCTTATAAAAAATATACCAAAATTTGGCTAAAAAACACTGAAACAGATATTTTTTTCTTATAAGTTTAAATAAAGCCATTAAATATATCTATTATTAGACAGCTTTTAGAGAAGATTTATAATATTGTTTGCTAGTTTATTTTGTTTGTTTTTTATGTTTTTAAATTGCACTTGTAACATCTATTCTTACAAAACTTACAAATACAATAATAACAGTGCAGACTGTTATTATGCTGTAGTTTTTAAATGCATTTATTCAGTTACTTATTTTTAAATCCCTTATTTATGTATTCTTAAAATATTCACTATAACCATAGAAATAAAAGTAAAAAAATCTATATTATACCCACGCACAGGCATTGCCTTTGTGGGATTTTTTTGTTCATACATTTATTATATTAAGTTTTTTTTATATACTTTTCATTATTTCATGTATGTATTATATGTATTGTATCAAAAATTTTCAATAAAAAAAAAAAAAAAAACTCACGAACCTTTAATCGAACTAAGTGAAACAATCAAATTAATAAAATACGACATAATTGGCTTGTGCGAAAAAGAATTCTTTAGAGGAGGCCTTCACCGTCGCCCGAGAGAGGGGTTCTTGCATATGAATTAATTTAAGATACGTTCATAATATATTTTTTTAACAAGATTGTAATTATACTTTTTATTACTTTTATAACTCGGCATGATACCTATTTGCAAGAAATAAAAGGCTTTTTTATTTTATTTTCATTGTTTTATTTTATTTCCAGCAAAAAAAACAGAAACTGAAAGATTTTAAAAAGTTTAAAAATTAGTTTTTCCAATTTTACAAAAAAAAATCAATATTTTGTTGGTCATGTTCCGTATCCGGACCATTGGCAGCATTACCTGGAACCTGGAACATTATGGACAACAAAGCAATTCTCTTCCTTTATTTGACATGAATGAGTCGTTATCACTATCATCATCACTACCATAATCAAAATCATCATCATCATTATCATCACCACAACAGGGCCGGATCTACGAAATCTAGCACCCTGTGCAGTAGGTACCGATGGCGCCCCCCCCCCCCTACATTTTTATTTTGATTAAAAATTCGTTTACCCCAATTTTTTTTTTAATTTAATTTTTTTTTTACACTAATTTATCAAATAAAATCAAGACATATAAAGGGTGTAACCCTATCTAAAGTTTTCGAATAAATAAGCCACGATCTATGTAATTCTTCTCCATTAGGCAGTTTCTTGTAATAATACTTAGTATTAAATTTACGCTTGTTCGTAATAGGAAAATCAAAACCTTTCAATTGTACAGGACCTTCCTGAACTAATAAACTAATGGAATTTTGAGATAACTTTGGCCAGCATCCGGGATCTTTCAATTCAAGCTCTGAAAACAGAATTAAATTTAAACTTCTATCAGTAACGTTATTTTTATCTTCTAATAATTCGACCGGAGGAATTTGTGCGATAGATATCTGTTTAGATGTGCTCGGGACCATTGTAACGTCATTGCGCGGGACATCATTTTTTATCGGTGCTGGAGAAATTGGAATTAAAAAATTCCCAATGGAAACGAGTTTTTTTATGTCATTATGCTCTTTAATTCTAAGTTTTAGATTCTGCGAGCCTGAAAGTTTTTTTTTAATTATTGTTCTATTCATTGTAATCCACAATCCACAACCTCTAACAACCAATAGAAATGTAGTTATAAATTAAAAAAATCTAATAATATAACCTCAAATTTGTACCTTGCATTTCCATTTCCCCTGTGTTCTGTGTTGAGCGAACAAACACGAACGTATCTATGGTATCAACGGCTTACGAAAGACGCTTACACTGATTATTACTGACTGTAAAATAACAAATCTAATAGAAATTAATTATAGGTACATTTAAGGAACTTCAACTGTCAAAACAATGATGAAACTGTTAACAAGTTGCAACCTTGCAAACCGTGCGATGTTCATGCTAATGGAATTTTGAATTTACTGAAGATTTCATAAGAAAATGGTCTTTAACCACATTCTCCTAGATACTTAAATCGTGCAAAAGCACTTTGAAAGGCGCCGTCGGTTTGTTTGTTCTGTTGAATAAAAGTACGGTGCTGTGATTGGTTAATGAATTTGGATCGCACTCATTCGTCGTAAAAGACAGTAAAAGATATATGGAAAAATAGATCTTACGTTTAAACTAAATATATGGAATTTGTAAAAAAATTCTGTAACTGACTATAAATTCGTAAATCGTTGAATTTCGTTGAATTAAAACCAGATGCGTGCGCAGTCTGTATCTTTGGAAAGTGTTGCTAGAGCGTAATAATTATTTCGTACTATGGGTAATTTTTAAACGATTCAGGGAATATTATAACAAATTTTTAATACAATATTTATTTTCTCACGGCGCCCCTTCGGAGTTGGCGCCAGGTTTTTTGCACGTTTTTGAACGTATGGTAGCACCACAATCATCATCATCCTGGGTACTTGAATAAGTTCCACTTTTTGGCTGTAACGGCGCTTCTTTGACGAATGTGGTTAGCTTTCTCTGGCAGCTTTCTTTTACTCGTTATGAGAGGATCTGATGACAGCAACAACATTATTATTATTATTTTTTATACATGATACGACAAAAAATTAGAAAAACGCTTATAATTCATTTGGCAAATAAAAGTGATGATTGTGATTTTACAGTTCTTTTGGCATCAGTAATATTATTTAATAAAACGTAAGGTGAGAAATTATTAATGCTTTTTTATGTTTGCGTTAAAAAGAAATTTATGGTTCAAAACTTATAAGTATCTTTCTAATAATAAAATTTGGAAGCGTATGTTATCAGTGTTATCACCTTTCAAAACCATTTTTTCGTTTTTGTTCCATTTATTTGGATTATATGAAAATATGAAATAATATATGAAAATATTTATACGAAAATTATTTGACCTTCTGACAAAATATGCCTGAGGCTGGTATGTTATTTTTTCTATTTTATTTATTAAAAAGAAAGAAAAACATTCCCGAGTTACTAACTACCCAGCAATGTTTGAAGATCTCCTACTACTTTAAACGCGCGAAAAATGAGCAGAAATTTAAAAGTGATTCGCTACTAATTTTAAAAACGTTCGAATGGAAGCCCGGAGGTAAGTACTCGTACATCTCTCAATGAATCTGAAGTTTTTAGAAATCACATTTTTCATTTTTGTATTTAATTGATGTACGCTTTTACTCTTCAATACAACCAATGATGTTACAAATTAATATAATGTGAAAAAAATAAGTTAAATACCTGAACATGATGGATCCATAATCACTTTTGGGGTTTATACCAGGTATCTTCAGGTACCTAAATAAGTAAATAAATAAATAAATCTTCCGAAATAAATATTTAAACTTAAGGTTTACGCTGGCACATTCTACTTGTCTTCACGACCGATAGGCATGTTCTGAGAGCGAATACAGGTGAAAAGGTCGGGTCAATCGCGTCTACCTGCTATGTAATTACTACAACTAAAGGGATAACAAATAAAGCGACTTGTGAGATTGAATTTCTTATTTATTTTTTATTGTATCAAAATGAAGTGTTTTTGCCTCACTGTGCGGTGTACAAAGGTCATGCACAATTAGTATCTACAAGATATTTTGAAGAAAAGAATGAAGTCCCAACAGAAAATACCAAACGCAATTGTATAAGGGGGCATACATTAATTACGTAAGCAGTTTTTCTTCCAATCTAGACTAGACCCCTCCCCCCCTTGGTGAGATAAATTTGGGCCACTTCGTATATTCTTTTCAAGTAACGTGACTCCCTAATGTATGCCCAGTGGCGTAGCTAGCATGGGTGGCACCCGGGGCGGAAAACGCGGTGTCACCCCCCCCCCCCCCATTAAATTTTTTTGAGAAATTCAAAACACAAGTTTTGACTTCCTAAAATATAAAAAAAAAAAACATTTCTAGCTAGTCAAATGTGTAAAAAAAAATTGTTATCCTCAAAATTAAAACGCTTTTAAAAACACTAACAGAATAACAGCTTTTTCAACAATCGATAGGTGATAATTTCCTTCGCGAGTTCCAATCAATCACAATGTACGAAAAATGAGAATGTCACAGGGGAGAAGCGAGGAATATTTCACGAGCATCCCCAATAAATCAATAGTAAGAGCTAGGAACGAAAATAAAATAACAGAATTTTTGGGGAATGCTGACCGACCGAGCCATATAGCTACAAATAACAGAGTTCCGTGTGGAGTCTTCAATTCTAATATGCTGCAAAAATCTGAAGAAAATCATTTGCTGTCATGAAAACATAATAACCAATACTTAGGTTAAAACCAGTTTTGTGTTCAGAGTGTAACGATAAAATTTCAATGGTGAAATAGTAAAGGGGGCGTTCAAGTATAACGTAACGCAATTTTTGTAAATTTTTGACCCTCTCTCCCCCCATGCAACGCGCCGTAACATTTTTCTGCACCTCCCTCCCCCTAAACGTTACGTAATACCCAAGTGACTATTTTTACCTAAAAGTCTCAATAAAATTGCGCAAAGTAATGGAAAGTCGCATAAATACCTTTTTCTTGTTTTGATCACGTTTGCGGTAAAAACGAATCAAGAGATTTCAAACTCGCAATAGTTCCATGCGTTTATTGTTTTAAATTGTAATTCATAAACAAATTGGGAAAATATTATTAATTTTATCGGCCTTTCATTCCTTCCGGATCTTCACAATTTAAAACTGTCTTACCTTTAATACACCTACATGGTTTTACAACACATATTTCGTTTTACATTAGCTACACTGAGGAGGCCCTGAAGAAAGTAATTTTACAAAGGTTTCCATATAGAGCAACACTTTACTCCACTATGATTCATAAGCTTACTCAGAGTGAAGTAAAACCTTTTTCATGATCTGAATGCAGTTATACAATTCCTCAAAACGAAGATTTAAAAGTCCACAGTATGATTCACAGAAGAGAAAAACCTTTTTCATGTCCTAATTGTAACTATTCGTGTTCTCAAAAGGGATACATAAGAAGTCAGTTGCTGACTCAGTGTGGAGAAAAACCTTTTTCATGTTCCAACTGCAACTATTCATGTACTATGAAGAGAAATCTAAAAATCACACGTTTACCGACAGTGGAAAAAAAACCTATTTCATGTCCTGACTGCAACTATTCTCTTCTCGAAAAAATAACTAAAATGGCACTTGCTAACTCGCAGTGATGAAAAACCTTTTTCTTGTCCCGACTGTAACTATTCATGCGCTACAAAATGGTATCTAAAAATTCACATGCTTACCCATACTGGACAAAAACCTTTTTCATGTCCCGACTGCAGTAATACAAGTTTTCAAAGGAAAGATTTAAAAATCCGCAGTACGTTTCACAGAAGAGAAAAACCTTTTTCATGTCCTGATTGTAACTATTCGTGTTCTCAAAAGGGATACATATGAAGTCAGTTGCTGACTCAGTGTGGAGAAAAACCTTTTTCATGTTCCAACTGCAACTATTCATGTACTATGAAGAGAAATCTAAAAATCACACGTTTACCGACAGTGGAAAAAAACCTATTTCATGTCCTGACTGCAACTATTCTTATTCTCGAAAAAAAAAATAACTAAAACGGCACTTGCTAACTCACAGATATGAAAAACCTTTTTCTTGTCCCGACTGTAACTATTCATGCGCTACAAAACGGTATCTAAAAATTCACACCTACCTACCTTGTTTTTCAAACTGGTATTTCAGCACTAATAAACACGCTAACACAATAATAACTTCTTCACTAATTCACGTCAGTCCATAGATAACAATTCACTTCACGAGTCTACGTTAATGACAATATACGAACGAAATTAGAATGACGCAAGGAATATTTCAGGGAAATCCCCGACTGAGCTAGGAACAAAAAAAAACATTTTTCGGGAATCCCCGACCAACCAAGCCATAGAGCAAAATAACAGTCAGTGTTAACGTCTAAAATATTTTTTACGGCAATTTTGCACTTTCTTAAGGTTTTTCTCCACGTTCGAGTGTCACCCCCTCCTCGGGTGGCACCCGGGGCGGTCCGCCCCCCCCGCCCCCCCCTCGCTACGCTACTGGTATGCCCCCTAAGTAAACATGTCAACAAGTATTGCTCAATTCCAAACTCAACTGACTTGTTAAAATGCTCTAAAATTCAAACCAATATTCTGGTGGCATTTTTCAAGTATTTTTGTTGTAATTTTATTTATTAAAAGGCAGGGATAATAAGCAAAAAATATGTATGTGTACAACTTCTTTAAAAAATAAATATAAATGTGTCTTTATTTTCTGTATGCAGTGGACAATTGGTATGTTTTTTCTGGTGTTTGTGATTTTAACGTAAAACGTGTTTTACAATATTCACCCTCAATAGGGTTTTTTTTATGAATAATATATATTTTTTTCATATTATTATATATATAATGTTCTATTAGTGTCCACCGTAACCTATTTGTCCGTATTACCGTAGTACTTATGTAGCATTTTATTCCAGTTATTAATGATACCATTTTACAGGAAAATGTCATTACAATCGGTCGACACCGATCAAGAATTTTTACTGCTCTATGCAAATAGATTTTGGTATGTAAATTGTGTAGGCAAAAAATTATTGAATAAGATAAACACATATTAATGATTTATAAAAAAACTTTATTCTTGATGGCAAGCATATAATCGATTCACAATCAAGAGTTCATTCGTAGCTTTGAGACAAAAAATCAACAGTATTTAAACGTCTTAGATTCTTTTTTACATGACTTTAAGACGACCTTGTTTTAAAGAACATGTCATTGGTATGGCTCATTCATACTTATCAGATTCACTACACTGTTAATATAAGTTCGTTTAGCTTTTCACAATTTGAAAGCATTATATAGAAACCACAACTAAAATAAATATTCGTTCCTGAACATTGTTCAATATTACATACTCGTAGATAACAGTCATAATTTTATATTCAAATAAACTACATAACAAATTTAATTTATACAAAAAAACATCTCAATGCCACCAACTTAAACGTTAAACAACGAAACCTAAAACAATACGTTTTAAATTTCGTGTCTAATTTTTCTAAATAAAGTCTACATAAAGTGCTAAATGTTTTATCTACAAAGTATTGGTTCAAGCTGTCTCTTTTTCGGTTATTTATTTTAATAAACTATATCAGAAGATAGTAAAAAAACTACACAATTAGTTTACTACGTTAGAACTATTTTATAAGTTTCTTATTATTTATTTTCTACTTTAAGGTTTTATTAATATTATGAATGTTATAATTATTATTAGTATTTGCATCGAATAGTCTTGTTTAATGAGGTATCTGTAGTTATTGCACTTAGTAAACAGTGGCGTGTAGTATTTTTTTCGATCATCACGATTTTCCAGATTTTTTTTAGGTTTATCATTTTTAAATTCAACAAGTTGAATTTTAGCACTGAAAAAGCCCCAAGCACTAAATACAATTTGTAGATTTAAATTAAGATATGATAAATTTCCATTCTGAGATAAAAATAATAACTTTAACCCTTTTTTTCAACAAAATTGCACACTCGAAAATCAAATCCCGCATGCTAGTGATGAAAATAGTCGAGCTTCAATTTAAAATAAATAAACACAGACATAAGAGACAAATTTGTTCAAATAAAAATAAAAATAAAAATTTCTGAAAAAAATATTTCCCAGTTTCAGACCCAACCGATTGCTTTAGACCCCCCACAAAACAATAAACCCAAACCCAGGGCAAGCACGGAGGCGTCTACTAATATCTACAGGAATTCCAAAAACTGAAAAAAATAGAACTAATATCTATGAGAACCAAAGATTATCTACAGCTCAAACTGTTGACTAATATGTATGAGAACCAAAGTGTTGACGAATATCTACAGCTCAAACTGCTGACTAATATCTATGAGAACCAAAGTGTTGACGAATATCTACGTCACTGGCAGAGGTTGGATTTGCAATTATGTATAGCATATTGGAATAACGTAATATTGCGTATGCAGTTTAAAAAACTTAATTTATGTAAGTATGTATGTAAAAATCCCTAATATCGGACTATTGGACACATTTAGCTGATTAGTCCAACCTACGCTCTGTAGATATTAGTTCAACCTACGCTCTGTAGATATTAGTCAACACTGGGATCGTCATAGATATTCGTCCGACCTTAGCCCTGTAGATATTAGTCAACACTCTGAAGTACGTAGATATTAGTTCAACATATGAGCTGTAGATATTCGTCCGACATACAGGCTGTAGATATTAGTATCTGGAGTCGCAAGCACTCCAAATATTTTGTAACATCTACAACGTTCTATGTGCTTTTAGATCCCAATCTGACAACTCCTTGGTATGACTAATTCTGCTATTTTTCAGAACAACAAAATATGGTATTTTGTAGGACTAATAATTTTACTATACTTTAATTTTTTGTTTCGGAAAAAGCAGATCTGAGAGTAATTTATTTCCATACAGTTTTTTTTCGTAACAATCACAAAAAATCATACCAATTTATTCTAGAGAATCGCGATTAATGAAGACATAATAACAAAGGAGCTCACTGTAAAATAACAAGCCCGCGATTAAATGAAAGAATAATAGGCCACTTGCAATGCATTTTAAAAAAAAATTCCGGTTTAGGCAAATATTCTAAGACATTCTGTATATATATTTTTTTTGAATCGTATTTTTGAAACCCTGGCGATTTTTTGAAAATTTCAATCCGTAAAATCAGACCATTTTTTATAAACCGGAAAGACGGGACATAATTTTATAGGTGCGAAAAATGATAATTACATAGCCGAAAATCATTTTAAAAAAAGAACGTTTTCCACAAGAAAGGGCACAGGAGAATAACGAGGCATACCAAAAATATCACATCTCATAAATATTTTTTTCCTTGATCCATCTATAATCATTATAATGTTCAACGTCTGTATTACTAAATCCAATGTAATATACTTGTACTTGTAAATTACAATAATAATAATAATATTATAAACTTTGATTTTGTTAAAATCAGCACCACTACCATTATACCTCTAAACCACGTACTGGCAGCGTAAAATGGACGGGGTTCTCTTCATAACATCTGTCAAAAAGTCAAACCAAATGATAAGTTCGCAGAGAACAAACAATAAACCTAGTGAACGTTAAATGTCAAATTCAAAAATTCGCGTTGCCATATAAAAAAAAAATCAGGGTGGAATTTGACAAAATTAATAGGAATATTTTCGGAGCCGGGACATTTTCATGTGGTGACGTCACGGGCCCAAATAATGGATTTATTTATTTAAAAAAAAACTGCATTTCTGAAAAATTTTACTAACATTTTCATAATCTTTGTAAAAAAATTACGAATTATCCAAACGATTTTTTTCAAGTCGTTATGAAATCCATGCAAGTGGCCTATTGCAATTACATACATGCATCCATAGATAAATAATAGTTTTCTTCTTTATTATTTCCCTACACCCCTCTTTCCGAAAAATGTTGCATGGAACGGAAAGATAGGTTACAATAATTTGAGCTCTCAGTGGCGGGACTTGTCAAAAATAATATAATTATTGTGACGTGCAAAAATAATTGACAATCTATTTTTTCAAATTGGTGAGCATTGTATGTTTTTAATTTAACATTAAAGGCCTAACTAGATGACTGGTTAGCGGTCAATGGTAATCTAGTGAGGGCGCCTCGATCGGCGGCACGTGGTGTCCGCACGTGGGGAAGTTGTGGGGCACGGGAGGGAGGTCCGCCTGCGTGCCCACGTGCAATATTAAGTTCATCCCTATCACTATATGGTACAGGAAATGGCAGTGGAATAACCAGAAACCTGAAAATAAAATCACAAAAATATTAGAAAATGTACGATGGATCAGGAAAATTACCATACTTTGTGCTTTCCTAATCTAAAGCGTAAATAACGCTGGTTGAATTTGGTGACCAGACAACTCAGAATGAAACCAACTCAGAAGCACCTCAGAAAGGTCATTAAGAGTGATGATAAAAAAATTAAAAAATTGGTTAAATAGGTTAAGTTAGGTTCGGGTTACCGGCTATTTTAAAATATTTTTTTCATAGCTTTTAATGACCTTTCTGAGGTGTTTCTGTGTTTGTTTCATTCTGAGTTGACATGGAACCGTTGAATTTATCTTTAAGTTGGGTGTTACATTTTAATTCGTTTTTTTCGTATAGTATCATTCAAATTTGTTGTGTTAATCGCGGTATCTGCTGTTTAGAATTTTACACTTTGAAATCCAATGAGTAGGTACGGCACTATTTGATTTGTATGATTTAACATGCGTCGTAAGATAGATACTTAGTATCACTTGAAGACACATACAAGGGTATCGTTATTTTTTTGTTATAATTTTTTATTTAATAAAAAAAATATATTTATGGAATTATATCGTTTATTTAGTTTAGAGAGATTGTGTATTGTCCTCCGCGCTAGGAGTTCACATATGGTACGGAGGAAAGGGTATTTGATTCAGTGGTGAAAAACTTTAAGATAGTAATAATATGAAAGGAATTCAACATAAAAATTTTTTTAAACATAAAATTTAAGGTCAAATTCAACCCGATAAAATTTCGATATTGATTCAGTAAAAGACTAAAAATTTATATGCGAAAACAATCCTAGTAAATACGAGAGCAATTTAAAAAAGTTTAACATACATAAAATTTCGACACTTATCGAGGGTAAATTGATTCAGTATCTACGAAAGAAGACACCAGGCTATTCAAATTCAGATCTAGTCACAAAACAGCTAAGCAATTTCAAGCAACGCTTTCGATCCAGAATGTGAAGCAGACAACCAACCAACCTTGACAAACAACCCGCTCCGTAGGTTTTTGCGGCGGCTTTTAGTTTAGCTTCGCCCAGTTTGAGCGTTGGTGACCATTTTATAAATCCGATAGGAACTGGTTCTAAAAATAGCCAGTTCTTCGGTTCCAATGTGATCCAGTGACAGCTAGTCACCGAGACAAAGTAAACGTGACTCCGTGACAAAATAACCTAGACACGCAATGACGCCAAATGTTATATATATTGCATATAGCCGCCTATAAATCCTAGTACTTATACCTAGGGAATAAACGTCCATATGCGAGCTGCTGATGGAAGTAGCGACATCTTTTGGCAGATTCTTGAATTAAAAACCGAATTACAACGGTAGCTTTCCTAATTTCACGAACAAAGATGTTATTTGTGGCGCGGCGCATAAGGCGTGGCGTCGGACATGCAATGGAAGTCGGGTTCTGGAATTCAACCGCGCAGATGCAAGCGTATTAATACTGCTTGATTTTTAATTTTTGCGTTGCGGTTTGACGTTAAGGAACGCAAACCGATTTCTTATTTATTCCCCGTCATTATCAGTCTGGCTATCAACAGTGCGGCCGTGCTCGGGAAAACGGTAAAAAACCGTCGGTAGTTACCCCTATCGATCCGATTTTGTAAAGCTATCGATTTCATCATGCTAAACCTCTTGATCTCTCATCAATTTGAAGTTGATACTACCTTCCACTTTGAAACAAGGCGCAAGTGTGTACCAATATAGGTATGCGTGCGAAAGACCAATAAAAATGAATGATTCGCATACGAGTTTCTTTTACTTCTATTGTTATGATAATTATAAATAAGCCAGCAGTCATTATTCTTACCTGGATTATCAGCTCTAAATCTGAAGACGACGTATCCATTGTTAGGCACCGCGATCGTGTCTTTGTGGGGCGGGAAGTTGAACTGCCGGTGCAGGAGGCCGCGCCTATCGAGGTCGAGCGCGTGCTTCAGGTTGATCTTCTTGACGGTCTTGTCGGGTGATCTTCCCATGCCGATCACGGTGAAGGCCTGCCCGTGCAGGTGGAAGGGATGGGACAGGTTGACCTGTTGAACTGGAAAATAAATAAGTAGTTAGTCAAAGGGTCATGGAGCCACACAATGATATATTAACTGGTGTCAGGTGAATAACGTAGAACCAGGGCCGGTCTTGTGCAGATGCAATTGGAGAAGTCCGCTCAAGCCAAGAAGCTGATAATACGATCAAATTTGTGCCCATGATTTTTTTACCGGCACCAGGCGCCGTTTAGCTCAGGACTCGTCCAAATAGAAAATATCCATGTACGTCACAAGATTCGTAATATCGCAAATACAGAGATTACTAGAGTTCGACAAAAAACAAAAATCGACATCCAGAATGGAGAACGGTGCGGGATTTGAGTTGCGCATGGGAAGCCACGAACGAACGTTAGCGAACTACTAATAAAATACTACTACCATAAATATACAAACCACCCACACTACTACTAATAAATCACGCCCTTTACGCGCATGACAAGAGACGTGCATCTGCGAATCTACTATTGTTTGTGGTTAGGAAATAGAGCAAAGTTGGAAGACTGCTAAACAAAAAAGAAGCTTATTTATTTATTTATTTATTAACGCCCTTTTTCGGGGCTTTTACATATGAATAGTAAGAAATGCACAGTATTTATTGTACATAACTGAACTGCCTACGTAACAATATTTTATATTTGTTTAAAAATAAATTGAAGATGTCTACTGACTTGGTATAATTGTTTCCCTCCATTAGTATTCTGGGCAAAGAGGAATACATATGGTAGTTAGTTCCAGAATTACTGCACTGAAATAAATCCTGACTTCTAGTATTACGTATTGGAATCCGGAAGCTTATCAATTCGAGCAATATCGGACTGTCAACTAAATCATTTAGAATTTTATACAGAAATACCAAGTCAGTGAAAGTTCTTCTGTCTGACAATTTGAGCATATTCATATCATTCCAAATAGTATTGTAGTTCAACATAATTGCTGGAATACCCATTTTAAAATTAAGAAAACGTAAGAATTTGTTTTGTATTCTTTCAACAGCTTGTACATGTATATTGTAATATGGGTTCCAGACGGGAGAATTGTATTCAAGTTGACTTCTAACATATGCAAAATATAACAGTTTTATACACTTAATATTGTTAAAATTTCTAGTTAGCCTAGTTATAAATCCCAACATTTTTAAGGCCTTATTAGAGATTTCTGTTATGTGGTTAACAAATGAAAGATTAGATTGAAAAGTGATACCCAAGTCTTTAATTTGTGTTAATGTCTTCAGAGTATTGTTATCAATGTTGTAATTGAAGATCACTGGATTTTTTATTCGAGAAAATCTAACTATATGACATTTTGAGATATTTAAGTAAAGTCTATTTTCATTACACCAAATTAACAATTTGTTGATATTATCTTGAAGAATGTTGCAATGGTAAATATTTTGAATTATTCTAAAAATTTTGAGGTCATCAGCAAAAAGTAAGATAAATACATCATGAAATATTTTTGTAAGATCATTTATAAACAAGATAAATAATATTGGGCCAAGGTGTGAACCCTTATTTATAATAAGCCCACAGAAGTGTTAACAGTCATAAACTTGGACGGTGGGGAGTCGAACACCACATTATAAGGTTGAAGTAGTTTAGAGGGTGACATAAGGGACAGAGTACTAGTATTCGGAAATACATTTTCGTAGTACGTTTTGGCTAATAGCGGTTAGATCAGTTGCACGATTGGTCCAGGAGTTTAAATCACGGTTGCAAAAGTAACCCTTTTTTCTTGTGCGAATTTCTTAATCATTAAATTTAACACGTTTGATTTAATATTTGGTAGGTATTAAATAACCTATTAAATTCTTATCCATCATTTTTTCATAATCTATTATTAAAATCTTGGATGTGCATTTTTGTAGCTAAATTTAAAACAAAAATCAATTATGTTTTATTCTTCAAATTGCTGAATACAGATTTGTACCTTAAAGGATAAACCACATATAGCTACGGACTTACGTGGTTTATCATTTAGGGTACAGAGACATGTACCTACCATTTAAAAAGATTTTATTGATGAGCGTGGTAAAAAATTGATAAAAAGGTAAAAGAGTTTTAAAAAAGGTAAATGATAAAAAGGAAAAATATAAGCATAAGCTTCATGTGAACTATTCTGTGTGAACGCTTCAGAGATTCTCGTGAAGCTTCATGAAAATCAATGATTTAACTTGGCTAAAATTCAACCAACCTTCATCAACGAGTACAACTTCTACGATCGCATTGAGCGGGATGTCGATGGAATGCGTGCACATGCAGTTGGCCTCACAGTCCGCCGGTCTGTTGTCTCCGTTGCAGAACTGATTGGGCGGTATGTCGTGCAGCTGTGACAGTGGTGGCGAGGGTGGAGAAGCGTACGATATCTCGTCGATCAGGCTGATTACGTGGTCGCCTCCGGGAGCCACTAAAATATGAGATAGAAAACAAATTATATTGATAAAAAACTGAAATATGCAGGTCAAACGGGTTTTTAGAATGTAATAATGATGCAAAAGGATCAAATATCCGTGGCGCATCCAAATACTAGGGGATGTATCAAAGTGAAGCTTTATGTGAAAACATATTTTTGATTAATCTTTGCTGCAAATCGGTTTACATTATGAATACCAAAAATATGCATTATATAAATTGAAGCTTTTACTATCGTTTAGCTTGAGCAGAACTCAAATAAATTTGTTAATTACCTTATAAATAAAACAAGCTTAAATGATTATTTTTTTTCATAAGAAATGTATGAACGCATATAAGAAACAGCTTAAAAAAATACAGTTTTGGTTAAGAATATCTGTGACAATTTGTTTTTTATCTTTCTTATAACATTATTGAAAAACTAAATAAAAATCACTCTTGCGCTTAAAATCGATCGTTTCTAGACTCCGTTTGCCAGCGATATTTATGCCTATTACCTATATTCATGGTGATGTAAGGCACAGAGAAGAATTAAAAAAAAAATGGCTTTTGGGGCAATAATTGAGGAGTTTTTCGGGCACCCTGACACCCAGGTATGTTCCTTGAATAGTTGTCAAGTCATCGTAGTATCTTTCACCCTGAACGACACTGATGGGTTTGCAAATTAAGCATCGACTTCGGCGAATATTGCAACAATATTTTTTTATACAATATTCTATTCCAGTTTGATGGATTTATTATTTAGTACGGAATTATTGAAATACTGGACATGGATTGGTTTCAGCGATTTTTCCTGATTTGTGCTGCAAGACAACCATGCCATTCAAAATCGGAAGGCGACAAAGTCGTAGCAGCGTTCAAAAGCCATTTTGCACTCAATCGACTAGCCTCAACTTAGACAATATCTGCAATGGACCGAGGTCATCAAAGCAAGATAGTGCAGTCCAAGATAGTGGTACCTGGGGGCACTTCGCCGTAGCAACGGGCTCCCGATCCGAATGGGTTTTTACCATACATAGTACATTTATTTTGAATTTTCGAGCTAGCTCTTGGGCCGGCTAACAGTCGATGCGTGTGTGCGTGAGAGCTACCAGAAATTGCTAGAATCATCGACAACGAGACTATCTACGAGTTTCAGTTTGATCGGATGTTGGGAAGTGGGTTAATATCCACTTCCAATTGCAATCATTCATTCTTTCACGAAAACAAAATTGAAATTCAAATAGATGTATTTAAAATGGTTCACCTACCTAAGAATTTGTTGTAAGTGTTGGGCTCAAACAGTTCGGCGGGTTTGTAGAACAGGAAGCGGAAGGGCAAGAATATCTTGACGTCAGGCCTCTCCTGAAGGATGCCGGCGTCGATGTGTTTGGCATTTTTCAAATTGCTGACGCAGATTGCGTCCACTCGCTTAGTGTTGCAAATGGCGTCCAACGGATTCAAAACCTGCCGAAACATTTTAAATTACTTCTATGGCAGAGTTTAAAAATATATAATATAATATTATTTTAACATTCTTTGTCAAATTGCTCACAGCCTTTTATTTATACTTTACAAATATTGCTATGTATATGTGTCGTTACCACTGGTTTTCAAATGTGCAATCTTATTTAAAAATTGTACAAAATATTTATAAACAATACTTACTTTTATAGATACATTGGGTGTTGCCATCCCCACTCTACTTATTCTCATCTACTCTTTTTATACTTACACATTTCTACATATTTGCAAGATATACAAACATTTATGTGCATATTATTTTGTTTTCATAGTGCGTGAGTATTTAAGGATGCTTTCGTAGAATACATTATTATATTAGTCAACTACTTTTGTGTTTCTAATTAGTTTAGATGTATATTTCACACGCACACACAGGTCACTAACTACATTTTTTTACAGATTTTCAGTTAGGTACACGTTGAGTTACAATTGCAATATAAAATATTACATGGAAAAACACCTGGAAATAGAAATACATTAATATTGTTTTATTTTATGTACAATATTCAACTGCCTTGAAGTCTAGAAAATACAGGGTTTTCCAATAAGAGGTGTTATTTTGATATTCAAAGAAAAATGTCATTTTTTAATATAAATGATCGGATGATTATTTCATTATAAAGAGGAAGGTATGCCGTTAATAGTGGAAAAAAAACATCAGGCAAATGACCACCACGACCACGCTTACAGGGCCATATCCTTTTCATGAAATTTTCCAAAACCAAATCGCAAAGTGGCTGCCCTATGTCCTCGTTAGCCTCACGAATTCCATCTTTGGGGTCTTGAATCGACGCCGCTGGGCTGTTGGCGTAGACCTTCTCTTTCACGTGGCCCCAAAGGAAGAAGTCGCAAGGTGTTAAATCACAAGATCTCTGTGGCCAATTGTGATCACCTCTTCGAGAGATAACACGGTCCGGAAACTTTTCTCGTAAAAGATCAATGGTTTCGTTGCTTGTGTGGCACGTAGCGCCGTCTTGTTGAAAATAAACGTTGTCCAGATCAATAACATCCAATTCCGGCCATAAAAAATCATCAAATCTCTCGATAGCGCAATCCATTCACCGTAACTGTTGCTTCAGCCTCAATTTAATAATTTAATTTAATAATTTCAATGCGTTGTTGAAGCGTGTATCGTTCCATTTTTATTAATGGCGTAGTTTCTACTTGTCAAATGTCAAAAAATGACAGCTTCAAAAGTGACATCTACCGAAATAGCGGGCTATTCAAAATAACACCTCTTATCGGAAAACCCTGTAAAACTGTTAATATGGTTATAAATATTGTGGTTTTAATTTGGGTCATGTCGAACTGTTAAGGATTGTAGTTTCTGGTATTATTGTGATAGTTCTATCCAGTAGATCAAGGAAACATATTATTTTGGGTGGCAGAATGAAATATTACAAGTTTATCTTTTGATTATTTATTTATAAAAGTTTTTTTATAATTGTTATCTTCATAAACAATATTATTCATGAAAACTATTGTGAAGTTTATTTCGATGTGTCGGATGACTAGGCTCAATCCGCGGACAACATGAACAATGACAATATTGTTTTACATTTCATAAACAAACTATTAGTAGACTTTCGGCAGCAATTAGATTTCACGATGAAATCCAACTAGTACCAATGTATGGTTTTATTACTAATTTAATTATGAAATGCAGGGTGCATTTTCGTATTCATAAAGGCATCTACAAATATGGCGAATGATATTATGCACTATTGTATACAGATGGATGAATTAGATGCCACGTACAAACACATTAATCTGGTATATACAAAGTATGGATTATGGACAAATTGTTATGAATTACTAGGTATTTAAACTTTCCTGAAAATTAAAAAAGTTTAAAACATTCTTGACATAATAGGGTATTCATTACAGAAGAAAGAAATGAAAGCTAATCGAAAAGAAATCTAATTAATTATTATTTACATTATTACTCACCCAGAACAGGGTAGGTTGGCTCCGGGGAGAGTATATCGTATGCACGTACAACACATAATATTTACAACTGACTTATGCATAAAACAATACATTTAAAGGTGTTCACATAAATAGAAAGGTGTTTACAAAGATTAAATGGTAGAAGCACCAGAAACGTATCAATAAACTTCGCCTCCAATAAACATGCTCCAGACATCTCCTACTTCACTCACCTGGAGTATATCACCTGTGGTAGGCAGTACAAAATTAAAAGCAAAATGGCAGTAAGGCGCTGGTCAATGTATCATTCCCGTAAACAAAACAAAATAAATAAGAACTTCGATAAATACAGGTGACATAAATAATTGAGTATTTTTTTACATATTTAAATCTATGTTAGGAATATTTTGATCAAGTGGGCTTAAATGAAAAAAGAAATGAGAATTTCTAAACAAAAAATTTATCGTATTGGAGTCGCGGAACAACGCAAAAATAAAATAAAAAATTCGAAGTAAGCTTGTTGACCGTACCAAAATACTATGCATAATGTAGGTATTATACTATTAAATATTAGAATAATATAAATAGTATGAATTTCAAAATTCACATGAATTTCGAAAATCTACGCTCGATTGATGGACTAATCAATACGAAAGAAGTGGAAAGGGAGAATTTCATCAATCAAGAAAATACTTTAATTTGTTCATATTTTGATTTGGTTCACGTTCCCTTGGGGCGGGAAAAAGGGGAGTATAAGAAAACTCGGGTTTATGATTAAAATAATTTACAGATCTTTAAAAAAAATTAGAATGATATCTATGCGCTAAAAGTAATTTCGGGCAGCTCAATATTTGTAGATATAACGGAGACAATTGAAAATTCACTGGGGTAATGGGAAATGCTGAATCTCTAGAACGGAATAGTTGCCCCTACTACCGGAGTACAATATGGCTTGACGGTAATCTCCCTTTAATCACCTTAAGCTGAAAATCAATATTTAAAATTACCTAAAAACAAACCGACCCACAACGAATCTCATGAAACACTTAGTCTTTTCCTAAACACTGCAACCAAACTTAGTTGATGGGAATGGGTGGCAAGTGATCTCCACAGGTGGGGAAGCCTGGAGGGGTGGGAGGCAGGTCAGCGTTCGTACCGACTTGAAGGATGAGGTTCATGCCGATGACAATGTGGAAGAGGAAGTGGCAGTGGAAGAGCCAGAAGCCGGGGTTGTCGGCCCTGAAACGCAGGATGACGTAGCCGTTGTTGGGAACGGCGATGGTGTCCTTCGCGGGAGGGTGGTCTCCCTGCTTGAGGTGACGGTGCAGCAGACCGCGCCTGTCGAGGTCCAGCGCGTGCTTCAGGTTGATCTTCTTCACGTTCTTGTCGGGAGAGCGGCCGATACCGATCACGTTGAACGCGTAGCCGTGGAGATGGAAGGGGTGAGACAGATTGGCAATTTGTACTGGAATCAAACAAGAAACAATCTTAGAATGTCACGTTAGTATAACGATTTCTAATTAGAATGAACGGTGTAAAAGACGTATTTTTTCATACAAAACTTAAATTTGGATTTGAGGCCAAAATACTTGAACAAACTGAAAAATTGATTTTTTTTTTAAATCAAAAGATGTGTGCAAATATTCAGTGCGGTTATGTGCTACTTTACTTTGTTGTGTTTTACAGGTCATTTAAAAATATTTTTTTCACGATTTCAGAGGCAACTTTTGCATTTTTTTGTGATTTAACGGTAATTACAAAAAAATGGCACATACCTACTACGCAAATATAATGAAATATAAAATTTATTTTTTAAATTTATGTACGACAAATTTGAGTTGGTCGATTGTAACTTAAATTGAAGCCAATCAAAATGCTTTTTGAATAATTAGTGTTTTGTATTTTATATTTAATTATATTTATTCAAATTATTTTTTTTAAATAATTATCATAAACTCACGAATTATTACCAAAGTTGCCTTCAAAATCGCGGAAAAATCTATTTCTTCAATGGCCTGTATTTTATATTATGAAAAACAAATAAATAAAGTAGCATCACATATTCGTACTAGATATTTACATCTTTTGGTTGAAAATAATAATTCTTCAGTTTCGGCAAACATTCCCCTTAATGCCGTTCCCCTTAATACGATGAATTCGAATATAATCGAGATGTGGGAATAATTTCTTCTTTTTTAAGGCATTTTTTGACAATTATAACTTGAAGCGAGTCATAACATCATTAATTATTTACCTCGCAAGTCCTACCTACTTCGTAAGGATAGTGGAAATATGAAATGTTGTAAAGGACAAAAATACCAAAAATGAGTTAAATATGTCATTATTATAAAAAATGTATTGTTATTAAATAAATTTGCAAAAATATTCTGAAAGATCTAATCAACGTTATTTTATAATAAAAAATCATAACTACAGGTCTACTAAAACAGAAGTTACGGTTTTTTCAGAAACCAAAAAAAGATATTTTCTTTTCGCTTTCCTGAACAATTAACATTTTGCCCTTGAAGCATTTCAAATTTCCGTGATCGATAATGTTTAATACAGAGCTATCGAAAAAGGAGTCCTTGATTTCACCTAAACACCCAGAAAACTTAATTTTTTTACATTATTACTTCGACAATGTCGATATGATCCCGCTGTTGCATGGCAAACATCAAGCGAAAATCAACCTCCTTCCAGGTACGCTGAGCAGGAATCACAGTCGCAATTGCTGGGCGGATTCTCTTTCCCGAATATTTTCTGCGTAAAGAAAGTTCCCGTAAGAACTGGTCCAAAGTTAGATCAGGACTTCCAGGTGGCCACAAATTGACCATTCCCACCAGTCCAACGCCAACAGGCGAGGAATCTGTCGTTGAGAGTAAGCTCCGCTCCTCCGGCTGTTTTTTGGCCACCTAGAAGCTCCAATGGACTTTTTCTTAAGAACTTTGTTTACGCAGAAAAAAACCGGGATAAGGGTGAGAATCTGCGCAGCAATTGCGACTATTGCGGTCGATTTTAGATTAGATGTTTGCCGTTTTGCGTGCAACAGCGGAAACTCTTGTCAAATAATGTAAAAAAAAGATTTTCTGCATTTTCGTATATGAATAAATAGTACCTACACTTTTAATACACACTTAGTTTTTTTCATTTTAAAATCACATTCACCCTTTTCACCCTGTATTACAAATCGTCCATCATCAGAAAATGTATCTAAATCAGCAAGTTGCAACTTAGAATAAGTAAAGCAAAACTTGACATACATGGCGAGCAAACTCATTTTTAAGAAAATATTAGTTAGTACGTTGTGTGGAAGAGAGAGGGGTGAGAAACCGGCGCGTTCGCGTGCGGTAAATCATGTGTACAATTGGGCTCTGTTTTCGGGTGCATGATTTCTGCTCACCTTCATCTACGAGCACGATCTCCACGATGGCATTGAGCGGGATGTCCACCTTGTGCGTGCACATGCAGTTGGGTCCACAGTCTGCCGGCCTGTTGTCTCCGTTGCAGAACTGTTCGGGGTTGATGTCGTCGTACTGGGTGAGTAAAGGCGCGGGCGCGGGAAGGTACGAGATCTCGTCCACCAAACTGATCACGTGGTCTCCTTGGGGTGCAACTGGAATTCAAAATTGGAATGTTAGAAAAAAAATAAAACAACATATTTTTGGAATAATTTAATTCGGGAAAGATTTGGGAATAATTTATTTATTATTTATTTTACCTATATAAAGTTTATTTACACCAGATTTTTCGATGCCTGTTTCACTAGGATATATTTCAATTCAAATTTTCGTTCGAGAGTCATTAATATTATTTTCATGATTAAAAAAACATTTTTTCTTTGTGAGTAGGTACTATCTACTTACTATTACTTATTATCCAATTTTTCACGCGTATCTAATAAATAATAACTAGTATTTATTTATCTTAATCTGCTATCAGCTACAAATAGAGAGGTTTCATAATTTTTTTTTAAATATATGTGTTTTTTAAATTGTTTAACTTATTGTAGAAAAAGCGTTCTTTGAAATCGTACGATTTGATGATAAAAACTGCTCAAAATCATCAACATTTACAATCATTCCGTCTGCAATAAAGTTCCACACATAAAATTATGAAAAATAAACATCACATATCGTAAAAATATAGCAGATATAAACTTGAAGTCATGTTTCAGTCCAGACGTCCGGATAATTGAACGGCCACAAAGTTCAAATACAATTGTCGTGTATTTTAGTAATTTCTATGATGATTCCTCACCTATACATTAGTATTATTTTCTCCAAGGTTTGTTCCATTTGTCTCTCTATATATTTTTGTGCCCAACCCAGGGGAAATTACTGGTAATTTTTACCGGTAATTCAGTGTCCAAAAAAGCTGTTGTTGTGAAATCGCGACCTTCAATAACCTTTAATGACGCGCCTATGTGTGTCCTTTGCACTCGCCCTCCACTTATTAAAACTAGGTCAGTTGGATTCGAACTTCCGAGAAATGTGCGGAAAAAATATATTGGTTGGAATTAATTGCGAAAATAAATTCCTAGTATGGCCATGCGCCTGGCACCTTTCTGGCAATAAATCAAAATCCCCATCGAGAGTCCTAGATCAAATAATAACAAGAACGTTCCAATTTCAAAAAATATAATATAAATTTGATAAATTTAAGAGAATGAGTCAGAGAGTGATAATTAAAGACCGGATTATATGCAAATGCATATTTGCATATGCAATTGCATATTTAGACCCTTTTCAGCGGTAGTTGCATATTTTAGCAAAAAATTTGAGATCTTGCATATTTACGCTCGATCTCGTTCATCGATCAGATGCCTCACATAGTGACACTATAAAAGTCAGATATCTAAGCGCACGGCTTGCGAACTGATCGTCCGGCGCGGCGGCCGGAGCCCGCCTCCTCTTCGCCTTAATATAAAAACGCTTGAAACTCATGGATTGGCGTTGAATGAATCTATTTAGATTATGAAGAAAATTCGTCCTATGAATTCCTCGTCGCCAAAACTATTCCCGAGTAAACTCAAAGAAAAGTTTGAAAACTTACTGAACAATAACCCAGGGTTTGAACCCTTGTGCCAAATTGATAGCTTCCTCAACGGGACAGGTGAAATTTTGCCCGGCACAATAAGTTCAAAAATCGCACCCAAATTTAAATTCGTAGTAGAACGCTCCTTTTCCGCTTACAATAATATGTTAGCGATCGTAGACACAATTTGTCTACAAAACATTTAAAACAGTACTTAGTACGTTTTTAAATGTAAATTGTAAATTTCATTGTTAAATACTTTTTGTAATTGATATTTTCGAAAATATGATTGATTATCATTGAGAACTAATAGCTTACTAAAATAAAAAAGATTTAAAAATACAACTTCCTGTATTATTTCATGTTGCATATTTTGGTCCTTTTTATGGATTCTCGTGCATATTTTAGCTATTTTTATTGCATATTTGCATGCATATTTTGGGCTGTTTTTGTTGCAAATAATCCGGTCTTTAGTGATAATGATGAGAAGAATTTATTTAATTTGATGAAATAAATAAATTTATAAGAATCTTTTTTTTTTAAATATACCAAAATTAAAAAAAAATTTAAAAATTGAAATTTTTTGGGCTGCCCGGTGCAAACAATAAATTATCATGAAAAATGTTTGTATTATGCAATAGTTTTTATCATCATAAGAAGGTTCACTGAAAATTGCGAATAAGTAAATTCTCAGCAATAAATAACATATTGAATTTGATTCACATAATTATACATCTTTCATTAATTAATTAGTTTATTTTTAATTAATTTAATTGAAGTATTTGTGTAGCAATTACACCAGCTTCACTTCGAAAGAGAGGAGAACCAATCAATTTGTTCTAAATACTAAAGTATTCTCTTCCAACATAATTCGAAAAGCTCCTTCCAAAATAGTTTTTTGCAAACGGCATTAACAACAACACTTTGCAACCAACTACTGCTCTAAATAAGAATTAACATTTCGTCATGAAAAATAACGTGATGTTATTTAGTTATGTAAACATTACAATGTTATAATAACAATAAAGAACCAACAATAAATGTTTTGTTAAAAGGCCTCATTTGTTGATTTATTTGACAAATTCTTACAAATAAATAATGGTCTTTTGGCAGTTGTAAATAAACCTCATTTTGTCTAAATAAGTAGCACAGTTTTGAATTGTTTCTGAAAGAGAAATAAAATAAAGCCGTGGGAAAAAGCATTTGCAGCATTTAGTTCTTGTGCACGCATTAGAAGAAACGAAAATCGTTGCGCTTTTATAAAAAAAAATTATCGCAAAGAAATCTTCAACTCGTGCATGGAGAATTATTAAATAATAAATTATGTATTTTTTTAAATTTACGTAACTCAGGAATTTGGCAGTAAATTCAGATTTAACCGCATAGGTACGGTTTTCAAGAATGTTTTTTAAAAAACATTGAACGTAATAATATTTTAATCTCTCAGAAACGAGGTAGATAGGTACTAGATCTATTATAAATCCTGATAAAAAATCTTTTCACTAGGTACATATTATCCTTGGGGGTATTTCACCATCCTCCTGTTAACTTATCCATACGATAACGAATATGAATAAATAAACAAACAAATACCCGGAACAGGCAAGGTAAAAAAAAATCGGCTAATTGATCCTATTTATATCCATATTCATAGGTTCAAGTACCGAATAGTAAACTCAAACTTTTTTTAAATAAATAAATCGTGTTTCATAAATTAAAATTTACGTTATTGCATGGATAATCTATGAAGATGATGGTGAAATACCCTTATACTTTATTGTACGATTGCATCACCACAACCGGGATCACTCCTGTCCCGGTGGGACCGTACACCAGGGTGCACTGCATTTTAAGGACTTGGGGCACTTGGTCTGAGGATGGGAAAGAGGATCGGAGTTTAATTAGTCGGTATACAGTAAGTGAATGAGTGTATAAATATTCCACTGACCTAAGAATCTGTTGTACGTGTTGGGCTGGAAGAGCATCTCCGGTCTATAAACGAAGAACCTGAATGGTAAGAAGATCTTGACGTCGGGTCTCTCCTGCAGCACGGCAGGGTCGATGGTCTTTGCGTTCTTCAGCTGACTCACGCAGATTGCATCGTCCCTGTCTACGTTACACCTGGCGTCCAATGGATTCATCACCTAGTTCATCACACAATTCTCTACTAAAATATACACACTACAATGTACAATATACAAGTGGAAGATGCTCGGGAACAATGTCTGCATTCTGTTCTCTGTAGTCTGCACTCTGCCGCATTGAGGCTTATCGAAGAAGTCACCACGAGATGTGAACCAGTCATTAGTGTTAACAGTCGTGTCAGTTGTGTGGTTAAATTACAAGTATTTATACAAAGTACATTTAAACAAGTACTAATTTACAAACAATTAAAAGTAGGTATCTTACAGTTCGGTCATTTTATCATTACAACATAAAAATACAAACTACAATAACAATAATTACGTTAATCTGTAAAAATGATCAGTGAAATGGTACAAGAATAAGCATTGTTTGCTACATTGTCATTGTTCAGATAAAGATTGTAATTTACAATCGGTAATACAATTAATTTTGTAATAAAGTCAAATAATTATATACACGGTGTGCGATATCTGATCTGATAATCGAGTGCAAAGCATTTCTAGTTAAGATGTGGTACAATGTCTAATTAAATTATAAATCTCTACTTGCAAATTTGTACAAGAAATGTTGTGAAATCAATATCATAATCGGCATGGTTTCATTTAGTCAACAGGTACAGTAATTTGACAAATTTAATAACAGTAGCATGCGACGACTGAATAATACCCGCAGTTATATTTTATGGATATGTATCTAGCTATGATTCACGAATAAAATGTCTTCACAGGCGAGTGTGTTTATATGGGCACATACTGTTTTATGATTGCGATAAAGATATTATGTGAAATAATTGTCGTTGAGACAGGTTTACTTGTTCAGAAGTAAGTGGGTAAGGACATTGCATTTCCTTTATGGCGAAACAAACTACATACCAATTATTTCATCATACGTGATCTCGTATTAAATACGATGACACATATAAGTCAATAATTAAGTATTACGATTAAGCAAAATCCAATGTCTTAAAAATCAATGAATTTGTGCGTGTGATGAATTTTGTTGTTTATTTTTTTACTTGAATCATAATTAGAAACACTATCGTATGGAAACTTACCACTCCTTGTGGAAGACCGCTGTCGTAAGTTGGGGCAGGGGAAGAGGGCTGGTAAGGTCCTCTGGCGTACCTCAGGATAGCGAGCTGCTGAACCCTCTTGATACCGCACTCTCCCAATCCTCTGAGTTGGATCCAGTAGGCTCCAGGTTGCTGGTTGGCCTCAATAACGAAGTCGTAACGTTCTCCTGCGATGGGAAAATTAATGGATTAACAAAAAGTTATGATAATATCGTGGGAAATAGTGCGCCGTGTTCAAGGTAAGACTGTATTTTTAGTACGAATAATATAGATCTAGTCAGGTTTCATTGTGTTCAATTAATTGAATCATTCCCCTACCTTTTGTAAGTAAGTACAAGTAAGAAAATTGACCGATTAGCTTTTACAAATCGTTACAGGCGTGCCACATGCCGCAGCGTGCCGGCCCGAAACAAGTGCTCACTGCTAAGGTACCTACCCTTACCGACTTGCAAAACGCCATGGGAAATCAAAAGATTTTCCATTGTTTTGTAATACCGTTCATCACGACTGTGTGGAGGCGAGTTTACATTACATTATCGAATTAATCGATAATTGAATTATATAACTTAAATCATTATCCTTTGATGCTAATTCGAGTGGGCAGCAAAGTGATCGAAGGAAAGTGAATGTTCAATTATGGCTATCGTATTATTTAAATGTCATGAGTTGTTCGGACTAGGAGTTATAGAGGGCGGTTATACATAGTGTCACGATATTGGCAGGAGTAACGGTTTCGTACTCCCACGCCACCTAATGACCACGATTTAAATAAGGACCAACGGCTACATGGACTACTTTCTCAACCAATGAAAAAAATCGGTAATATTAAATATTACTCTTTCCCACATAAGCTGTTTTACCGGAATGTGACATAAAATTTTCTCAGCAATAAATTTGAACCCACAACTTCGTGTGTTTTCAGCTCTAAAGGATGGGATGAATACACTATTAAGTATTACCTGTTTACGTAAATAAATATGTTTCCATTCCAATAAACTTTGTATTTATACAGAATGTTGTATACAAATTTCTCAGCATTAAATTAATGTGTACCCACGGCCCACATAATATATTTTCCAACTGTAAAGGTTGGAATGAATAAAATATAAACTGTTTACTGTTGTTTGCTGAATACTTGATGGGACTACAAAATGCGCTCCCAGAATTGATCTGGTATTTGTGTCGGAAAATTGTATAAAAATGTAAATGGCGTGCACGACACAATAGTTGCAAACTGCATACAAAGCGTGCACTCGATGTTTGGGCAGGCCGGAGTGCATTGACAATGCATTCATTTAGAATTACTAATAATTACCCGGTGACATAAGGGAACGGCATTGCCTGATATTGCAGTGGTTACAGGACATTACGTCTAGCCGTTTGCCGTGTCCCCGTACCGTGTAGTCATGTAGACATATCGATGTGCTGTTGACAGTAGGCGGGTTCGCACGACTTATCCGCAAGGGCATAATTACCTTTTACTTGATGGATTTCAATGTAATAGATTTCGGATTCGCCGGCACGGTAAAAAAGCTTTATCGATATTTTATTCAAAGGTCAAATCAACGATTTAATAAATATCTTTGACAGGCGTATGCTGCTTTTCACGATGGCAAAGCAATCTATCATGTATCAAATTTCGAGTACACTCGTTGCTTTGACTGTTGGAGTAGGTACGTACTGTTATTATCGCATTTCAATTATTATAACTGTTGAAATAATTTGATAATCTAGTATAATTCAAATTATGATTTCAAGTTGAATCCGACACGACCGCAAAAAATACACAAAACTACATTATGCATCTACCTAATTATTATTCAAATCGACTTTTTTGTCAGCATCTCTGAGCGGCTGTTTCTTCCGCACTCGACACAAGTGTTTACAAACATCAAAGGCATCGAATATATTTGCATAAGACATCGTCACCTCACGAAGCAAGTGCACGCCTAAGATTGGTACAACCAATTTCCTATCAAGTGGCTGTGAAATATTTTTATTTCCCTGAATTAAACTTTAGTTGTATTGTAAACATTTTTTTCTATAGAAGAAAGAAAGTAGTTCAATGAATGAAACTGACTGACTTATTTGGATAATGATTTTTTTATGGACGCGGAAACGTTGATTTCTTATTGCAAACTATGAGGGGCACAAAATAATTACTGATATTTAACAAAATTGCGCGAGGTTTATTAAAAAGGAAAGTTACACTATCAATTAAGTCGATCACTGTAATTCGAATTGCTGTAAAAACTGTAGCAACTTTTTAAGTTGTAATGGCCGCTTAAAATTCATACTGGTGAAAACATGCACAAAAAATTGGACGGTATGTGATCGAACGGAAGCACGGTACCTAATATCGAAAACGTGATATTGGTGTGCACTCTGTATATTATATCATGTTAATGAAACATATTTAAGTGGAGGTATCTTGGTTCGTGTTTCCGTCAAAGTAATACCATTTCTACGTCCAGTCGCTGCGGCACTCGGAATAATGGCCGTGAAAGTTAAGAGCTTATAACAATTAGATGTCGGACATACTTCACTGAAGCTGAATAAAAACACCTTCCTTCTAAAAACTAGCTTCCTAAAAGTGTTTTATCGGAGAACCCAATGGCTTAACAAACAAATAGGCAGATTTTTCAATGACGCAATACTTTCTATGAGCAATGGACTAAGTATTGACGGTTTAGAAAGCAGGATTAACGACTGGTCTCGCAAGTACAACAAATTATCTGTAGACAAATGATGATAACGTATTAAATATTTTTAACGTATCTACCTTGAAAGTCATTAAAAAGTATCGTATTATGCCCACATGCGAGTGCCCATTATTTCATACGATGGAGTAACTAGGTATCTTCGTAATGTGTATGTATTTATGATTGCAATTGTACAGGTGTAATTTTGCATAATTTGCGGAGCGTAGGCATTACTCGAAAGATTTATAATAATAGGAAAGAAGGTATTATCTGACCCATTTATTATTGGAATCAAATGTAATACTTTGTTTCACAACATCCTAATCTTTACAAATTAGGATTACTACACACTTCAATGCCGTCAGAAACGGTATCGCGAATTGGACAGACGATAAAGAAAGAAAAAAAGGACAATTTATAGATGACATTATACGTTTTTGAGGAAGTAATAAATAATAAATGGTACTCATTTTTCTGATCAGAGAGACGTGCATAAATCTACTGGAGAAGATTTCATTTATGCCACGAGAAAAAAATATCTGTATGACAAGCTAAGCTATCTTCAAAGTCGTCATATGTCTGTGAGAACGGTGGTTCAGTGATACCGACAGCTTTTGGCTAATAAAAAACAAATTCACCTGAGAATGAAATGATGGTGTTGACTTGGACAGGCCTGACTGGTTCTCCATCAGTGGCAATAACTGTCACGCCGTGTCCTTCGAAGGTGATTTGGGCGGGGCACACGGTACAGAAGGAGTTGATCAATCTGAACCTGTATCTCCTGCCGGGGGTGATGGTGTAGATCTCCAGAGGAGTGTTGGTCATGAAACCGGTGTTGGGGTCCCTGAATTGTCCCTTTCCGTTGAAGAGAACATTCTCGGGATCCTGACCGGTATTGACGGCGAGTCTGCCGGGGTATCTTTCAGCAGCGTCTTCGTGCATCCAATCGCTGAGGAGCATTACGTGGGTGGTCAGATCGAAGTCGTACAAGTGGCTGTTGGGGTCCTTGGAAGGAGGTTGACGAACGACAATGCTACCGAAGAGACCATCCAGTTTCTGCAGACCGGTATGGGCGTGCCAGAAGTGAGTACCTGCGTTACCAGTCCATTGATATCTGCAAGGAAGAGCGCATGAGATTAATATCAAACTCTTTTATCATTTACTGAAATACACCATCAAGTATTTAAAAATGTCCAGCCAACTTTTTACGAAAAGGAAAAAGACATCAAATACATATATCAAATATTTATGATAAGACGATTATCTCTTATGAACATACCTGAAAGTGTTTCCTTGCTGAATAGGGCACTGTGTGACGTAGGGCACTCCGTCATAGAACTGAGATCCCCTCTGCCAGATTCCGTGCCAATGGAGGGTGACTTCCATGCCCTCCATGTGGTTCTCGACATCTACGACAACCTTATCATTCTCGCAGACCTGGATGCTGGGTCCGGGCAACATTCTGTTGGCGGTGAGGATTCCTCTCTCTACTCCATCGGCTAACACGCACTGGCAGTGACTCCACACGACGTTGGTGGCGTTAGGTGTGCACACTTGGCAAGCGCTAGAATATTAAAAAAATAATTTATTACTACAACATTAATGAAATTGTTCCTTGACCAATAAATTCGCAAGATATGGTCTATCTACCACTGTGGGATCTATACAACCTGTGTACGTCTGCCAGAAACACGCGTGGTTTATAAGAAAGAGAGAGCCTACAAGAAAAGGAGAAATGAATCAACGATAACCTTTGTACGGTTTTGGATCAAATAATCGAGTACGAATAATAACAATAATAGAAAATCTTCAAATTCTTCAGATCAGATTGATGGGACTTCCCCGTGAGGATAACAGAACATCTTCAAATTATTCAGATCAGATTGATGGGACTACCCCGTGCGGATAACAGAACATCTTCAAATTATTCAGATCAGATTGAAGGGACTTCCCCGTGCGGATACTTCACAGTGTGATGAAGATAAATCTTTCGTCATCAATCAATTAACATGTCCAAGTTGGTATTGAAGAGCTGATAGGTTGACGCAATGCGGGCAAAGATATGTTTTAATTGGTTATAATGATTGACATAATATCCATGGTATTTCTGATATTGTCACTAGTTCTGGGTGATTGTTTATAATTACCTTCTGATAAGTGCAGTTATGCTATAATTATGTAACTGGATTTATTAAAAAATGTGGAAAAATAATTACAATATGCTGAAAAATCAACGAGAATATAAAGCCCTCGATTTTGTAAATGAATGTTGCTTATTTCATCGAAATGATTTCTCTAACCCAAAATACACAATTCAGAAAAGGCAAGAGATAGCTGATGGTAAAGCAAGTGGCTTTTTCTATATCAGGAAACAAGTCGCACTTCCCAAATAGCTACCATATATTCTCAGATACGAGAAAATTAAACATCCCTCCCCTTTATGTAGTTAAAAACAACTCAAAAACTATTTGACAGAATCATTTTAAAACTCTAAAATGAACACATAGATTTATTTCTCATTTCCATTTTTCCTTTTAACATTGAATATACGAGGCATGTTCAGAAAGTAAGTGTACTGAATTTTTTTTTTGAAAAAGTGAATTAGAAAAAAAATTACAGTATATTTTTGATACACTTGGTGACTATTTTTCCAAATAATCGCCAACCCGTTCAATGCATGCGGTGAGCCGTGGCAAAAGTTTCTTTATACCCTCCTCGAAGAATTCTCCTGCCTGATCCTTTACTTCAGGACCACTTTCTGCACCTGCTCGTCGGTTGAAAATTTATTTTCATCCATACATGCCTTCAGGAAGGTGAAATAATAACAATCTGAAGTCAGGGGATTACGGGGGGTGGTTCAAACCATCCCAACCAAATGAGTCCAAGAGCGTATTGGTTCTTTTTCGTGAAGCAAGCACACTTCTCTGGTCAGCATTCCCCTCCTTTTATTTTGAATGCTCCTTTTGAGTTTTTTCAGGGTATCACAATATTGTTGTGCATTGATGATCTTAACCTGAGGCAGAAATTCGTCCAAAATGATGCCTTTTCGTTCCCAAAACACTAAGGCCATGATTTTTTTGACAGATGGGGGGGAGGGGGGGGGGGGGAATTGGTGTGATGCCACTTTGACGACTGTTTTTTTTCCCAGGCATGTAATGAGTCACCCACTATCTTCTCCAGTTACAATAGAGGTCAGAAATTCTCACCTTTTTTTCTTGTACGTGTTATTCCTTCAGTGAATAAAAAGCGGATCACAGCACTTGACGGGATTTTTACCGACATCTTTCACGCAACTGGACACTACAACGTGGGTTTACGTACCACAATGTTCTTGCGATGCTTGCTCTGGTCACGAGACCCAGTTCTACCACTCAGTGTTGCCAACCCTCAAAAAAATAAAAACCACCGCCCGTTATGGTGTAAGTACACTTACTTTCTGAAAATCCTGAGTATTATAAAAAGGTAGTGAGATATAACAATGTGTAATACTTACGCTCCCAAAACGGTGTAGTATTCAAGAGTAAAGTGATAATAGCACACTCTCGGTGGCTCGTTCTCCCTGCAAGCCCTAGCGCACTCATCGGGGGCCGACAGCAGCGGATTCCTCCTGAGCTCAGCAGTGGCACTGCTCGTGTAGTCCAAGTGCCTGAAGGGTGACTTGGAGTTAGTGTTGGGTGCGATGGGCGGCAGAGGGTTGTCCCGCACGCCGGCGCTCAGGCGTCCCGAGCCTCCGCCCCCGAAGCTGAAGGTGCCAGACGGCGCTGTGGACAGCGGAACCTTAGCCCCCGGGTGGGTCTGCACCAGCCCGTGGGTTGCGGAGAAGAAGTCGGGGTCGGAGGGGCCAGCCGTGGCGCCATTCCACCACGACGCGGAGGTAGACTGGTCCGTGGGCAACACTTCTGTGAAACAAGAAAACCTTGTTTAGTCATAATGGTAGATAATAGCGACGTGTCATTGTCATTTCGTCGTGTTACTTTGCAGGTTAGTGTAATAGAAAGTGATTTACGATAACGTATATTGGTACGACTATTTATTGAGAACAATATTGAATATTAGTTACATCGGCACCCAATTGGCTAAAAAAAGATCAAAAAAGCCATTCCGGTTTAAAATCCAAAAATGAAATAGAACTTTCAGAAAAGAAGAAAGGAATCGAGTTGATTGATTGTTCGTTATTAATCTATATTTTATTTGTTGTCGATTTGATTTGTTATTCTAGGAGAGCAGATGAAAACCATATTTATGATTGTTTCCACGTTAGAGGTGTATCTTTATCTGATGTACCCTTTGTGGAACACGAATAAATGTGGAACACGAATAACTCTAATGTTTAAAAGATTGTGTGTCACTTACATACTTAATTTGATTTAATAAATAATTATCTTTATCTTAATCCATAAAAATTCATTAAAATATTATAAGTTCACAACTTTATTAATGATGCCAACACCAAACACACTTTCACGCCATGTGCCTTGTAGGCAGGTAGATGGCAACACGCTTCATATTCAGATAACTGGTTCATTCATTCACTTTCTGTACCAAGTTTTTCCAACACTTTCAACCTAGAAGCATTTACCTCATATCTCGTGCCCATATCACCATGCATTGTCTTTTAAGACGAAAAATAATGCATGATATTGCGTACATTCAAATACACACATCTAAATTGATGTAATACTGCTGCCATTTTTCAATTAGCTTAAATTTGCTCTGTCTAGGAAGTATGAAACACGAGATTAGGTAATCAGATTTGATTAAAGATTAAGATGAATATATACGTGAAATCATATTTAGATACTATTTTGATTAATCTTTACGACGAATCGGTTTACAGTATGAACATCAAAAAATATGCTACGGATAAATCGAAGCTTTTACTAGCTTTTCTATGTATTGGAGTTACAATAAAATTATTATTTACGTAACAAAAAATATAAGCGTAAACCACAACAAAAAAAAAGTTTTTTCATGACTTAACTATGAAGTTATACAAGAAACAACTTTTAAAAAATACCCCTTTATAGCTAAGACAATTTTTGAGGTTTTCCATGTTCTAACTTTTTTTCGTTCTTATAAAATTATGCACAAAATAAATAAAAACCACTTTTTTGCTTACTTGCCTCGTGCAAAAAGACGCTCGATTTTAAAATTTTGCAGGCATGAGATTCGAAATATTTCTAGCGTTTATATTCCTCTTAAGACTCTGTTCTTCTGATTTTAAAACATTGTGAATGGTCAAGCCTTCTGGACCAAGTTCGGTAAAGAATTATTAAGTATTCTGATTTGCAACGGTCATTTCGACTGGTGACCTTAGTTTGGTACATAAATTCGTGTGTAGCTAATACCTTCCAAGGTAAATAAGTTTTTTTCTGAATACCTAATAGTGTAGGTACGCATATCCATTTAGAAACTTTAACTCGACGTCCTTAACAGTTCATATAATCTATTTATCGCTAGCAATTAAAATAGGTATATCGGTAGTAGGCAGTTACAAAATTGGTTACGAAGGCCAACCACCGAAATCGAAATTCCTAATAATTAACTCCCATTTTGACTAACTTCCCGAAAACCGAAATAATTAAAAAGGTTAAATTTTCGTATTATGTCGTCTGATTCTTTTTTAAAATTAGCTCCTCCTCTTTTTTTATATTAGAACCTCAGGAAAATAATTCCCCTCAGGGCCTATGTCATCTTAGAGGCTGCTGTGTGGAGGGTCTTTTTAGGAAGGAAAAGGGCATGAGTAGTACGTAGGAATCTGGGGTCAATATGTCCAGAAGTGATGGACGCATGAATCCATCCCTCTCAGTGCGGTGCAAGGCGCTGTTCCGAAAGAGTACGGCTGGAGAAGTCAAAGGGACTCCCTCAACCACTCTCTCCTGATCCGGCCTGCCATGCAGTTGGTGGGCAGACATACCACGCATCCACCAGACGCTTCCACCCGGACAAACCACACCCCATGAATCCATAAGCAAATGGGTTAAATTGACTAGCTGACCCGGAGAACTTCGTACCCCCTCAGAATCAATAACTGTTGTGTTAATTTATTAGCTGAATTAAATTCAGTTTTTTTTATTAAGTTCTAAATTACACAATGAAGCAATTATCGATCCGCAACTGTCCGTGTTTTGTATCAGAGATGACCTGACCATGTGGACGAATTTATATTTTTGTAATTTTCTTATTTTTCCACCTACTTAGGGGCCATCCATAAATTATGAAACGAATTTCATGATTTTTTTACCCCCCCCCCCGTCCCCCATATTCCTAGTCACACTTCCTACTCCTCTCCCCCCCTTAATGTGTGACGTAATTTATGGATGGCCCCTTTACGGGAATTGCGTTTCATTTTCTTTATACGTGTGAGGGAAATTTATTAGAATTATTTATTTTTCCTTTGGAAGGGTTAAGACACACGTTAACCGTTTGTCTCATTTTCGACTGTTGACATTTAGTGTGTAAGAAAACAAAACAAAAGCGAAACAATCAGCGCATTGACATATGACGTTTTTGATTTTTGGAATTCACGCAAACTTCAACTAACGCAACATTGCTACAGCTCTTTCAAAATGTATGAGGAAATGAATTTTCTTCATAACTTTCTTTTTCGTGAATTTTTGTAATTTTTTTTTAATAGTTATTCTGTTTTCCGGGGCGGAGACAAATCCAACAAATCAAAGATCATCAAAATCGGTCCAGCCGTTCTCGAGTTATAAAAAGTGTAACTAACCCGACTTTGTTTTATATATTAAGATTATTGATTTGTTTTTGTAGTTTGGTCTAAGGAAGTTTTGTTTTTAGAATTGATAGCTATTTTATTATTTTTTTCTTTATTCATTGTTTTAATGGGTACAAAATTAGTGGATTTTTCGACAACCATACTTGGCACATGCCCGCGTTATTACTCATTTATTATATTATTATTATTACTTTCAGGAGTTCGGCTTTCGGGAACTGGTTTTACGGAAAGTTGACTTAACAATCATGACTTAACCCGTTTTATATTGTTATTCTTTAAATGAGACAAGCATTGTTTAAACCCACTATATAGAAATAATTAACATCAGTACATTATCATTACTACCTCCAGAGTCTAGAGTGTCTTATACTGATGTGGCTTAGTTCTACAGATGTGGCTTAATCTCTATTTGTCATTGTGTCGTGTGAATTATTATCGAATCATTTAAATTTTCAATTCATTAAGTAAATTTTTTTGAAAATGTATCATTAATCATTGGTTAAGCATTAAGAAGTTTTCTGTAGAAAAAAAAAAACAAGAATTCACAATTATGAAAATGGTAATAACATCAACACCTAAACAACTAGTTACACACCTTACAAATCCTATCCAAAATAATGACCTGTTTGAATATTTTCGTTGTTTTAACACCGTTAACATGTAACTTTCTCACGTTGTACCTGTCAATGAACACACTGATAAATTTAAAAAAAGTCATGTAAACAACCACTTACAAGACTTTGTAGGTTTATTTTCTGTCAACTGTCAAAGTTTAAACACCATTTGTTTGATTTACGAGGACATAGCTTGACACGTGTGTTTCGTAATGTAGCTTTTGTTGAAATTAATTGCCTTGTATTTTGAAGTAGGAAGAAGAACGAGTTCACCAACCTACAGTTGTTTAGTTTAAACATGTAATTATGAACAATAAAAAAACTTCCCAATAGTTAAAAGTTTGAGTTTAAATAAGTCCATCGAATCGCAAAATGATTTAACAGAACATTCATTCAATCACAATGCACAGTTTTCTATCAATCAGCAACGTCTTCAAATTGCATGAACATTATTTATTAGTTTTTGTTTAGCAAACAATACAATTAATGTCAGATCGTAAGAATAAGCTGTAATAAGCCGTTGATTAAGTGGTCTTTAACTAAGGCAAGCGTTTAAAATGCGGTTTCCGATATAAATACAAAGCACTTTCTATTTCTTCCACGGAATGGAAATTTATTGACAAGATCGCATGCAACCTCCGTTTCGATCAATGAGATGTAGAATTCAAAATATGAACGTTCACATTAGGTGTTACATAAAAAAAGAAACACGGAATATAATCTAATTAGGCAGAATGTTGTGATTTTTTTTTTTGAAAATTTTTGAAACTTATAATAGATACATAAAATAATGAAAAGTGTATAAAAAAGCTTAATATAATAAATGCATGAACAAAAAAATCCCACAAAGGCATCTCTCGTCTAACCGGGACATGCGCGTTAACCAATTTGGCTATTAGCTACCTTCTGTCAAGCCGTCATAATAGTCAATCTCATATTTCAAATTTTAGATTTCACAATATTATTTTCAACTAATTATTTTTCCATATTATGGGCAACTACCCTTTTTATTGGAAACAATCATTCTAATCAAAAATTATTATAGGGTTTTGCATAACTATCATTTTCATCTTGCGGAAAATCCCTACGTGCTGGAGAAAAACTGAGGGCATATTTGGACTCAGCGCACCAAAATACATACGATTCACCCATTACGGTGAAAAAAAAAACCTAAAAGTGTCAATTTGCAGGCCTGTGTAATATGCCCGTGCGCGGGTATAATATTGATTTTTTACTTTTATTTGTTTTACTTTTATTTTTATTACTATGGTTATACTGAATATTTTAAGTAGGTATAAGGGATTTAAAAAAAGTAACTGAATAACTGCAATTAAAAACTACAACATAATAATAGTATGCACTGTTATTATCGCATTTGTGAAAGTTTCATAAGAATAGATGTTAAAAGTGCAATTTAAAGACTTAAAAAAAAGCATAGCGAACAATATAACATATTTTCTCTAAAAGCTGTCTAATGATAGATATACTTAATGGCTTTGTTAAAACTCATAAGAAAAAATATCTGTTTCAGTGTTTTTTAGCCAAATTTTGGTAAATTTTTTATAAGATTGAAGATTTTGACATGTGTTCTCTTTAAAGGTCGTACATAGTAAATTATACATTTTTGGAGCTATAAAACTAATACGCCTTTGGGAAAACCTAGTTTTGCAGTGGGGTACAGCATACTCACAGGCGCCACGTCTTTGGCTGTACGATTTAAATTTTTTAGAAAGTTATTTGGACGCTTGTAAATAAATTTAAGACATTAAAGACCATAGGTCTGTCTAAGGTCCAAAATATCAGTTTCCTTAAACAATTGTTTGGAGGGATATGATTTAGTTTTTTTTGTACATAATCTTAATAATTGATTTTTGGGCAATTTCTAAAGGTTTTGCATGATTATTGTGATGTAACAGCTAATATTTGAAAAATCATATTTTGTAAAGCCTTGTCTTCATTACCACGTATTTAAAACGGTCATTCATTTGTTGCATATTATAGGTACGTTGAAACCACCTGATGTTTTACCTGGTGAGTATTGCACCTGTGAATGTATATGAATGAAAGTGAACCAGATCTGCTAACAAGGCAATATTTAAAAGGCGTTCCGTTAAAGTGTGAGAAAAGAGAGATGTCGGCAGAAGAATGCGGATAATATGCGAGATGAAAAAGGATACAACATCTTTCACCGTAAATATGAGGTAGGAATGTAACTGTAAAGTCACCGAACTCGATTTAATTGGATTATAATAATATTCTCAAAATATTGAGATAGGTATGAAGTCATTCAATATGGATTCTGGACAGTGCTTAGGTAAGTAATAAAGCTTATGATTATTGGATACTAGCTGGTACCCGGCGTGTTGCTATGCCATTTATTAAAGAAATTGTTTCTCACTGCGTGTCCTTTCCCATTCTTTCCGTTTCCCTTCCGCCTCCCCTTCCTTCCTTCCCTTCTCGCGTTCCCACTCCGCCTCCTCCACCTTCCTTCTTCCCAATCCACTCCCCCTCTTCCCCGTCCCCCGTCCCGCGAACCCCCCTCCAGAGTTCCTCTCCCCCCTCTCAAGTTCCCCTCCCCCCTCCCCACTCCGCATTCCATGCATTCAGTTTTCAAGCAGCTCGCGTGCCATATATTGCATTTTGTTATACAAATTTCATAATGCCAGAGCTCACCATTATTTTTATGCAAACCTTGAACTGACAAATACCGAACACAAAAAAAAGAATTATCCAATTTGGTGCAGTCGTTCGGAAGTTTTGCGCGTACATACATTTCGGCGGTTCATTTTTATTTATATTTAAGAAGATAGATAGATAGATAGATGTAATAAAACTCCCATTTCAGAAGGGTTCTTTTAATTGCAAATCTGAAGATGAAAATTATCATGCTATCTTATTTCCTTATTTGTGTTTTCACTGTTTAGAATCGATAAATATCCGATTTACGTTAATTGTATTTTAGTAGTTCTTTGTTCCTAATGTAATTAATTACACTGTAGTAAGTCAACTTTTTTACACTATTTTTATTTGAGTACCGCACAAGAGTTAAAACTGCTCCCAATCGTCTGGAGCCAGTAAGACGATGTCATCCCCGATTTGGGTGTGTTGTGAGACTGAGAGTAATGAGGCGGGGAAGGAGATAGGGAAGAGGAAGGTGAGGAATGATCTGGCTATTCAGATCTGGTGACCAAACACGCTAGCCAAATGTTTCAATTTTGAATGGTAGTCTTTCACCAGGGCAATTCCGAAAGTGTCTAAGTAAACTAAACGTGATAATATAAAATATGTAAAAGGTATTATTAACGTCGCACAAGTAGAGTGCGAGTGGTTATTTTTGATTTCACATTATTTACTCGATGGCGATGAGAGAATATATCATATTAACCACAAAGAGCTTTTAAAAAAATATATTTCAAGTGTCGTGATTAATCAAATTTTAGCTTTATGATGAGAAAAAAGCTTACATGTTCGCTTTGATTGCAAACTCGATCATAGCCCACCCACAAAGCGGTCAAGCCGTGTTGGTAATCTCTCGGGAAGTGTTAAAGTCAAGCTGCATTTACCGCAATATGCTGATGACTTACGTAACGGAAAGCTGGCGCTACACGAGCAGCAATAAAGCTTTCGACTTCTACGTCTCTCGCGAGTGACTTGCTCCGTTATTCATATCGGCGATCTCACGATCAGGCAGCCAAGGAGCGAGCATGTGAGCAGAGACGAATTTTCAATTTACGCGTGGCAATCGTATCACGTCTTGTCTGAAGCCAGGAACACTCGTTGCTAAATTGTAACGAGATCAATTATTGTGATAAGTCTGACATTTTTATTATTACGCCTTGATTAACAACAATCTAAGGTAGTAAAACACCTACATATTTCAATGGTCTGCGCATTGTGTTTTGAGTCGACTCCAGATACTAATACCTACAGCCTGTATGTCGGACGAATATCTACAGCTCATATGTTGAACTAATATCTACGAACTTCAGAGTGTTGACTAATATCTACAGAGCGTAGGTTGAACTAATATCTACAGAGCGTAGGTTGGACTAATCAGCTATATGTGTTTAATAGTCCGATATTAGGGATTTTTACATACATACTTACATAAATTAAGTTTTTTAAACTGCATACGCAATATTACGTTATTCCAATATGCTATACATAATTGCAAATCCAACCTCTGCCAGTGCTGTAGATATTCGTCAACGCTTTGGTTCTCATAGATATTAATCAACAGTTTGAGCTGTAGATATTCGTCAACACTTTGATTCTCATAGATATTAGTTCGATTTTTCAGTTTTTCCTGTAGATATTAGTAGACGCCTCCTTTTGAGTCGGGGGGTAGCCAATTCAACAGTACACATTTTTGTAATAAATTGGTCTTCTTGTTTTAATATAGATATATTACTCTCAGTATCGCCCTGGTGTAAGACCAACATTCAGAATTGAAACGTTACTTGAAATGGCATTAGCCGTGTTTGGTGACCAGATCTGAATAGCCAGGTACTTCCCTACCTTCCTCTTCCCTATCTCCTTCCCCTCCCCACTACCTACAGCCCCACAACATACCCCAATTGAGGATGCCATAGTCTCACTGGTTCCAGATGGGAACAGCTGGGACTCTTGTGAGGTATTTTTTCGTACAAAAAAAATTGTACAGTAAATACATTTTTTTAGTTTTATTTTATTTTTTTTTTTTTTTACATGAGTTCCACACAGGAGGACCTGAGGAAAATAATTCCCCTCAGGGCCTATGTCATCTTTGGGGATGCTGTGTGGAGGGTTTTTTTAAGGAAAGGAAGGAGAGGAGAGATCTGGGAAGGAAAAGGGTTTAAGGGGTGGGTAGGAATCTGGGGTTCAGTGTGTCTTGGTCATCCTCCTCCAAGACCTAAATAGACCTCACCCCATGAACCCGGGCACCCCCTGCTAAATCACCAAACGTAGCGAACCACTTGGGGTGACCTATGGCAGAGGTGTTGGTTATCCAATAAAGGTTCCCGGGGCGGCGGTACCCATTCCAAATTTATTGAACCCGTCATAAGGATGATGAAGTTTTAAACTTATTGTTGCTGAAATGTAGGAGGTTATAATGTTTATCGATTGATTTGCGTTACAATTCTGTTTTGACAGAGACTAATAACTACGCACCAATAAGTAATTTGGTTGTATCCCATAGTAGCTAATGAGGTCCCATAATACCAATGAAATACTTTTCAACATCGGTTCAAAACAAGCCAATACACAAAACTCAAACGTCGATAACCCTTGGATAATATGATTTTGAGTCAGCAATCAATGGATATCGGTAGATTTTCTTAGCGGCTTACCCACTTATCAAAACATTTCATAAAAACCAAACATAAAAGAAACTTAAAGTTAATTTTTATAACATACTAGCTGGTCCCGGCATGCGTTGCTATGCCTTTAATAAAGAAATTGTTTCTCCCTGAGTGTACTTTCCCATTCGTCCTGTTCCCCTTCCGCCTCCCCTTCTTCTCCGGCGTCCTCTTCCCCTCTCGCGTTCCCACTCCGTCACCTCTACCTTCCCTCTCCCCACTCCACTCCCCCCCCCTTCCCCAGTCCCGCGAACTCCCCTCCCGTGTTCCCTTCCCCCTCATACGTCCCCTTCTCCTCCTCCCGCGTTCTATATATTTTTAAACAGCTCGCGTGCCACCTTTTACAATTTTTATTCAAATTTCCATTTTTCATGTACATTAAATTTGGTACCTAACATAGGTACCTATTTAAAATATCTAAAATTCTTTATTCGATTCAAACGATTAGGGGAGTACCTACTTTAAATAAATTTATCAACTTAAAGATTTACAAAAATAGAATCCTTATTAAACAATCATTATTTTGCAAAATGTCATTCTCAAACACGCGAACTGTCAAACGTGCGATATTCGTTAGGTTTTCTGAAATTACCAAATTTTCTGCGCAATTTTCTTATTTTTTCTCTCAGTAAGAACCATCCTCGTACTTAAAGGAATATTCTAAAAAAAGAATTAGCGAAATCGGTATAGCTGCTCTCGAGATTTGCGTTTAGCAACAAATTCAGCGATTCATTTTTATATATAAGAAGATAACATCACAATATATAACAATATGTTGTACGACCTGACAGGAAACCCAATGCCTATAAGGCTTTAGTCTTGACAGACCAGCGCATTGAAGTGAAGGTATGAATATTTCCACGGATTTCATTCAGCAACATACCGTCCTGACATATTATATCTGCTTTTAGCTGCTTCCTGCGGATGAAGAGTTGCACGTTGGCATTATGCACATATGCATGTTCCCAATGCAACAGGCAAGTTAGCGCTGCTGCTATATCCGTTCTAATTTGATGCAATAACAGCGTTTTTCTGGGTTATATCTCTGGAAGATAAAAACTAGCTTTACCTATTATCTTCGTGCAACAATGATTGTTAAAAATGAAAGCATGCATTCATCAACGTTATGCAGTGCATTTGGTTTTGGTTCAGTTCACGATACCGGGTTTGTTCCATGCAAGTTGGCACGTAGAGATTATTAGGATTTTTAACATTTTTCCTGAAACGGTAAAATTTAATTGGACTGATCATTAATTTCCTCGTGTTATGCGGTAATTTGTTTATTTTAACATTTTTTGTTGATTGCGAGAAAGTATTTAATAACCGGTTGGTGAATTTTCGTGTTGAATTCAGATGGAGAAGAGTGGATAAATAAAATTGTAACTGTTTTTACACAAAAAAATAGGTTTCAGAAGTTACAAGTTATCTTCAACCCGATTCCTTCCCGGTTTAAAGACTCTATTTTACAAAATCCATATATTATTGAACATTAAAAAAAAATCATGATTGAACAGAACGCTGTGAGTTGAAAATACGTGCGTTAATCTAGATATTCCAGACAGAGAATATTTCATGTCGCCAGAGCTCACCGTTCGAGAGTGTTATTATTTTTTCAGAATACAGATTTTCCAAAATTAATCAAATTATTATAAAAAAAACAATCTCAATCGTCAACTAATCTTAGTGCTAAAAAGTTAAAATGAAGCAATCAATCGGGTTGTTTCAAAAATTTTGAACAATTCATCAAATGTTTTAAGTTGATTTTCTATTTCTGTGTAAGTTCTATACTAGTTCTGTTATTGCATCATTATAAGCCAGTTGCTTCATAAATCTGAAATAATCACGGAATTTTAATAGATCTTTCACAGAACGTGAAAATTAAGTTTAAAAATTTGATCAATTTTTCAATTTTTTTTTTCAAGTAACCCGTTCCTAAGTACGAACTAGTAAAGTAATTTTCAATGCTTTTGTAAAGTGATTATTAAAAACTGCTGAACCGCGTGATACTCAATTAATGTAGTCTATTTACGGAAACAGACTTCTTCTTCTTCTTCGATGGCGCTACAGCCCATATCGAGCTTTGGCCTCCTGCAACAGTCGCCTACAACTCCTCCTGTCCTCAGCGGCTGACTTCCAATTTGGTACCTGGAGAAGCTGTGCTGCATCCCCTCTTACCTCGTCTTCCCACCTCAGTCTGGGTCTTCCCACTTTTCTCTTTCCACCTGGGTGTCCAGTCAAAATTCTTTTTGGGACGCGCGTATCCGGCGTTTCTGTACATGCCCAGCCCATCTCAGCCTGAGGAGTCTCATATGTGCTGAGATGCTAGGGGCCTTATATATATCATACAATTCTGTATTGTGCCGGATGTGCCACTGTTCACCCTCTTTCACGGGTCCACATATTCTTCTCAGCACTTTTCTTTCAAAAGTATCCAGCATTTCAGCCATCTTTACCGTCAGTGTCAGCGCCGTGACAGACTAACGTGAAGAAATCTAAAGTGATTCACAATAAAGTGCGATTTCACACGATGTGAGGTAGAAGACGAGATGTCTGAAACAATTTGAATCGTAAAGTGATTGAGAATGCTGTAATTATTAATTGCTGTATTGTTTTACAAAAGTCTCGTCGATCACTCAGCTGTCTGGGAAATGGACATATTCACGGGTATTGATATTGTGTATTAATTTCCGACTAATTGGCGTCAGATCAGGATTGCTACTCTTATAGTATTGTGTTTCAAGATTAATTGATCCCAACGTTAATCCCATTAGTAAGCGTTACAGGCCTTTGATTGTTTCGATCTTACTAAGTGTGTTGTTAAAAGCTGTTTCCACAAAAAGTTCTTATCTGTAATTGTTACAATATATAGGTACCTGCCACTACTCTATAATTAACTCTACCTGTGGATAACAGAGAGCGCCATAGTGTAATAATAAAAACCAGCAGTAGCGGCTCGTAATTTTAGTCTGTGCTAAAAAACTAATATCTAAAATGTAATAATGATTATTTTCTTGAAGCCGAAAATTTTTTTTTTGTATGAAGATATTCTGAAATTTTTCAAAAAGGTACTGAGAATCCTCATACAAAATATTATCTTCGATAACATCCTATTCAGAACAAACAAACTTCACTGGCATTCACACATTGATCGTACCTCAAAAAAGCTAACAAAACTCATCTGCTTCTTCAAAAAATTACGAAACATCTTGTCAACTAGGGATTTAAAGATTATATTATTTTTATGCCACTCTACTTAGAATATGGAATAATAGGATGGGGCTCAGAAGTTCAGAAGCATCAAAACATCTAAAACAACTGAAGATAATTCAGAATTGCATCAAAAATACCATACTAAAGGTCCCCAACTACAGAAAATTTTCAACAATTTGATGTGCCAAGAATACAAAAAATCTATGCCAAAAATATTCAGGTTCACCACCTCAAAAAAGTCACAGAGGCAAGCACCTCACACAATCATAAAACCAGAACCAAACAAAAACAGACTTACTAAATATACCAAAGTATAATCGGACATTACTAAATATACCAAAGTGTCATTTGCCCAAATAAACTCAAAATTTTTAGCTGTAAAGGTAGGTAAATAGCCGTAGCAAACTTCCACTCAGAATAAAATAAATTAAAACAAAAAATAATTACATTAAGGACATTAAATCTTGACTAAAGGAAATATCGAAAAAAGAACTTACTAGTATATCAAAAACATCGTCATAGAATATTCTGAAAAACCTTAGCCAAACCATGAAGTTGTATCGTAGAAGTCATAATCACAAAACATAGTCCCCCTCAGCATAGGATCTCCTAGTGAGGAGAGCTACGATTAAAATCTACATCTATTTTATTTTATCGTCTATAACTGTAAAAACTAAAATAGAGTAACCAAATAAGAAAATCTATTTTCGTGATGGTAGTAATAATTATTATTACCAAATTTAAATAAAAAGTTTAGCAATGTATCTAACACCTTCTTTGCTAAATATTATAAGCGCCCTTCCTCTCTTTTGAAAAACAAGTATCCCTTTTTTATTTAAATAAATTATTTCATCAATGAAATTATTATGATCGTATTTCGGGCGGTGTCAATTTCTTTTGATGATAATAATATGAAGAAAATTTATATAGCGCCGTTTTTGTGAAAAATCACCCCAAATGGCGATTTAAAGTGAAGTAAACCAGTTTCTTTTTGATTCTGACAACACTTAACAGCAGTTTTATCCCTCATTAAAACCACCAACGTATCACCAATCTCATTTGTAGTCAAACAAATAAATCTTTTTCACACCTGAGCCAACCGTAGTCGACATATTGAGAACAAAAACGAGAATTATGTCTGGGCTTGTCCACCTGTACAGCACCTGTCTTATTGTATCTTACTGATATACTAAGATAGGTAAAGTATCTACTTATATAAAAAAAAAATATATAAGTCAGGAAAAGGGTACTGTAGGTGAGCAACATAAGTAAATGACGTAATTTTACAAAGCATTTATTAGCCTGTCCGCTCTATAAGGAAGTGCACACGCTACACTGAATAAAAATGTCTTGAAATAAGTCGGTACCTACCCGAGTTGTGCGAGACTAGGTTACTTAAAAAAATGCAAACAGTGCTTGTAATTGTAATTACAGAAGGTACCTAACATAAAAATGATAATTTATTTCCAAACTCACTAAATATGATTTTCAGAATGCCTTTGTTTTGTTACATAATGTTTGAAAAGGCTTTATCTTTTACTTATTCTGATTTTCCCGGTTCTCCTATTCACCCTCTCTCATGTTTTGTCCCTCTAACGTCCGAGCCACACGAGGCTAGTATTTCAAGCCAGGATGGCAAGCTACGATGCCGGCGGTTTACACGACGCGTCGCGACGCTAGGAAATTTTAAGCCAATGTCATCGCACTGTACACTACACTAGGCGATCATTTACTAGCTTCGCCGGCTACACGAAGCTAAACACAATGCCAGGATAGTATCTTCGGTTGTGGGGGCTATTACCAGCTTAAATAATAGAACCCCATGCTATTAAACTATTTTGCTTGAGACGCTAGCCTACTGGCTTCCTCACTAGTTTACTAGATTAAAAATAAAGCTATAATAGTTCTGTTGACAATGTTGACATGTAGCTAGAGTTGATAGTTTGCTAGATTACTAGGAACAGCTCGCTATCCTGGCTTGTATGGCTCGGGCATTACGTTCTAATCGCCTTCTTTAATCAATCCTCACCACAATACGACAATCTTTAAAGATCGAGGTTCAATGATTCATCCGGCTCAAGTAGGGACTCTCCAAAAATTACTTACGACTGGCTTCTATCAAACATACCGCGTTAAGCCATTATCATATGCAATGTGTAGAATAGGATGTGGTCGTGTATCACGAAGGAAACAAACATAAAAAAAAAAATAAATAATGTATTGCTTTTCACAAATAAAAGAAAAGGAAGTATAATAAAATTGCAGAAATCGTCGTACCAGATTGATAAGGCGTGTACGTTGCGATTACGAGAATTAATACCGAAAGCGATACCAGATTAATTTAGAAAGTATGTAAAATTATATTTACGATTGTCGTTAACTCCCAATCACTAAAATTTGCTAAGAGTAAGTTGTTATTATGATCGCTTTCTTCCGCTCCATAAATTATGATTTAAACAAAGTAATTTTATCTCATAATAACAAGTACAACAAATCGGTTTTCTCTAAAATAAAGATGTCTATTAACGTTAAAAATTATACCGTGTCTCGTAATAATTGTAATCGTGTTTCAATTATTATACTCGTACTAAGCCTTTTGAAAATAAGACTAACGCTTAGCATCATTCTGTCCGAGCTGGTGATCGTTTTTTATCTCAATTATTATTTGGAAGCATTTTATAGATACTTAAATAGTGTTGGCACTTCACGTAGCGTAATTTTTATTACGAATATTTTTGTAGAGTTGCGCCATCTTGAAATCAGGACAAACAAATCATATCGCATTGTTTGGTTCCTTATGCCAGTCTGACCAAGCAGAACAATATACTATTATTAATTTATTGGTGGAATTTGATGAAATTTCTCAACTGTTGATGTAGTTAAAATAATGACTTAACGCAGACTCTGCGATGAGTTATTTGTAAAAAACTTGCGATTCTTGTAAAATTCATTTCTTGCTCTAAAAATTACATTTGCTTTCGTTCTTGTCAAATCAAATCAAGATTTTCGACTATCATTTAACTATAAACATTCGTTTATAGTTATATAAACTTACCTATTTATCAACGATCATTGACAATTTGGGCTTTTTGTTCAGAAAACAAGTGGGCTACATCCTTCGACTTGGTCGATGGCTCATATTTTTTAATTGGAATAGAGCAGTGGTTCTTGTTGGAGGTACCGACCCCCACTAGTTTCATATGCGCATTCACCGAACCCTTCTTAATTAAAAATCGAACCGAATCATATGAGTCGGGATGGTGTCTTGACCTCCGCCGAACCCGCTAGACTGACTCACCCGGGGTTCGATCGAAACCAATGGAATAGAGTAACAACTTCTTACTAAATACCAATTTATTCCTATAAAATACGTAGGTTGCATACATACAAAGAGTATTATAATGTTTTTTAATATTTGGAATAACTTAATGAGTAAAATTTCAAATTGTAATATTTAATCATCAAAGACAATTTTAGCGACTTTTAAATAAAAATTCGAAGAAAATTTTCAATCTTTATATTTTTGTTTATAAATATTGTATTTGCAATCGAAATTAAAAAAAATATATTCATCCTAATCCTAGACTTGTAGAGAAGTAGGTAGGTATAATATATCTAATAGAGTATTAAAATATAAAATGGAGTTTCTCCAAGACGCTATCTAGATTGCATTTAGTTCGGGAAGAATCTTGCAATTATACATAAAGAAAGCAGGGAATAAAATATGCGTTAAGAAAATTAAGATACTTTCGTAGTTCTAAGTCGAAGTATGATACAGACAAATATGATCGAAGGGAATAGGGTCGAATTACCTCAGTGATTAGAGCACAGCTCCGGCAACGCTAAGATCATGAGTTCAATTCCAAGATGCGACTGAATCTTTTTCCGATTATTCTGTTCCAAACTTTCGTTTGAGAGTTGCTAATATTGTCTTCAATGATTAAACAAAATGTGATGTTTTATTGATATGAAACACATGCTAATATATTATAAACATTAATTTTATTACTCTTATGACTGAAATAATTTCATGAATTATATAAATCGAAAAAATTATACGTCGATTAAATTAAACAGATGTGGCTGTAATTTTTATTTGTTTATCTCAAAGAAAGTTTTTACGTCATCTATTTATGATACCCCATTAAAGTTAACTGCGAATCTAATCACAAACTCAGATGTAGTTATAATTAAAATTAATAAATATGGGGTATGGCCCCGAGGGAAGAAGTGAATTTAAATGCTAATTAAAATGCCCCTTGGGCAGCCGGGCTAGTTCGCACCTGCTTAGATTCTTAACATGATAAACATTGACGATCCGTTTTTTACACTGCGAAAGAAAGCGAAATCAAAAGCTTGTTACGGAAAACTCAACGCACGATTTAATGCCAACATAACCATCTGCAGCACATATCGAAATAACCATCTAAAAACTAAAACCCATTACTTATGTTCTTAAATTGAATTAACCGGTCACTAACCGGTGGATAGGTAAATGTACCTGTACTAAATGCTTCTGTCAAAATGAGCTTATTTTGCAATCATTTATCTTAATATCACATATATTATCCAATCACGAATGCTTGATACGTGCCATGAATATGAAGTTTTTAGGTGGTTTTTTTTTAAATGCAAATAAATGTTTGTTGTTTTAGTTTGATGGAGACAAATTATGTATACTGTACTTATTGTACTTCAACACTGGAATAATATTTATCTTCGAATGACCATTAAAAAAATACTATGCCAGCCAGCTGCCACTGCTGACATAGAAGCAATCTATAGACCCACCGTGATTAATCAATTGGTAAGTTTAGTAGATAAGTTTATATAATAAAATTAAATATTTACATTTCACGAATCACGAGGAAGTAGCTTTCTTGTTAAATCTGGTCTACGAACAATGAGTCAGAAAATGTGGTTAGGGAACGTACCCAAACTACGTGACCAACTTTTTGCAATTTTTAACCCCCCCCCCCCCCCCGGTGACCAAAATCCTAAGGAACCCGCCGCTCATTTGTATGGAGCGTGACCTTTTGAAGACCCCCCCCCCCCTAAAAGTGTCACGTAGTATGGGTACGTTCCCTTAGATACGACGCACAGCTGGCAGTCGAACAAACCCAGTTCTGTATCTACGGCGGCGGGTATCGATTTCATCTCCATTTTTATAAGCCTGCTAACAACAAAATGTGCAGTTAAAAAATTAACTTTTATATTTTTTTATAAGTGAATTAAACCACGGATATAATATATTACGACCAAATACAATACATCAAAGGTTATGACTCAGATTACGACATCACAAAAGAGTTTCTGTGCTTCACTTAATATTCAGCATGTTTGACTACTATAGATCAGTTAGACAAGCGTACAAAAAAAAAACATACAAACTTCGACGATAAACACAATCTTTGGACAAAGTCGCCATAAACACCTGGCAAAAAAAATCGTTCAACTATCTTTCATTGATACAAAAAATGAGGAAAACCAAAAAAAAAAATCAGACAAAATTAAAAGATGGATCAAAGACAAGCAGGAAATATCACAAAAAAATAATATAAAAGAATAAATCATATTCACGTAACACACAATATCTTACAAAGACACATCAATTACTTACCCGCCTCGGAATAGACTCTGTCTAGTGAGGTGGGTAAAAGAAAACCATGTACATAAATGACAACAAAATAAACGATCAGAAATTGAATTTATACAAACCACATCTTGTAATATTTGACGATTTAAATTTTTATTATGTATTTCAGTAAAATTTATTACTTCATCTTATCGAATTTTGTCTTGTAAAATGGGGGCCTTAGCATGGGTAAGCCACCCAGTGAGGCCAACATTATCAAATTATGTGGTAAAATGCAAGTTTTTGTAAAAAAAACGCACATAATTGTCGATGGGATTACTACGAGTATTCAGTACTCATAGGTACTACTGTCTAATTTTTATAACCTTATAATTTAAACGCTTTCTAAAGCCCATAATTAAATAGTGTTTAATTTTAATGGAAAAACAGATTTTTCAACCCTTTACTGAAACAGTGAATGACTCAAATTACGCTTTTATCAAAAACGAATGTTCAACGAAAGCTCTCCTAGAAAAGCTTCTAAAATTGGAATGAATTTTTCTTCTCACTGATTCAACGATTCAGCAAAATGAATCTATTAAAGGTGGGGCAATTTCAAAACTAGTAAGCCTGACAATATTTAACTTAGGGTATTTAATTTAGTGTTTGTCGTGAAGGTATGACAATATTTAACTTAGGGTATTTAATTTAGTGTTTGTCGTGAAGGTATTTGTCCTAAGATTAGAAACATGTATCATTTTTCCTTATTGATTGTGCTTGTGATTTTAGAATGCTGCAAAGTCTCTAAACTTAGCGTGCTGACGTGCAACTCTTCAAATTTTCACTTTCATTAGCTAAGCGTGACGACTGCCAATGACTGATAGATTTTTTTTACTTTAAACTATTTAGGTTATAATAAAAATAAGAATAAAATGTATGCCTAGAATTTTCCCGGAGGCTTTTTGCCGCATAATTTAGTAAGATTTTGTTGAATGAACGAGCAAAAGGTTACGAAACTAAAACTTCCAGCGTTTTTGTTTTGCTTGTCGGCTGTTTCTTCATGTTTTATTGAATTACGTTTATGTAATTCTAGTAAAAAGGTTGTTTTGTACGCGCTGTAATTGAATTACTGATAACTTAGCAAAAACGTTTATCCCCAAATAATACAAAATCAATAATTGTTATCATTTTACTGACATTAAAAAATATAGTCGATGGGTTTGATTGAATGGTTTGAACGGTAAAGTAAGTACACTTTTATTGATTTTCTAAGAGTATTTATTGCCCCTTGTTACTATCGCTTGCACAGTAGATAATAACACCAAGTTATGCAGAACACTTAATTAAAACAGAAAATATTACGGCCGGTTGAGAGCCCGCTGGAAATTAGCCAAGAACTACAGTGGACATTTCCTGATTGCGACCAAAGCCAGTTAAAGGATTAATTTTAATGCATGGAGTGCGTACAGCCAGCAGCCAATTAAAATATTATCTAAAATGTCAAATCAAAGCTGGTGTTTTGAAATAATGATCTATTTCATTAAATCGACACATTTCGAGTATTGTCGAGTTGGTGAAATATGCCAAATTTTCTGTTACCGTATTAATTTTGAGTAGCAAAATAAAAGCTTCTGAAAATGATTTGGGTCACTCAGCCAAAAGTTAGAAATCACAAACGAAATCTTAAAAAGGCGTTTTATAATATCTGTCATTATGTTGCCAATAACGAAACAGAATGGAAATTCAGTGTCTCAGTGAATGAATGTAGAGAATTTAACTTGATTCCAATGTGATATAAAGCAAGGGCGGATCCAGGATTTTTTCCTGAGGGGGGGCACAAGGGGTCGACGGGCAAAATATCAACAATTACTTTTAAGTTTTTTTTTCTAGGGGGGGGGGGGGGGCACAAGGGGCGGACGCCATATCATACCTCGTGATGGAATCTCCACAGTACACAAAAATACCGTCTGGGGGGGGGCACGTGCCCCCGTGAAATCCGCTACTGATATAAAGCAGATGTCCGTTTCGGAGTACGGTCCCCTGGTTGAAGTGGTACATTCGTATCGCCATAAAAATTCACATGACATAAAATTCTGCTAGATATTTTAACCCCTCAGACTAATTTGTACGCTTTTGGGAAGAGCTCATATATTTCTAAGAAATCATTTCCCTTACTGTCATGGTGAGAAATATGATCTGAGCGGTGATAGAAAGAATTTAGAAGTTAACTATAGAAAAAATAAAATGTGCACCTCTATGAAACCAAAGTTTCTGATCGCAATTTGAGAAAAAAATTTGTAACTTCGTGAATTTTGTATTCATTATTTTTTTTTATGAAACGACAAAAAAGCGAGGTGACAATAATTTTTATAATACATTTGTCTTATAAAATATGTGTGTGTTTTTCTTTTTTGTTATCAGTAATTTTAGTTATAAAAACGTAATGTGAGCCATTATTAAATATTTTTAAAGATTTAATAACAAGGGGTTAAACTTTAACGTAGATACAAATAATCAATATACATTGGAATAAAATGTAAACTAACATACCTCAACTATTTTAATGTCTTGTCAAATACTTGTCCAGTTTTACGAAATAACGAGTATTTGCATTGATTTGCGTTCGTATATATAGTGATCTTGGCCAGTATTGAAAAGTTTATTGCGACATGTAAACGTAAAACTAACTTTGTATCATTGCTCACGTACGCGTATCTAATTACTGCACACTATTAAAAGTTGGTTCTATAGAAATAAAACATCGGCACCTACTCAACTTTTCCAGATCTAGATCAAGTAATGATAGAGTAATTCTTACGGTCTGAAACATATGTGATGAATCGCAAACGAGAACACAAGCATATTTTTCTTCTAGCTTTAATAATCAATTACCAAAACCAGTCTCCCACCGTGTCTTTTTCAGTAAAATATTATTGAATATCTTGTAATTTGTTCAATGACGTTCGTCGGCAAGTAAACATAACAATTTTAATAATGGTAATAACGTTGAATGTTTCGTACACACCTAGATCAATCGCTCTCTGTTAATATTAAGTTAATTATTCTCAACTGACCAATTAAATTTTACTGCGGATTATTGATTAAATATTGAACCGCAGGCTTGCACAAAGTAAATTTATTAGAAAATGATTATTTTACGTTGAAATAGATCACAGTTGTAGTATTAATTCATTGATCATTGATCATTTTTAATTTCGATCGACGTCGAAGCCCTTTATATAAAAATCGTTGAGGAGAAGTGGTTTGGTTAGATTCACAAGTTACCAGGAGAATAATTTTATAATTAATTGTTGGCAGTATATTTCAGATATTAGATGTACACCTACACGCGTACAGTCTGTCGCATTTCTTGAAAGATAACAAATATGCGAAGCTATGCTGCGAAGAGACTGACTAAAAAGGTACGAAGTGGAGAAAGATTGGAACGCCTTGAGAATCCTTGTCGAAAAAATGGGTTATTGTCACAATTCGAAAATGAAAATATGATGGTGAAGATGATAAAACCCGGTATTTTTATTATAGATCATAATATTAAGATGAAAAATGTTCGTTCCATATAAGGATGATTATATTTAAATTGGGTGTATAATAATTCAACTCGACGTAGCATTGTCTGAGTGACACGAATAAAGGTAACATTATTAATGGGAATGACATCAAGAATTAAATGAAAGACGTCAATCATTTTAAAGGTTCACATTACGTGCTTTTGCAATGCGCTTTATTTGTCTTGCCTCAAGGTCTGATGGATAAATATGGAATTCATTTTGTCTATTTAATCCTCATTACAAATCAAGTTATTACAAGATACATTTTAATAGGTAATTAGGACCACAACATAGCTGAAATTCAAATTATCAAAATGGTAAAAGCTCGGTGTCCGTTTACACTTCACACAATGTTGCAGCCGTTCTTCCGGTTTCATGGTGCAAGGTTGTACGCTAGGTTTTTTTCTTCTTGAAATTATTCAGCTATTTGTGAGAGACAGAAAAAAGTTTGAAAACAAGAATTTCCCGTTGAGAACGCTTCGCGAGCTTTAAAATATACGAAAGTGGATTCGAAATTTCGTTACAATTTTTTTTAAATTCAGCTTTTTTAATGAGAATACTTTGGTGGAAATCCTGTGTTGCCGGGGCTGCCGTTTAAAGCGGGTCCAGAGCTCGTCATTTGTCACAACAAGTCAATGAATTTATCAAGTTTGTCAATAAATATTCTCAACTTTTGTTGTTTCGAGTTTAGTTGTGCTTTCCATGTTCGACGGAAAACATTTCCCAAACACTCCATCCCGGGTGAAGCGGGAAGGCAGGCGGGGGGGGGGGGGGATTCATTTTTTGACAGATGCCGCGCAAAGCGGTCGTGTGGGGAGAATTAACGGAACGGCCGCCTTTTGTGGTTATGTGCAATGAGCGGGCATATTCACGAGTTTAAAATATTATTATACTACGTATAATATTAAAATAAATATATTTGATAATAAAATTATAACATAATATCAAATATTTATAATTATTCTGTTTTTGACGTAAATATTTACGCACTCTAAATTCGTAACTTTAGGTCGTGCCATAATCTATATTAGTCAGAAATCTTTCCTGATTATTCAAGTTGGCATGGTGAACACAATTCGACAAGTAGTACCTACATAACATAATAATAAAGTACATAATAACAATGTATGGCTGTTTATGAAATTTGCGTTTTTGTGTAAAATCATTTCAAGGGCACTGTACATTACTGTACAAAGACATGTTACGCATCCACGTTCCCGCGCGGCGCGGAGAATACTTCAGGCGTTTCTCGATACCGAATAATTATGTTAATATTTGTTACTATATTATCAAATATATTTATTATAATATTATACGTAAGTATAATAATATTTTAAACTCGTGATTATTTAAGCTCGCTCATTATACATAACACATAACCTCAAAAAGTCGTTCGGTTTATTCTTCCATAAATACGACCACACCGCGCGGCTCCTGTCAATTAAATGAATTATACCCCCCCGCCGGCTCCCGCCTGCTTCCCGCTTCACCCGGGATGAAGTGTTTTGGAAATGTTTTCCGTCGAACACGGGAAGCACAACTAAACTCGAAACATTGCCAAACTTGATAAAATCATTGACTTGTTGTGGGACTGTCAATGATTTTATCAAGACAAATTGAGACAAATGACGAGCTTTGGACCCGACTTAACATAAACAATTTACCACAACAAAAAAAAAAACAGATTTTCACTTAAAATAAAAGGCAATCAGTATTGCATAATTAGATACATAATTATAAAAAGAGTTTTCAACAAAATTTTGATGTTTGATCTGTCTGGGCTGATGATCCAAGACTTGATTTTTATGTCAAATAATTTTTGTTCTGTTTGGCCAATGGAAGTGCGTTTCTACAATTTCTATGGCCAAAAGTGGTTTTAGAGAAAGGAACAAGTAAAAGAGCTTTGTTTCTAGTATCACGAGCAGTATGGATATTATTAAAAACAGTTCTGTATTTGAAGAGAAGCGCTAGTATGTTTTTGGCATAAAGTTGTCTAATGAACATAGATTTTCGTAAAAATTTCAATCGAACTGCTTGTGATTGGTGGTTTCAGAATAATCCACTTAATTAGTTTCTGAGCTGATTGATTGCAAGTTTGAGATGTAAAAATCTAAATTATTAATTATTCATACACTTTTTTTATTAATTATTCATTACTTAATAAGTTTTTAATCATATACTTTTTTCCAAACATTTCATTTTATTCTTGGGTTTTCCTGCTACCAATCACTATCATGTTGATCAGCAAACAAGTTGCCACTGTCGCAGTAGATTGCATCAAGGAATTGAGATTTTTTAAGGAAATGAGCTATGATACGAATAAATATAAAAATAATCAGACATAGGTACGATATACAGCCTTAATATATTATCTATTAATAAGTATAACTATTATTTCCGTCTTGTAATTTTGGAATTCACGATCGTGATACTACAAAATATATAAAAAATAGATTCAAGGACCTGTGCAGAGACAAATTCCTAATAGTTCGTATTAATTACCTCTAAGCGAGGCTAATTAGTTTGATATCAATTTGAATAAAAATAGTTAACTTTTTACCTAGGTAGGAAGTTGGAATTTCATAAATTATGATGCTTTCAAGTATGTACAATCTTTTAACTGCGTAGGAAAATAATGCTATTAAAAATTTTAACTATTATTTTGAATAAAAACTAAATTGTATTTTTATAACTAGTTGTTTTAATAGTTCTGTTTGGTCCCGGTGAGTACCCATCAAAGTGGTGTGAATATTGGCAAATAAGTTGCATGACAGTTATGAAGACACTATTAATTGTATTGTCATCTTAAGTTATCTTATCACGCATTGTCAGTAAGCATTATGATACACTTTCAATTATTCATATTTTTTATTAATGAATATTTTTGACACCTGTGATGGATCAGATCTATCACTGTCATATTTCCATATCCGGAATTAAATTTCACGTTGTGTTCATAGATCAAAACCGCAATACTTTTACCGACTTGTGCATTAGGCAATCTATTAAGAATTTTACGTTTGATTGGCGTTGGATAAATACAAACAGGTAGTAACAGTAATCAGATAAAATCAGACATGCCATTGGAATTATGCGCGATTTTTGTAGTAAAGTAGATTAATATCTGTTCGGTTACAACAAACAAGGGTTTCAGTTATGAGACCAAGAACACGTAGTCCTGTTTGTTACATAATGAAGTTACGTGGGTTTGACTATTAAAATAAGTTTTTTTAATATTTATTAATTTTTTTTATATGAATACCTCACAAGAGTCTCAGCTGCTCCCGTCTGGAGCCAGTGAGACTATGGCATCCCCAACTAGGGTATGTTTGTGAGGCCGAAGGTAATGGGGAGAAGAAGATGGGTAAGAGGAAGGTGGGGAAGTACCTGGCTATTCAGATCTGTTCACAAAACACGGCTAAAGCCATTTCAAGCAACGTTTCAATTCTGAATGATGGTCTTACATCAGGGCGATACTGAGAGTATTTTCCACTATATGTGGTTATTCTGCCCAAGAAGTGATGATAATAAATTCAGAGATAATCTTCAGAACTAAAGGAATACCGGAGAATTGTTTGTGGGGGGGGGGGGTCTATTTTGGTAAATAAAAAGCGAACCTGTTGTTAGACGTATGAAACACTAAAGCTTGTAAATCATCTCAGAGCCGAAGAAAAGGATGATGTAAAAACTACAATCGACAAACCTCCAACAAGACTTACCTTCAAGCATTAAAAATCTTTGTTAGATTCCTCTAAGAGAAAAGCTTTATAAAAAAAGCAAGTTGCGAAATTAATACATTTCAAGAGTTTTTTTTCTACATTATTTTCCAATGAAATGTGTATGTGTGTATCTGATCAAAGCATATATTGCTTTGTTTATTTTCTATTTCGTCATGCTTGATATTTTGGGGCGTCGTTTTTTGGGAAAACTCGGAGCTGTATTCTTAACTATATTTTATATAAACGATTTGTTAAACCACGTCCCAACTTCGATGAGAGATATAATAAACAATAATTGCTAATTTATTTCAAAATTAAATTTTGATGACATTATTTGACTAACCTTCTAAATGCCACATTTCCATATTCTCCCAATAATAATGAAGAAAATTCGCAATTACCTATGAACTGTTAGTTACACAGTCTGGGTTACCAATTATAAAAATCGAAAAACCGTGTGACGTAATCACCCAAGTAATTGTTAATGCCTATTTAGACAACATATAATTTTAAATACAACGTTTGGTAATACGACCACGCCCTATTTTTTTGCATGACTGCAATGCAATATTATCCGCACCACAATTACGAATTAAGGTTGAACTTTTTGAATTAAATGTGAGATACATATTTTTTATATTATGTACGGCTGCCTGGGGAGTTGTTGGATAAGAGTTTAATCATTGCTGATAATATATCCGCATTCGAAAGTTCTCCGAATATTTTAGCAATATACTTTTAACCAAGATTTTTTTGGCACACCTGATTTAATTGATAGCCCAAGGTAATGTCCACTTTAGGTTTTTTTAATTATCTACTGAAAAAATAAATTGCCTACCGTGTGAGGTAAGAGTGGCTTAGATTTGTCAAGGCAAATAGCAAGCACATGAAAGGCAAACGTGATATGATTATTTATTGTTGTTATGAATAGTTGTTAGAATGGCTAATTTGTCAATTGCTAGGAAGGATTTAAACGTGTCCAGTTTTTTTTTCAATGATTGGTCAAGTGTTTGTGGTTTAGTTATGACATTGCATAAATCATTGGTAAATTGTTTTATGCTAGAAAAAATGACGTTAAACTTGCAAATAAGGTCGAACCTCGAATTCGCACACTTTCCATGGTAACCACATGTCGTAAACAAAAGTGAAACAGTAAGTACAGTAGGTATTTCTTCGCAGTCCGCAGAAGTGGGTTCATCTTGACGGCAACGAGATAAAACAAAGAGGGGAAACAGTATTTCGTGTACTTATACTACAAAAATGCTTTTATGATGAACCGCTTAAATTATAAGTACTGAAATACAATTGAAAACAAATACCATGAAATATAATGCGCTTTGGATAGAAGGTTCTACCAGGAGCAAATTTAACTACGTATCCTCAATTTTAAAAGGTGTAAGGCTAAGGTTCGTGGAGAGGAGAAGTGGATTATGGGATTTTAGATCGAGTTACTGAACATGATTGCAAGCATTTCAAGCAATACTTTGGTTCTGAAGAGTTGTTTTCAATTATTAACATATGGAAGGAATGGTTTGATGATAACTTACTTAATCTTAATGTAGAAAAATGTTCCCCCTTACCTTAATGATCCTGTCACTGACTCCAATATTGGAGTAACAGTGCACAGTTGTCCGTGTAAAGGATGAGAATGTAACGATAATTGTAAAATCCTGAAGAAAACTCCAGATATCAAATATCTAGGGATCACTATAGAAAGTAACAAGAAATTTAAGAAAACTGTGTCAAAAGAATAAGAAAACTTACTTACATTTTTATACGATTAAGGAATTTCCCAATTTTTTCAAATATTACGATGGTTTACTTTGCTCTAGTACAGGTAGTGTTGCAGTAGGTACAGCTTAATCGCTTGGGGAAGCATCTATAAGAAAATCTGTGTCTGATAGAAACAACACAAAAAATGATCATTAAAGTTATTCTTAAAAAAACCAAGAATTTTTCCAACCAGCGAACTTTTTGAAAAATTTAAGGTCCTACCGGTTTCAAAACTATTTAAAAAATGCTATTTTAAAAGTTTTTAAAGAATCTGAAGTGTCCTCAACATGAAGTTTAAGACCTAGAACATCTGGGAACATATATGTACCTAGATGCAACACGACAGCTGCACAACACCATTATGAATATGTAGGCCCAAAGCTATTTAATGATTTACCTCATGATAACCAACAGATTGACATATTTTTATCGATGATTTTCAGATATATTCTGTGGCTAATATTTTGTTGATATTCTATTTCTATAATTATATGTATTATTCTTATTGTACAATATTTTGTAATATTTTACAGTATTTTTGAAGGTAGGTATTCTATTTTCATTTTTGTAACTATACATATTTTATACAAGCACTTCTAAATATATAGCATAAGCAGGTCATAGACCAGATCCCCAGTTGACCCGAGAATATTTCTCTTCTAATTGGGTAACCAAAAAACTGATGATTGATAATTAACTGATGATTGATGTAACTTATTATTATTGTGAATATTTACTTTTCTCTAAAAAAAAATCTCTCATCAAGTTTCTAACACCCAATCCTTCCATCTTTCCGTATTGCCATTTGTTGAAGATGATAAAAAAATACGCCATTACATCGGAAATTGATAACGAACCAATAAAAAAATCTGAAGAACAAAAGTCAGTTGTTGAATTTCATCATCCAAACAACACCGAACACTAAAAATTTCGGTTGCGCTTTGTCCTAGGTATTTTATTTTAGACTACGAAATTATTTAATATCTACAAACGAATCGCTTCTATTTGGGTTAGGAATGAAGTGACGCGTCGCCATTGATTATCATCATTACAAAATCGGCTGGTGATTTTAGTTCATAAAAAAACAATACATAATTGTGGGATATTCGAGTCAACATCATGGAAACTAGGCTACGCCATGCTTCAGTCAGTAACGCAGATCAAATAAACCATATTGAATATCGTTTGAACCTGGCATTGAGAGTTAATCAACAGGAATTCACAATAACATAAATTTATTACACTATCTGAATTCCATGCTCAAAAGTTCAGTTTCCATTTGTGATTAATTATTTATTAAAATGTATATATTTCAAATAGAATTGAATAAGGAGTGACTACTTCAAGAAATCTAATAGGATGGGTGTGAGATGATGCATCTTGCATTACGATTATGAACAAATGATTACAAAACGTCTTTGAAAACAAGGTTAGATTGAAGAAACAAATAGATAATGGTTCATCAATCACTTCCTATTATAATCTTCATTCTGCCTCTCAAATGGCAAAGTAAATATGGAGAGTGCTGGTTATCATTTTACTAAAATGAATAATTGATATGAGCATTTACATTTTTCCTTATTCTGTTTCGAAACTGAGTAATTTTTAAGAAGGTTTCAGGATATCGATCGTCCAGTTGATTAGTCATCTCCAAATACTAAGTTTTAAGATAACTAGGAAAGCAATATTCGAATTTTTATTTTTAATTGAAAAAATAACGTTTAAGACAAGATTTTTATGTATAGCATAAGTAATAATTATTAGCCTGAAACACTCATCTACATCAAAAAAATCTCCCGAGAAAAGATACTCAATGTAGATGAGTGTTTCAGGCAAAATTATTACATATAATAATTGTTACAATATTCGAATGATCACTTTAAATGAAATATTATTTACACGTGCCTGTGTTTTAAATATTAAATATGAAATAAAATAACATTGGAATACCTATGAAATTTTGAAATTTCCTACCGGTAACCCAGAAAACATCAATTTTTTGTTCATTTCACTACAAGTTTTTCAGCATTATAATTGATTCGGTGGTTCAACTAATATGTTTTTGTGTTATCTTTATAAATTGAAAAGCATTTATTGTATTTTATGTATTTAAGGTATGAACTGATATGCTTGTCAATAATAATATTTGTAAATCTTCGACATATACACATTATATATTGATATGTATCTATCATAAAAAAGATTTATGCAATTTTAAAGTTTTTCTAACCTTTTTAATTGAATTAGCGTTTGGAAATTTAAAATCATTTATACATAACTAGCAGACCCGGCCACACGTTGCTGTGGCTAACGAAACACAACGCCATTACCCAACCTTTATAAAATCCACACCACCCGCTTGCCAGCTGCCCGCTGCCTGATTTGAATATTTGAATTTCTCGGCTTTTCTCTACTTTATTAAGCATGTATTATACTTATAAACCTTTCCCTTGAATCACTCTATCTATTGGTGAAAACAGCATGAAAATCTGTTTCGTAGTTTAAAAGATCTATGCGCACATACATTTTGAGCGACTTCATTTTATACTATGTAATGCAATTCGAGCGATCGCCACTAATTATTATACAATGCTTGCAATGCAACACTGGATATTTGAAAAGGGAAAATCAAATACCTACTTACTCTAGGACATCTATTTTCCAATTTCTTCCGTAGAACGAATTTCAAAAGTGACTATCGCACAAAAATATGTTTTCTTTAAATTTCTTGGCTTTTCTCCAACATAATTTACATGTATTATACATATAAACATTCCTCTTTAATCACTCTATCTATTGGTGAAAACCGTATGAAAATCCGATGCGTAGTTTAAAAGATTAACGCGCACATCCATTTTGAGCGACTTCATTTTATACTATGTAATGATGATGTAATGATGATGATAATGATGATGATGATAATGATGAAAGCGAAGCACGATTGTGTCTTACTAGATATGTAAAAACAGGTATAATACCTATAAACACGTTGCTTTCAATGATTTTGCAAAATGTGAAGGAACTTTTAGTTTTGCTTAAGTATGCGATTTAATATAACAAAAACTTAAATTAATCTAAGCCATAACTATGTTCATGAAAGAGTAAAAAATCGATTTCAATTTTAATACAATTTTCAATAGTTAGTTGCTACCATTGGAGGTCACTTTTATAATTCAATCTTGATTGATATAAAAAAGGTATTGCCTTTATTTTAATGTCTTTCAATTGCGGAAATCGATGAGAATTGCAGTAGAAAAGTTACACTCCTTGAATTGACTGACACAATCAAGTAATGCACTGATTTGCATTTATCGCAGCTTGTGTTTCAAGCAGATATCACTTAACCAACGGAGAGGGACAAATGTTGCGTGGGAAAAAGAATCGCAGATTTCCGACGAGGCCGTATACTCGAGATTAGAAAAATAAAACGTCTCACACGATTTCGTAAGCTAATTGTGGAAACTCTTATTGTGTTCTTAATAATAAATCACAATATTGCAGGGAAATGTGCCACCGTCTGCTTAACAATGTGGAATATGGGCGAAGGAACCATTATCATCTGCGCAAGGTTAATTGCAGCACTTTATCACCCAGTATGGAAAGCACAGACCAAGTTATCGACGATTGACAGACATCCAAATATTGGCGATTGGCGCATTTTACAAATGGATTTTTAAGTGTCGTCTTATTTTTTTAAGTGTCGTCTCGTCAAATAGGTATAATTGGCTACACTTTTGTATTTAGAAACATAAATAATTCTTTTTTATTTTTTAATTTTATTTTTTATTTTAACTTTATGAGTAAAACCTCAAATTGTAATATTTAAATAAATGAAGACAATATAAGCGAAACTCAATCGAAAATCTGGAAACAGAAAAATCAGAAAAACATATTGACACCTCTGGGACTCGAACCCAAGCAAGAGGTCCTGGGTTCGAGTCCCAGAGGTGTCAATATGTTTTTCTGATTTTTCTGTTTCCAGATTTTCGATTGAGTTTCGCTTATATTGTCTTCATTTATTTAAATAAATAATTCTTTTCCAATTATTTACTGACTCTTTTAGGTCCCATCATGCTACCGAAATCTTCAGACTGATGTCTGAGTAGCCAAATTCATAAAAATATTTTCGGATATGATAAATTAATAATTTAAAGAATTTTATCGTTTTGACAGTATTTCACAAGAATGCAAATGAGTGGGTAGGTACAAATACTAAACAAACAATCCCAACCTACTCGTAATTAAATGGATATCATGAAACCTTGCAATCTGCTGATTCAATTAAATACGCCAGGACGGTATACCGCAGTACCACCAAGGCGTACCTTTAACATTGCTACCATTATGTCGGAATAACAGTTTTCTCGCGATTTTATCAGCGTAAAAACTATCATGATTCTGAACAGCTATCATTATAGAAATCAATGAGCTGTAAACCGCATACGCCGAGAGTGAATCAGACAATTGTTGTAAGTGGGTCGAAAAGGTTTAGGTACCTCCGAGTACCTCAAGTACCGAGCGTTACATAAACTTTATGAGTTATTTTCTGCTCTGAGTAGGCATGACATAGGTCTTAATGCATCTGTGGACATACGCATGAGCTGCAACGGATTGAAAATTGGTCGAATTGCTTCGAATACCAGCAATTATTACATTTAACTCTATCTGATTCATCCGTCGGATTATGTCACGTATTATAAAGGTGTGACGTTCGGAAATTCTTTAGAATAAATGGAGATAAATGAGATAAAATCCTCTTTTTCTTTCACGTCTATAATTCCATTTATCTGAACATTCAAACGCATGCATTAATGAAAATATTTTTTTATTTATAAATATAAATGACGCTTGCATCTGAGTGGTTGAATTTCAGAACCCGGCTTCGAGTGCATGTCTGATGCCACGCCACATGCGCCACGCCACAAATAACATCTGTGTACGTGGAATTTCAAACAAAGCTACCATTGTAATTCGGTTTCGAATTCAAGCATTCGTCACTAAATGTCGCCACTTCCGTTGGTAGGTCGGATGGGGACGGGCCTCCTCTAGGTATAACTGCACTACGAATTAATATGTAGTAACTCTCCGGATTTGGAAAGATTGACGGTAATACATAGTTGTATCAAGCTGCTATATATTTATCATATATTTATCATATAAAAGCCGCCCGCGGGGCCTAGCAGCAAAAATCTTGGAGCGGGTTTTTAACAGCTAATTTATGATTATTGTAGAAATTTTTATTTAATTAACATAACAAATTTTTAACTCAATTACTGTACATACGTGTGTTCCTTCATAATATCTTCCAAACAGATCAAATTATAGGTACTTCCCCAATGTTCTACGGTTGATGTAACCTACCTGAAACAAACAGAAAAAAACAAAATTAATAATAAATTCATTAAAAGGCGATCATTTTCATTACAAATTTGTGATTCAACTTCATTAATAATTAATTATCACATCTTTTAAGCAGAAAATCACTTTCTCTTGTGATTTGTATTACGTGTTCAAAAAATATTTGTTCATAACATGTGCTGGATTAAAATAAAATTATTCTAACAAATTTTGTAAGCTCAAGGTATTGCGTCGATGCACATAAGATGCATAACATTACGAATTGCAGAATAGTACATTTTGTGTAGAAATTGAAAAAATAACGATGCGAAATCCAAAACCCATATTAAATACCCTATTTGTGCACTAGTTTCATGAACGGTTAAGCATCTGAAAATAATTACGCGCTTTTATTAAAAAAAATATATATACTCGTGGGAACGGTTCTCAGACCTTTTAAAAAAAAAATTTAATTTATATTTTAGGCATGGATACTCAACCAAACTGAAATATTTAAAAAATCATAACGTATGGTACTTATTATCTAGTACGGATGTGAGATTTATTTATTTGGTTTTAAATTATACCGCCTTACTCATAATCGCAGAACAAGATAATACCACGGTAATACGGTTAGGTTAGCTTTGGGATGGGCAAATTTTGATTACAAAGTTGGCACACGAAACGCCTTGTTTATCATATTTAATTGCTTATTTTATATTTATTTCATTGTACTATCCCATCAGGTTGGAAAGATTAAAAAAAAATTATTACTTTAACTAAAAAAAATTGTAAAAATTTTCCCAATCATGAAAAATCGATTTGTTTGATGGTCTATATTTTCAAATTTATAACACAAGTATACACGAATATAATAGCATAAATCCGTATTAAACAACGGTCGTGGAAATTTGAAATGCTGTGAAGGACTACAAATCCAAACATTATAATAATTTTTCTCGTTTTTTTGTCCTTCGATCTGCGTCGTCGTTTTACGACGTTCATTTGAAAAGGCTTTTTTCTGGAAATTAAAAAATGATATTTACAAAAATGTTAAGTATTCTGAAAGATCTAGATTCAATGTTATTTAAAAAATATATCATTCTGGGTCCTCGGAAACAGGATATTTGATTTTTTGAAAAATAATAAACTTTCTTTTCGATCTCCTGAACAATAAACATTTTAACCTTTACAGCATTTCAAATTTCCAGGATCGATATTATTTGCTAAACATTTTTATTAAAAAATTATAAATTCGGTTCGGTTAGGTATTTTGGCCCGAAATTTAAAATTAAGTTTTGTATGAAAACAACCGCGCAGCAATTCGTTAAGTATCTATAAATGTGTAGCATGTATATTTAAAACGAATATTATTATTCGTGTCATGAAAATAATGCAGTTATTTGTCAGTTCTTTCACTGACCGGTCCAACGTTGCGCGCACAGTGAATATCTTGTTTGGATAAAAAGCGTGGGTAAATCGTGCTAATCTGAGAGCTGACTTCTCAAAAGATCAGCACACCCAAGAAAAAAACTCTGAGTTTATTTCACTTCGTGCCCAATTTTTTGATAAGAAACGGATCAATAAAAGATAAAGCCGTCAAAAGTAGGTTAGGAGTTGACGTTGATATAGAAATTCAATAGAGGCGAGGATTTTTTATGCAAAGCTTGGACTTAACGTTTTTTTCAAAAGAGAAACAAATACTGTTTTCTAAAGTATCGGCTACTTAGTGTAAGCCTTTTAATATCCGCTTAATTTTAAACGAAATTAGTTTAGTTATTTTACTAGACTATTCAATCAAATACGACCAATTTTCGCTTAAGTGGTGATATGATTATATAATAGGCAGATCGCATTAAATTTATTTGCCTAATTCAAGGTATAAGTGCTTGTATGATTAGAGAATAAATTAGGCAAATCATGAACATAATACATTAATAGATACTGCAGATTATAGCTTGGTTAACATTATCTGCAATATTTTGCAAAATAATGGGTTTTTTCTTTTGGGTTTTGGAAGGCACATTTAAACAATGTAACCCGTAAAAAATAGTAATAAGTATTTGATACTGTAGGCTAACTGTTTAAAGTCAATGAAACCATTGCCGGCAATGGAAGTAATGCGGTTTTGGATGGTGGCAGAAAGTGTTGCATTGGGAATTCATTTGTAATTCTTTTCATGAAAAAATACCTAAACATGCCATGGAGGTCATCGCCATATTTACTGGATTGAATATATATTATTTACCGAATGACTAATCCGCACATTATAGTTTACCGTACGCGATGTTATGACCTTGATCTTCAACCGCTGACAGTGAAACCGAGGAATCTGCCCGCGGACAGGTCGCGGCCGGTTCTACCTACAATGTTTATGTTTTTTGCAATCCATAAACAATCTGTATATGGCTTCCAATTATCCAGTTCTCTATGTTACTGAAATTAATCAGGAATATCATGTTTACTCTGTATACGACTGGTCAAGATGTTTTAGATGAAGGTACCTTTTAAAAGATTTAAGAGGGCATTACCAGAGAAAACCGGAAATACGTCATTTTCAAAAAAGATTTTAAACGTATTTACTGTTTTCCACAAAAAATTATAAATGGATTTCGAAAGATTGTTCTTTTATAGCATTCGTATGTAATAAATTTTGAGAATTTTTTAAAATTTTTAGTATAATAAGGTTATTCCATAGGTCGTTGGCAGATTTGTTATATTTTCAAAAAAGTTTTTGTATTATACCACACCCATTTCAAATAATATAATCATGCAATAAAATAAATCAATACATTATCTAGCAGAGTTATGTATTAGAATTTTAATTTTAGTTTCAATAAAATCATTAAAAAATATGTACGTACATGTGTTTCTTGACGAAAATTGGTCCATTTGTGTATTTATTTGCGCACTTACAAACTAATATATTTCAGATTTTTTTAACATTCTCATTAAATTTAGACATTATTGAAAAATGATAAATACTTATAATCAAAAAATAACTACAAAAAGTACACTATTTTAATAGTTTTATCATCACGCCTTTCAGCATTTTTGGATGAAGGTATAAATTAAAGCTAATTTGGATTGAAATAAATTCGATATTGAGTTAAAATTTAAAAAAGCTGGTACGGAGAATATTTAATCTTTCTCATTGTAACCGCCCTGCACGATCGTAAGAACAACTTTCGACGAAATGTGGATTTTCGTCCGCTGGCTGGTTAAACGCTCTTAATCCAGCTCGCACATTATTTAAAAGTACCATAGACTCAAGAATACAATTAATGTTTTTAGTCATGTACCTACACATCATCACGAAAATATCTTTAAGTGCATTTTGGAAATGTGAATAAACTGTGTAGTAGGCGACTTCAAGACATGCTAGTAGAAAATAAAGGAAAAAAATTCCAACGACCTCCCCGAGCAGGTAAGATTTGTGGAGATGTAGAATCATGCCTGTCACCAACCTTACCAAAATACGTAATTACCTACATAAAAAAGTCAGAATTAGGAAAACGAAATGTGCTCAATAGACTTTGACCAGTTTTCTCTCTTCTCTATTCGGAGTTTATTATTTAATCTCAGAGATTACAGTATGCAAATCGATTTTAACTATTGGGTAAAGAGAAGAAAGTAATCATTAAGTAATGAACGCTAGTTCCCACCGTAGCACGCCGCCTCTGTAATTTTAATAACATGTTAGAACTAGATATTCATTAGAATAAGACATAAGTACATTAGACGTCGTCATTCAGCAAACCGTTTGAGCATTCACTTGAAAATACGATCAGTATGCACCTATCTCATAGAAAACTCACACATAAAATTTCCGCAGCGTCGCGCGTCGGGTAAAATCTTACTTTCATTCTGACGCATTTACTAGTTTGAACTCGATTGTACGCTCGTGGTAGACTACTGGTTAAATGGTTAATCTCCAGTTAAGAAAAATACCACCATATTAAGAGCCGAAGAGATTTACCGTTGAGGTGCACTGTTTCAGATTCAGATTCAATCGGTATATATACTTACACACTTACACACCACTCACGGACAAAGACATTTTCAGTATTATGCAACCAAACTTTTTAATTATATGCCCATTACTCTGAAACAACTCCTAACTGCAAATACATACATTCACAAAAAACATATCACAGCCTGGATCAAAAATCAAGATATTCACTTTATACAAAATACTTTAATCCCTAACCAAACTTAACCAAACTATAAAATAAATAAACATGTCTTTCAAGAATTTACCAACTATTCATATGTACAAATATATACCTAATACGTATTTTTTTTTCTTCTAAATATTCAATGTGCAATTATCATTAAAATGTTAAAAAAGAAGATAAAAAAACTAACTTTCTACTACAACACATAAATACCTGTACTTGTCACACTTAATCATAAACACGTAAACACCTCAGCACAGGTTCTCCTAGTGAGGTGCTCACGAAACATACAATATTACCAAACAACAGTTTCACCTTCTCAAACCTACCTTATACCCAACATAATGAAATGAAATATTAATATGTAAAAACTTTTTTTTTCAAAATATATTATGTAAAGATGTTTATAATAAGGTAAAAACTGTAATATGTATAGATATAAATAAATAAATAAATAAACTTATGAATGCGTGAAAAATAATAGTTTATACCTGAATACTTTTTTTAAGCCCTCAAACTTTCGTTGAAGATTAAAACTCGTTTTTGTATCAGCAATCACTAATTTTAATTAAGTAATTGTTACTGAGATTTGCAACGGTGCGCGGCGGCAATTCGATTTGGCATTTTTTAAAAAATGAAACGCGTTCTATGACCAGGTATCTCCTGTTTTTTTTTATTTATTATTTCTATTTATTACTAATTTATTTCAGATCATAAACCAAAATCAAACCAGTTTGAAAAAAACCACTTGCATTAGTACATGAAGCACGAAACCGACTTTTTAGCATCACGTTGATTTATGGACGTTTTTTGTTTCACTTTTCTAAAATCACAAAAGTGCGGAGTGAAATTTAAGTGCACCGCTAACAATGATTTATATCGTTTAACACCAACCAATTGACTTTGAAAGTAGTTAATAGAATAAGTAATTAATGATGTGTCAACACAATAAAAAATAATCATCATATTGTTATATTTAATTACCGCCATGAACGTTGACTGTTGGAGAATTGAATACAGAAGAGGCCGTATGTTGTTAGTTTAACATAACCCTACAAGAAAATAATGTAAAAAGAAAGCAGTAAAGAAGTGATTACGGAATGAAAAGGTTTTTGATTGAATACATTTTCTGAGCAGTCCGTTATGCCAGATTTTGTAGCGGGACAGCAGCTGTTGTTTAAAAATCCGTTATATCAACTTTCTTAATAATTCGCCGGTTTATCTCAGACCTTATAATAATGACCACCTCAACACGTATCTCGGTCATAAAGTCGATTTGGCTGTAAATGTGAGAAATTTGACATAAAATTAGTGGATTTTCGTAACAGAATACAACTCTTTTCCGTTAATTAATTGGTTATACACAGGATACAATCAAAATTAAGCGAGATCGCTGAAAGACAAGATATTTTCGTTGATTATTAAACACTAACTTTATCTTAATTGGTATGTTGATACTTATAATGTGATTTTAACAGCTGCTTAAAATCTAGGTTAATCACGTACCTACTTTAAAGAATACAGGAAATATGGAAGGAAACCCTTCATTTAAATATAAAATTTCTCCATGGTAGTCAGAAATAGGCACTGATATAAAAAAAAAATATATATCATGTCATCAGGCACTCACATTTTAGTGGATAAAACAATATAAGTAGGTTAATGGTAATTTTTATGATGAATGTACAGAATTGCTATCATAATAGTCTAATCTAGTTTTGGCACTTGATCTGATATACCCTGGATACTAATGGAAAGATAAACGTATATAAAAAAGGTAACCTTGCTGTAGCATCACAGGCGTTGTAGTAAGTACATTTGTTACAGTGGGAGGAACGCAAATTGTATTTTGATTATTGTAGATATAATATTACTGAATATATAAGAGTATAAAAATCTGGCTCTTTAGTCAGCAACAGTTATATATCAAATTTACACGGTGTTTTGATTTTATTTAATTGAATAACGAGAGATATATATCACACTTCGACTTTTTTTTTCATTGATATTGAAGGCCATGAATAACGTTTCTGTTAATGTTATTTCCTATATAGAATACGTACATAAGCAATGTATCTATGTAAATTGAATGATATTATACGAATTACAAAACATGCATAATATGCAGCAAATTGTGTTTAGTTTTGGAGTCACATTAGCAAAATAATTTGATTTTACCTTTTATATATAATTGTGGGCTGCTATTCGTTTTGGTTACGCACATACTAATACCTACACATACACATACCTACACAGCACGCATACATACTATCACTGCTTGGACTTGGTATTAATTATTGTTGCAAGTCCTTTTGTCCTACCTTTTCCCCCCTCGCTTACCCACAATCTTAATCAGTCTGCAATAAACTCCCGCTGCATATAGCCATCACTGTGCTCTGCTCACGAAAAATCCGCTATCAAAAATAATTGCGCCGTGTACCTACTATAAAATAACGAACATTTACGCCTATTGTGATCGTGCCTCTTGGATGGGAAAGGAATCATACAAGTGCTTTACCTTTTTCCGGTGAGTCCTCTCCTTTTCTTTGCAACATGTATTTTTACCATTTTTAGGCAGTGATTAGTAACACAAAATTCAAGGTCCTTCGCCAGTCATTTTACGAAAAACACATAATCCACTCTCACCAAATAAATAACCATACACGTTTTTTTAGGCAAAATCGTTTAATACATTTATAATTCATTACGATTTAGAAATGTTTCCATTTCCCGTAGGTTAATTTTTTATTCTGTCGTTTTATTCTGGGGATATGAAGAAAAAAACGGATTGTATAATTTTCAATATTTTTTTATATGAATACAGAACCATAAGGTTAACATTAGCTCATGAAATTTGACAGCGGTAAAACCAGTTTTATCAAACTGCATTCATGACTTCTTGACATGAATTTAAAATGATAAAAAACAAATTAAAAACTCTGTGGAATGACCGTGTTTTTTTCCCTTTAAATCTAGGTTTACAAAAAACTACTTTGCAGGTGTATTGCAGTAAATTACGCAAATAATTATTGTGTATGTGTGAAATGGGTTTCAATATGACATAATAGACACGAATTGAGAAACTTTAAAGGCGGCAAGTACGTCGGTATAAGGTGAAATGCTCGGGTTGTTGCCTTTGACACACTTTGAACACTTGCTGATTTTTTGCCGTAGTCTGTGGTCATTACGCCTGAGTTTAGATATTACCTGCCCGACTAAACTTATATAATTATTCAACTGTTTCATATGAGACAACAACAACTGTTACTCGGTTAGGTAAGTAATATTTAAAGATTTTTTTCAAATTATACCATTCTCTAATAGGAATGTATGTTCATATGGACGATATGCAAATTGTCATGTAATTAATTCTGACACGTAACAAGACATACCGCAAGGATATTAATCGTAGGTACCAATTTTTGATTAATTTTATATCGACCAGTGGCACAACATATATAACCGTATTTTAGTGGTCTGTTTTCATCGACAAAAATTAACATACTTTGCGCGGAAAGTAATATTAACGATTTATTGTTACACATATACCGCAGTTACCACAGGCGCAAGTAAAACTTACATCATTGGTTTTGTAATCCTTTGTTACTACTAACCATGCGGCTGTTTCTAGGAAACGTTTTATAAAATATTTTATAAAGTGGAGCAAATTAATAAAATCTTTGACACACAAACATAAAGAAATGAATGTACTATTCAATGGTAACTACGCTTTACTCTTTACTCGCTATTCAAGAATTCTTAACTCTACTCTTTACTCACTATTCAAGTATTCATAATTCTACTCTTTACTCACTATTCAAGCATTAATAACTCTACTCTTTACTCACTATTCAAGCATTCATAATTCTACTCTTTACTCACTATTCAAGCATTCATAACTCTACTCTTTACTCATTATACAAGCATTCATAACTCCACTCTTTACTCACTATTCAAGCATTCATAACTCTAGTCTATACTCACTATTCAAGCATTCATAATTCTACTCTTTACTCACTATTCAAGCATTAATAACTCTACTCTTTACTCACTATTCAAGCATTCATAACTCTACTCTTTACTCATTATTCAAGCATTCATAACTCCACTCTTTACTCACTATTCAAGCATTCATAACTCTACTCTATACTCACTATTCAAGCATTCATAATTCTACTCTTTACTCACTATTCAAGCATTCATAACTCTTCTCTTTACTCACTATTCAAGCATTCATAATTCTACTCTTTACTCACTATTCAAGCATTCATAACTCTGCTCTTTACTCACTATTCATTCTATTGAAGCATTCATAACTCATTTCAATAGTTCACTTTCCATAATGTACCCTAAAAATGTCAGACTGTAATTATTATTTCATTTCTAGAAATTGTGAAGCAGAGCGTAAAAGTAATTCAAGGGTTTTCTAATTATTCACGTAGAGATTTTTAATTAGGAATACCCTAATAAACAAGCAAAGATAACAGATTAAAAATGCTGGCATTATGGTGTTCAAAATAAAACAGCATTTACTATCCATATTTTTACAGCCAAAATGACACATTCCGTTATTACACGAAATATTTGTCTCTTATTTGAAGAAATTGCATGTTGCAAATGTAGTTTTTCAGTGTACAGCAGCTGTAATTTTCCCAAAATGACCAAGATTTGATTATACCAGTGGCAAAACGGTCATCAAATTGCATAAAATGACCGGGATTTAAGCTTTAAAGTAATATTTCTTGAGCATTTTGAAAGACTTGTATCATTTTTGATTAAAGCAGACTTGAAAAGGAATGTTCATCGTTTTCTACTTGGCTGCTCCATGGATACAATTATGTAAAATTACTGTGAACTAAGTCATGCAAGAAGACATTTGACGTATGAAATATACAAAGAAAAAATTCTGTTGCATATTACAATAACTGAAGCGTCGATCTATTTAATTCAGTTAATTGCAAAGAATTCGCTTGGAAGCCTGTAAAATGTTTAATTTTAATGTTATTACAGAAGCACGACCGTGAATTGAATCCGAATTAAAAAAAATGTTGATTTAAAAACTGTTCGTTTGAAGTGTTATTGCACAAAATACATAATTTGCCTTACATTCTCATGAAAATAACAAATTGTCTAAACTGGTAATTAAAAATTGTAAATCATAAATAAATAGAGCATTAAAAAATCTCTTTGCAACTAGCGTTGAATGTTCCGTTCAAATATATTTTTTAGGTTAAGTCAGCTAGCCACTAGTCCGAATTTTGAATAATGATGCGAATATTTTGTACAATAAATCATGAACGAAATGTTGTTATTACTTGTCACAGGAAAGAAAGCGAGAGAAAGAAGTTTCGAGAAAGCTCGGCAAGGTGCTTGTCTGTCGGTCAATGTTGAGGCGCGTTAAAAGTAATAAATTTTCTTCTTTGCCGGTCTTACGGACCATGAGAAACAAAACATAATTGCAATAATCGGCCCGGCAACAAGATCAGGGGAAAATGAAGAATGTGATGTGATTGATATTCATTAAAGACACTGAAAAGTTTCACGTTTCTTCGCGATTTTGAACATGCAAAATGTAAATTCGAATAGGTAAGCCAAGTTTGCCGCCAAACAGTATCGCAAAAACCTTTTCTAATGCGATCGTTCTTCAAGAATCGAAAAGCATGTATGAACATGTAATATTGAAGAATTAATCTGATAAGTGTATGGAAGAAGATAGTAACATTTTACATAATATTAAATCTAATGTATGACCGGCTGCTAACCCCATACATATCTCAAGTACGCCCAACTCTGCCATCTCTGGGCTGGGCCCCACAATACTTGATATAACTACATGATTCTGTGCAAAGGATGGCGGTTCGTCTGATTGATAATCCGTTAGATCGAATGCCACATATAATGAGGGATTCTCTAATGTGGGACGCAATGATGGCATGCTGAGTCTGTCACACAGGTGTTTTAATGAAGCCTGCTCTAAGGAGCTAGCAGCATTGATCCCGGTGCACATGGGATGGACGCGATCGGAATACACGTTCACAGTTGATGTTGGCTTCATTAGAACGGGTCGTTTCTTCGACTCGTTTTTGTCTAGTCGGCTCGTATATGTTTTTCCTCCTTCATATAATCCGGACTTCTTCAGGACTCATATTAATAAATCCCTTCCTACAGCCCGTCCTTAAGGCGCCGTATCCCCGCTCAAAAAGAAGAAGCTAGAGAAATAAGTAATTACCAATGTTGGAGAGAGCGCTCTAATATTTAAAACGATAAAATTGAGCGAAAATTATGAAAATGTTTAATAAAACACGACTCATTTAAAATAGAGCAAAAATCTCCTGGGGATTGTCTAAAACAGCATTAAAGAAACACTGTGAATTTTTCATACGTATAACTTGTAAAATAACTGAAACAAACGTGTTTATAATAATTTTCTGAGCATACTTTGCGATTTTTTTCTATCGAGGGAATTTCATATAATTTGCGTTTCGGCCTGGGGAATAGATATAATTATACACAGTTCCCCTGCCTTTACATCACACAAACAGGGGCGCTCTTGTGAGGAGTCAGATAAAAATGCTAAAAGTTCTAATGCTAAATTTGCTGTTTGATTTTTTGTAGACATTCTTAGAAGAAAAACCTTACACAGGAAAAAACTAATTACGTGTTATAGAAGTGTTATAATTATGATTTATTGGCAATAGTTATTGTGCATCTAATAAATAATAACGATGACTTCAGACGCACAATGTGTTCCGTAGAAAATAAGAGAGTAAGACTCATGAAGAAGCGCAACTCACAATCATTATCGAGATATTATAATGTGTTACATTACATTATTATGAACTTCTTTCAACAGTAATTAGAAAAAATAACAAAGAATTATTGTATTTGTTACCTAGCGTGCAAATAAAGAAAGTTATTATAGGTAATTGTTACGTAATATTATGTATTCCAATATATTGTTTCCTCTCAATAATGATACAGTAGATTTGCAACACATTGATTGATCATCACGTAAGTCAAATATAAATGTAATGACTCTGATAAAATGGATTATTTACGCATTAAAAAAAATTATCATCAGTTCTGTAGGTATAAAAACTTACTAAAATTAACTAGAGGTTCATGAATTTCCACCAATTCCACATCTCCCGGGTTTCTCGGATTTAATTGTTTCGAGTTTCCGTTTTTGAGGTTAGGAAATTAGGACACCAGCACCTCCGTGTTGTGTATAGAGAAAACACGTGTGTGTTCACCCATGCGAAAAATACACGGAAATTTCACAAACTTATTAAAGTTATTAAAGAGGCAACATTGTTCACGTGTTACTTTCTTTCGGCGCTTAAGTGAGAGAAAAACAATAAGAAGTTGTCTAGAAGACAATAATTATCGTCTGTGTTATTGATACAATTGCTCTGATTTCCTGTGCTTGGGAAAAATACTTTTTACTAATTTTCTTTTCATTCAATGCTTAATCTTTGGACTAAAAAACAACATTAAGAGTATCAGCAATTTACATGATAAAAGCAAAATTTGTAGTCGTTTTCAAAAATAAGAAAGTGTACCTACTTTGAAATGAGGGACTGATATGTTTAAATTAACTTGTTTATTCTCCCGGCCATGAATGGCTTTGTGTATATGATTCAGGTACAGAATTCTGCCTGTGCCAGTAAAACTACTCACAAATTAAGTTAAAAACGATAATGCTGTTTAAAAGGTATGATCACGTCAATTTATTTGGGCTGGAGAGTTGTGGGTTCGATTTTCATCTCGTGCAAACATAAGCATCTTAAAGTAATTTACTCTTTTGGGTATAGTTACCATGACCTTGATAAACAAAGTTTAAATAAGGAATCGGACGGATTTATACGAGGATCTATTGATTAAGTAATTAAATTAAGAAAAGCGCGAATTTTTTTAACAATTAGGCTAAAAAATTTAACAATAATTAACGCGAAAAAAGAAGTCTAATTAACGATTTGGTATCACCTAATTTATAATACATGCATGAATGTAAATATAGAATTTAAGCAATATGTGATAAATGTGAGGGAAAATAATAATATTGTCAGATGGAAAAATAAGTGGCCGTAGAAGCAATATTATTGCTTTCGATTGAGCGAGAAATAAATTATTATTATTATCAAAAATGTATTCGAAAGGAGACATTTAAAACGAACAATCCTTGAAGTCGTAATTGTTAAGTATTATATTGACATAAAAGCCCTGCATACTTCACTTTATTCCCTTGAAATTAATTTATCAATAAACGCAGCTATTTATAGTTGGAAATGATCTACCATTAAATTATTCCAGAAATGGGAATCATTTTTTTAAGAATGATTCCTAGGACTAGTTGTTTCACAGAATTTTAACAATTCATCATATTTCATAGTTAATATTCAAGTTCAGTTGAAGTTCTATTCAAGTTTTCGTATCATTTTAGTTGAGTGAAACAACTGACCAATAATGAAATAATAACGGAACTTGAATAGAACATTTCCAGAACTTACAAACTAACTTTGAAATTCTATGAATTGTTCAAATTCTGTTAAACAACCCGTCCTTACTCTTTTACAGACTAGTTCTTACCTGCGCCTACTTAACCTTACTCTAATATAACTCTACCACCGGGGTGTGCAGTTATCTATGTCAATGCAATCATAAAATGACAAAGTATTTATATTATTCGTCTTGTGCATTTAACAAGTTCCAACTGTATCATTTGACACCCAAAGGCGATGCGGTAAACGGATAAAGGGCTTGTAAATCAGCAAATTAATGTCTATAGTTATTTATTTATTCTAGTTATTTGACTCCAATTTTCAAAAGGGGTGACAAAAGTGATCCACGTAATTACATACATGAACTCTTTGAAAGCCTAATACTGAACCAACTTTTACACAAATAAAACCTGTAATATCACCTTACCAGTTTGGATTTATGTCAGGTAGAAGTACCTACTCTTTCCAACTTAATTATGTATGAAGATTTTATAACCAATGCGTTCAAAGAAAAACAAGTAGACTGTGTTATATTGATTATAGAAAAGCATTCGATAAAGTTTCTAAGACTTGGTATACGTGGCAACATATTTGCCTGGTTTAAAAGCTATCTTACCGGTAGACAGCAATTTGTTTAAATAAAATCCTCCCTGTCGAAAAAATATTAGAAACAAGTGGAGTTCCGAAGGGTTCATAGCTTGGTCCAATCTTGTTTATAAACGATATTTCAAAAATATTTCATGCTGTGTTTATCTTACTTTGCGCTGATAACTTCAAAATGTTTAGAATTATTAAAAATATTTATACTATTGTAACATTTAATTTAACAGATAATACTATCAAATTGTTAGTTTGGTGAAATAAAAATAGACTTTACTTAAATATCTCAAAATGTCAAATAGACAGATTTTCTCTAATACAAAATCCAGTGATCCTTAATCACAAGTTTGACAATACCATCACAAGTTATTATAAGTTATGATAAGGATTTTAACTGACTTAATATTTGTGCATACGTTTTTAAATGATGTAGTTGATAGAATCCAGAATTGCTTTCATTAATAAGCTTTCGGATTTCACCACGTAATACTAAAAGTCAGGATTTATTTCAGTGCAGAAATTCTACCACGTGTATTCCCATTTGCCCAGAATGAAGAGAAATAATTATATAAAAGTCAGTCGACATCTTCAATGTGTCACTAATATACAAAATGTTGTTACCGAGGCAGTTCAGCTATGTGTGATAAATACGGTATAATTATTACTATTCACATATAAAAGCTCACAATAAGGTGTAACGTTTTTACCTTCACGCCCAGATAATAAAATTTGTTTTATTTTCGTCAATTTGTATTCATACATTAACAGATTGGGAGTAGTTCACAGATGTTTGAGTATTTATTACCCGCATTGATGGGGCAAATTCCACTGAAAATGCAAGAATGCCCGTGGTTAAATAATCTGAAGAGATTTCGACTGTTGGTAATGGTGTACTTTATTATCCGGGTGTTGATTGTATCGGAGGTCGGCCCTTTTTTAAAAGTACAATGGAATATATAAATGAAAACTCGCATGTTGCTGCGTTGGTACAACAGGAAATTAAAATGTCGATATACCGGCCATAACTAGAAAGTTACAATTATTCCGAAAAGGCCGTATAAAATTTTTTGACTTTTCTGCAAGTCTATTGGTGGCGCAGTGGTTAGCGCGTTCGCCCGGTAAGCGAGAGGTCCTGGGTTCGTGTCCCAGATGTGTCAATATCTTTTTCTGATTTTTCTGTTTTCAGATTTTCGATTGAATTTCGCTTATATTGTCTTCATTTAATTAAATATTACAATTTGAGGTTTTACTCATAAAGTTAAAATAAAAATAAAAATATTCATCCTAGACTTGCAGAAAAGTCAATTGATGTCGCATATTAAATAAAATGGATAAAGATTTATCCAGACACTATCTAGAGAGCATTTAGTTCGGGTTTGAATCTTGCAATCATACATAAAGATAGCAGCCAATAGTATATGCGTTAAGAAAAATGAAGATAGTGTGGGTGGTTCTTAGTCGAAGTATGATACAGTTAAAAGTGACCGAATTGGATATCGACACGGTGGCGCAGTGGTTAGCGCGTTCGCCCGATAAGCGAGAGGTCCTGGGTTCGTGTCCCAGATGTGTCAATATCTTTTTCTGATTTTTCTGTTTTCAGATTTTCGATTGAATTTCGCTTATATTGTCTTCATTTAATTAAATATTACAATTTGAGGTTTTACTCATAAAGTTAAAATAAAAATAAAAATATTCATCCTAGACTTGCAGAAAAGTCAATTGATGTCGCATATTAAATAAAATGGATAAAGATTTATCCAGACACTATCTAGAGAGCATTTAGTTCGGGTTTGAATCTTGCAATCATACATAAAGATAGCAGCCAATAGTATATGCGTTAAGAAAAATGAAGATAGTGTGGGTGGTTCTTAGTCGAAGTATGATACAGTTAAAAGTGACCGAATTGGATATCGACACGGTGGCGCAGTGGTTAGCGCGTTCGCCCGGTAAGCGAGAGGTCCTGGGTTCGTGTCCCAGATGTGTCAATATCTTTTTCTGATTTTTCTGTTTTCAGATTTTCGATTGAATTTCGCTTATATTGTCTTCATTTAATTAAATATTACAATTTGAGGTTTTACTCATAAAGTTAAAATAAAAATAAAAATATTCATCCTAGACTTGCAGAAAAGTCAATTGATGTCGCATATTAAATAAAATGGATAAAGATTTATCCAGACACTATCTAGAGAGCATTTAGTTCGGGTTTGAATCTTGCAATCATACATAAAGATAGCAGCCAATAGTATATGCGTTAAGAAAAATGAAGATAGTGTGGGTGGTTCTTAGTCGAAGTATGATACAGTTAAAAGTGACCGAATTGGATATCGACACGGTGGCGCAGTGGTTAGCGCGTTCGCCCGGTAAGCGAGAGGTCCTGGGTTCGTGTCCCAGATGTGTCAATATCTTTTTCTGATTTTTCTGTTTTCAGATTTTCGATTGAATTTCGCTTATATTGTCTTCATTTAATTAAATATTACAATTTGAGGTTTTACTCATAAAGTTAAAATAAAAATAAAAAAAAAAGAGTACAATTTTATTTTCGGTTTCTGATTATTTTGCGGTAAGCTTATTCAAATTGGTCATGCCAAATTTGCTTCGGGAGTGTACGATGAGCGAGCGTGTAATGTTACCACATCAAATTGTATAACAAATGTGTAATAAATATATTAGACATGTCCATAATGCGGCGCAAGTTTGGGCAAATTAATAAACGTGTAAAAATACGCTTTGTTGCACAATGTGCAATTGGTGCATTGTAATTTGATAACGTGTTTCTAAACTTCAACTTTCTGGACTATCGGCAATTCGGATTGCAAGGCACAAAGAGATGTCAGATATTAACAAAAATATCGATATATCTAACTTGTTTTGCAAGTATAGACCATTTTCAACATTGTAAAAGATAATCGGCCTTGCGTGGGATGTAATCGTTACAAATTAATGATATAGGGTACTTATGAAATTGTGTGCTCCACCCTCTCGTGAAATCATTAGAAATTACTTCATATTCTGCATTTTTAAATATGTTGTAAGAAGTATTATTAAAATGACACGGAAGATACTGTGAACACGCACCAAAGATAATTTTACACAACGTTAAAACATTCGAGAGTGATCCCACAACGATGACTGTGTTAAGGCGAATCTCCCATGTGCTTCAAATGCGTGAAATTGATGTCGGATTTTCATCAGTTCTGAAAGGGGCCAAATACGACTTATGCGGAGGTGGATACGTATCATACGGTGATAAATAAATATTAATTCATCACCACCCGCGAATTTTCACCAATAATCCCTGCAAATTTCGCGCCATTTTCCAATTTGGGAGGCGGATGTGGTTACCGCCGCCCGACAACCATTTATTGGAAAACCAATGTCCCCGCCAAAGATCATCCCAGGTATTATTTCACCCGCAATGCTTTTCACCGCAATATGGCATAATGTCCCAAAAGTAAATGGTGACTTAGCAGGGATGCCCGGGTTTACAGGGGGAGAGGTTTGTTCTGTTTGTTTAGGAGGGATGCTTTTGCCAACCTACTGCGTGGTAGGCCGGATTGGGAGAGACTGGTTGAGGAATAACTTTTTTACCTCTCCAGCCGGACTGCATCGGCTTGCACCGCAGTGGGAGGGATGGATTCATGGTTCGTCACACCTGAACGCGTTGACCCCTAGATTCCTATCCACCCCATAAACGCTTTTCCTTCCCAGAACTATGGGTACCGTTGCCTCAGGAACCATTTATTGGATAACCAAAACCTCTACCATAGGTTACCACAAGTGGTTCGCTACGTTTGGTGACTTAGCAGAGGTCATGCCCCTTTCCTTCCCAAAACTTCCTTTCCCTAAAAATACCCTCCAATGCAGCATCCCCAAAAGATGACATAGGTCCTGAGGGATTTTTTTTCCCTCAGGAGTATGTGGAGATAATGTGAAAAAAAGCAACACATTTTATTAAAACTTACAGTAGTAATATCATTCTTACCGTTCGTGTTTGACTTCTGATACATTAATTAACTCTACGCCAATTGAAGAGAAGAGAACGATTTTTTATAGATTTTTTTTATTGAGGGCAATTAATTTCGGTTCTCATTAATAAAAGTATAACGAGAAAGTATGTGGTAACTAGACAAGAAACCACGCAGGAGAGTTCAGTAGGGTAACTAATGGTTCGGTTAGCGGCAACTGTTACTGCTGGTGCGGAACGTTTTCATTTTCGATTTCAGTATTGGAATGTTAAACGTTACGGAGAAAACGTTTACTGCGAGAAATTATAATAATTACCGAACGAAAGTGAATACCGAACAAATGGATAATATTACGCATCGCATGAAAGTTCCTTAAAACGCGAAAAAAATGAAAGAATCTAATTTTTGTAAAATGTAGATCGTGCCAGGTGTGTGCCAGGAAACCATGCGGCGTTTTGTCCATACAAATGTATTCCCAAATTTCCTCTCTGGATTTTGATACCACTGCAAATATTCTCTAACACAATATAGATATCGACCACTAGCGTGTTTGTACGTGTTGCTTTTTTTGTAAGTTACTTCTTATAGGAGTTAGGACTGTCCAAAAATTGTTAAAATTGCCTGGTTTTGAACGCCATCAACACACGATTATTATACAAACTAGACAATGTATCAAAAAAAGCAAAACGTACAGACATAGGGTATTTTCTTCCTATACAGTTAGTAAAAAAAATCTTGAAAATCGGTCCTGTTTTGGAGGAGAAAAATGGGAACTACAAAACCTCGATTTTGATGATTTTATTTTGAACTGCAATTGTCCCTTTCGCTCAGTATTCGGGTCAGTATTGTTCTGGTATCTCAGTATCTCGGCCGGCGTTTCCCGGCGGTAAGGCTCTTGACTTGCACACCAAAGGTCGCGGGATCGAATTCTGGCGTGGCAAAAGAATTTTATTTGATTAATTTGTGTTATTTCACAAACCATTCATTTAAAATAATATATAGTATATTTGCGGCACGTTCCAGAGTGGAAGATACTCTCAGTATCGCCTTGGTGTAAGACCACCCTTCAGAATTAAAAAGTTGCTTAAAATGGCATTAGCCGTGTTTGGTGACCAGATCTGAATAGCCAGGTACTTCCCCACCTCCCTCTTCCCTATCTCCTTCCCCTCCCCACCACCTTCAGCCTCACAGCATACCCCAATTGGGGATGCCATAGTCTCACTGGCTTCAGACGGGAGCAGTTGGGACTCTTGTGCGGTATTCATATAAAAAAAGAATCATCATTAAGAATTGAAACGTTGTTGAAATGGTTTTACACGTGTTTGGTGACTAGATCTGAATAGCTAGGAACCTCCTCTCCCCCATCTCCTTCCCTTGTTACCTTCAGCCTCACAATGCCCCAATGCCGTAGTCTCACTTGTTCCAGACGGTTGGTAGCAGTTGGGACTCGCATGTGCGGTATTCACATAAAAAAAAGTGTTAAAATTTGTTTTGTTTTTCAACCGGAACCTCTTTGCTCAGAGTCAACGATCTTACAGTTCTGCTACGGAGGCCATCGGATATAACCCTTTCATGCAATATGTTACTCCAGTGATTATTTTTGGATATAGAATTCTCAATTTCGAAAATTACATGTGGAAGCACAGGTATCTACTAAACTTACCTCTTTGAAGGCAATTTCCAAAGGTTTGCTTATTTATTTATTTACATAGAAACAGACAGTACATTGATTACAGTGGTGAGAAAATTTACAGATATTAAGTAATATTTCATAATGCGTACCTATGATATGTTTCTTTGTTGTGTCTTATTTATGATATGTACATTTAGTAATTATCGGGTGATGTTCGTAGTGGGTAGGTGTGTGTGTGAATGTGTGAGTATGTTTGTAGATGTGAGAAGTGGTGATGTGCGAAGGGATATGGATGGGCATTGAACTGTTTGTATTATTGTAATGATGCTCTTTTCAAATTTGGGCAGTGAATCGGAGAAAATGTCGATGTTATAGTTTAGGCAAATATTATTGAATGTATGAAGAGCACGGCTGATTGGCGAATTAGTTGCTGCATTTGTTTTGTAATTAAGCATGTGGATTAGTTCAGTATGGCGTGTACGTCTTAAGGGTATACATTAATTAGGGAAAGAAGTTCGGTACAGTCGATATTATCATTGAAAATTCTGTCTATAAATGTTAAATCAGCTATTGCTTGCTTTTGTTGCAGAGTTTGAAATGTGCATTGAAAGTTATCGTTGAATTTGAAGGTAAGCAGTAGTTATTTTGTTTTTCATATTTCTAATAGAGGCGTACATTTCTTGCAACGATACATCTTCGATCAATCCATCTGCAGAAGGATTTAACCATGGCGATACAATCAAAGTGAGTCAACAACGTTGCCAGGTGGTAAGGAAAATCACTGCTACATTTTTTTCAATCACTGAACCCTGAAGGCCGCCTCACATCCGCGTGGACTGTACCGAGCGTACCCCAAGAAGGCCAAATCGCTAGCGTCGGTGTACAAATAACAATACTCATGGACAAGGATTAAGAAATATGTATCATTAATTGTTTAATTCAAACAGAAGTAAGCTTAAGACGGGATACAAGGCTCCTCAATCATTACATCCTGATCATTAAGAGTACAAAAAAGAATCGGATTTTCTGTTGGTTTCCTACTTTTTAAAATATATAACTACACAGAAAATATAATTGCTTGGCTAAAAAAAATAAGATCATTGTCAGTTTGCGTACCTACTAATTTTAAATTTGTATAATAAAATAATCTTTCTTTGTTTTTCTGCTAGCAATCCAGAGTTACTAGTATTTATAATTTAATAGAACTTAGCAATAATTCTTGAAACAGTTTTTACACTTCCCAAATAGAAACCGATTATTAAATATAAAATTTACACAACCATAAATAATGTCTCATTGCAAGAGGGTTGAGGAAATATCTGGTACAACAGAGGAAAACATAGTAAGCATACTTTCATATTTAATGAGGTAGCGGTAGAGTTGTCCGTTGATTAATCGGAATTAATTTGTTATTTCGCGATATGCGATAGAAACAGTACGTGGTACACAGAAAATATTATCCTTTCAATTAATAGAAATAACTACCACATTAACATATACAGCGAATACAGCGAGCTATCACGGTTAATATTTTAATATGGCAAGTTCGTGTTTGGCTACTAAAAACCTTTGGTTGGTCGACTAAAGTATCGTTGTTTATTCTGAAAACAGAACGGCACGACTAATCCGAAGCATATAAGTTGAGATATCTGAACCAACGCCCGGTGGAATGCCACCGACTTCAAGGACACCCATTTACTTTGCATTGGTCAAACGCTGATCTTAATTTCTATAAAATGCAGATTGCCTTGATCCCTTATCCTACTCAAATAAACACGAGTGAGCACTGTTGAAACATAAAAGAATCGCAGCTTCAATGTATTTTTATCTAATTTTGTACGTTTACGATCATTCCGCCCGCGTCATGATTGTTAATTAAACCTTTACAATGCTTAAAATACTTTCGCCACAATAAATCTGGTTAGTATCAGTCGCAGATATATTATGATCTGGAAAAAAAAGATTAATTTGATTGATTTGACAAGATTAAAAAAGTTACTGCTAATTCAATTTAGTAGGCAATGGCAAAAAAAAAAAATAATTGTTCAGCTACAGCAGTCAGTACGACAATCTAATTTTTCCATCAATTAAATATGATTTTTTATCGGTTAAGAGCTAAAGTAATTACTTGAAGGCGTTGAAATATCATAATATGATTATGAAACGATCTCGGCTACGATTCAATTATGAACAATTCGAGATCATTCAAGCGGCTGTTCTTTGCGAAACGGATACTTTTTATTACGTAACCGCGCAAAGATCTTTGTGGTCGCTTGATTTAAAATTTTTATTTAAAAAATATGTACACTTGACATTGCTGGCTAAAATGCACACTCGTTAGCCTGGATAGAGAGGCCCTTGTTAAACCGATTAATGATTTGCTTTAAGCTTTTTTGTGAGGCTTACAATTTTCAATAAACGTTTATGATTTACAGAAAGATCTATTTAGCAACACTGGCAATTTGAAATCAATTTACTGATTGATATGCCTAACGAATGGACTTAATCGAAAAATTCGTTTTCAAAGATACATGAATATTAACTAGCAAGAGTATGCAATGTTTTTATCCAATTTGCGTCTTTGATACCAAACGGTATTTTAATTACCTACAGCATATATCATGGAAAGTTATTATGGATTAAACTGTTTTCCAAACGAAGAGTTGTGAAGAAAACTGAAATAAATTTTCAAAGGCTGAAATTGAATTAATCTTGTTACTCAGCGTTAGATTCGTGGTTACATTTTGGAGGCCGTGTTGTTCAAATTATTTGAAAAAACAATACGAAAAAGTTCATATACTATTAAAAGAAACACATTCATGCGGTGAATGGCCAAAAAAGTTAATTTATTAAATAAATACATCCTTGCCCTGAAAATTTCTGATATCTTTAAAATTATACCAAAGATTGTATCAGCGGATACTTTATTGAGGGTTAAGGTTCTGCTACAGATGGATGCGTTTTCGTAGCGTGGTTGTTGGTGCTATTTTCCCCGAGGAACCGGGGTAATGTGGAATACGCCAATTCTTTAACGTGCTCTAATTTTGTGTTCATAGTTCTTTTAATTATATTTATACTTTAAAATGTCAAAAATTAGATTAAAGATAAACGCTAGTTCTTTAATTCGTATACTTTATTTACTAATACTTGCATTGACAGAGGTTAATTCGGCATATTTAATTTTCCTACGTTTTATTTGCTCCCACTTTAATTTTTCATTGCTCCCACTTTAATTCTTTGCTCCCACTTTAATTTTTCTTTGCTCCCACTTTAATTCTTTGCTCCCACTTTAATTTTTCTTTGCTCCCACTTTAATTTTTCTATGCTCCCACTTTAATTCTTTGCTCCCACTTTAATTTTTCTTTGCTCCCACTTTAATTTTTCTTTGCTCCCACTTTAATTCTTTGTTCCCACTTTAATTTTTCTTATTGGGTTTATTACTCTCTGAAATAAGGGTCAAACATTATTTGATACAAAAAATGCATTTTAACTAACTAACTAGCCATCATGCCGTTTCCCAGCAGGAGTAGATAGAGATGCTATACCGCCACACAACTCTGTCTCGGCACGCACTCCTTGCTTCAAACATATTCATACATCGTCTCACACATTCTCTTCTGTTATTCTGACTCTTGACTAAATCGGTAGACTTGTTTAAATTGGTAGATTTATTTTCACATATAGAAACCGATAACCGATACCAAATTTAGTAATTTTACTCCAATGTGACTCGTTGTTATCTTGTTCTTTGATATTATACGACTTGTTAATAATTTAATGAAGTGTAAAATACCGCACAGAGACCAGAAACTGAAAGTTGTGTCTTGCGGTATGTGGTAAGATGAAAGTGCTTTATATAAGGTACTGAGATAAATGAATTGTTTTACTATAATAAAAGGGTTATATTTGCTCACTTCTCCTAAGGTCATATCGTGAATTATCACGGGAACACGATGGAATTTCTCAATAATTGTTGGCCATTGTCCGTACAGTGAACAATGATTTATATCTACCACCCAAGTTAGAGATGTGTTAATAGTTGGCCATTTGAAGGGAACATGACTTGGTTTTATTTATTTATACTTTATACAACAGCACGAGACTTGAGAAATAATATTAAATGGTAGGATTTTATAACTGCGATTACAAACATTGTTCAAAGCTGGCAGTTCCTGGTATCCTTGTACGCCGTTCAAAGTGTCAAATGCAACACCATATTACATCTATTATTTAATTAAATTCATATATCAAGTTAATAACACGTACGTATATCATATTTTTTATATCTACTCAAATACTAATTATTCTACATTGAGTAGATTCGTGGTGGTTGAAAATGTTAAAATCTGAACCATTTCCGTGATGCCACACGAGAGTATTAACTGTAGCATGTTAATGAAAATCGGAATTTTATCAAGCACGAGAAGGTTGGGATGAATCTGGCTATTCAGACCTGATCACAGAAAATAGTTAAAGACATTTTTACAATGAATGAATGATTGTAAATATTCTTGCCAAGTAATCCATTAATGTTTTACTGTGATCCGTTCCTACACAACTGTTGAATAAGTGGCAATAAACGCGATGACTTTGGTCTGAAACAATATTATGAGCTTCTTCATAAAGGAGTTTACGATCGCAATACGTTTCCTCACTTTCTCGCACAAAACCATTAAAAATTGTTTTCATTTACTCTTGTAATGCGTTCGACTGCTTTCATTTACCGGCACGTTGGTTGTAGTATAAAAAGACAATTGGCCGAACGAATAATACATGTCCAAAATTGAATAACAGGTTGTATCGAACTACTTCCGAAAGTAAAAGTATCTATGCGAGATATTACAAGTCAAGAGTTCGGTCGATTCCAGGTGTTCTTAACCATTGTGGCCACCTGCCATTTTGTCCAATTTTCCAGTGGAATGCAGACTTAAGTACGTAAGAGTATGTAAGTACGGACAAAATATTTAACCGCTGATTAACAACATTATTTTCTTTATTAAATGAAATTAACACTTTGTCGTCAGGACGAAAAGCTTTAAAACTTTTGCATTGAAAAAGAATGAGATCTTCCAAAACCGAAGATTTAACCAAGAATATGTATGGAGAGCAAGAACTGCTTTTTGCGTCTTATTTGTAACTGTTAACGTACATTATTTTATGATCTGAATAAACAAACCAAAGCAATTCAGCCAAGCTATATAAATTCCTCTCACGAAAATGTATTCGAGACGGTTCGTTTCAATGTGCAGAAGTCTAATAAGCACAATACCCTGTTTGTATTTATAAACATATCAACCCACGTACCAGATCCTGATTCCACAGGCTGCTGAGCCGGAACTCAGATGCTGGTACTAACAGAAGCCGAAACAATAAATCTATATTGAAGTCTCCCCAAGAAAAACGTGTTTCTAAGATAGGTAATTAATAACGTTTGTTTATGCACTGATAACCCGTGAGACTATTAACCGAGTCATTGCGTATTATATCACAAGCGTAGCATCGAGGTAATTCTAATAAGATATTATGAGCTTCATACGTAGAGCAAATTTAATTTAGCTTCCGTATTCATTATAACACCTGGAATATTATGGAATAGCTAAAATATATGTTAATATTGCATAATATCGAGGAATTGGTACATACTTGAGGTCATCCACTAAAAATTATCTTATATTCATTGATCTGTCCATCTGTTCATCATTACTGTTCATACGAAGCAATTGAGCAGTTAGCTGTTGTTAATAATGCATTTATATTTTATAATGCCCTACAGTGTGGGATGAACGTAGTACGTGGGATGCCATGACAAGCCTTGCATAATGTGTATCCCAATATCTCAACTGCCGAAGGGCGTACTTAACGGATTTATATATTTTAATAAATTATTGTGGATTTCCTTGATCTAAACAAATTTTGCAATATTTGGAGTTGTATAGTAAATTTTCGAAACCTTTTTTGATAAAGATTTTAGAAAGTAAACGTTTTTTACTTCCGGATGTTTAAATCAACATTTTCACTCTCGTTTAAGTTATCGGAAGAGTTATTTTTAATGTATTAAAAACAAGTTATTTTTAGGTTTTGCTGCTCTTGTGAGGTTGTTCATCATTAAAGATCTTTTCCAAAATGAAATCTTTACGTGTACGTTAGTACGAACATGAACAACTTTTAAACTACTAAAGGTAAGTTAAACCTGGTTTTAAACTATTTTAATTAACACAACAAATATATTTTTAAATAAGGCACTTTGATTCATTTTTATAAATTCTAGTAAAAATCTCACAGCTTCATAACTCATGATGAAAATATTACGAGCTGACAACAGTTGGGTCTACATACTGCCTAGATTTCATGATGCCACCTTGCACTTTGCAGTAGGATATACAAAATATTGTCCACCTTTTTGTATAGTTTTGGTAAAAATTTTAAACGAATAGTAACACATACCTTTCAAGCTAATTGGTAGTAAAAACAATGCCTTTCAACAAAAAGCAATGTTTCTATGATTTTAACTGTTAATTACAGTGTTTTTTTTGTATTTACTGCTTTCCAATCCTTTGTTTTAACAACAAAGGCAGTATTATCCTTGAATAGGGCCATCGGCCAACAAAATCATACATTTGCTTGACCGGTTCGCGAAACGTGCCAAAATATTTTTCACGCTTCGGTGTTCATGGCGCGCCATGTGGGCATTTTAGACCAATATGGGTATAGCTTCACATATAAAAAGATACCTGTAAAATTTGCTTTATAGAGGATGTTCGCTATAACGGTACCACTCCGCCAAACAACGTGCCCACTTCCGCAAACAAATTATATTTCTTATGTCCAGTGATTTTGATTACACTAGGTAGGAACCAATAGAGGGAGCAAACGAATATAATATATCATGTAACTTTCAGATGAAAAAAATTCTACTCCAGGATGAGATGATATGCTAGAGATTTTTTTTTACATTAGCTCCACATAGGAGATCTGTGTGAAGCTAATGGAAATCATCTTTGGGGATGCCGTGTGAAAGGAGAGAAAATTCTGGAAAGGAAAAAGATATGAGGGGTGGGTAGAATCTGGGAGTCAATGTGTCCAGGAGTAACGGACGTACGAATCCAACCCTCCCACTGCGGTGCAAGACGATGTTCTGAGAGAGTCCAGCTGTAGAGATCAGAAGGTCTCCCTCAACCAGTCCCTCCCGATCCTGCCGGACCCGACCCGGAACCCGGGCACCCCTGCTAAGTCACCAAACGTATCGAATCGGGTGGGTGACCTGTGGCAAAGGAGTTGGTAATCCAATAAATGGTTTCTGGGGCGGCGGTAAACCATCGTAAATGTAACCCATCTCCCAAATCGAAACGAAGATTACACACGCTAAATCATAAATTGTTAATATGAGTAGATTATTAGTATGGACAAGTGCGCATTGCTAACCGATCATCAGTATTTTTTTGTTTTATTTGATACAAAGTTTTAAACATTTTATAGCGTACTTTAATAATGTTAGCCTCACTGGGTGGCTTCCCCGTATCGTGTAATCAATTGAAAGTGATCCTCATTTATCGTAATTGAAATGTATAACCTAATCCATCCAACATTTAAAAAATCTGCTTGTTTGCTCATGGCATTGCTCGACTTTGACTTGACTTTAAGAGCGTTTAACCAGCCAGCGGACGAAAATCCACATTTCGTCGAAAGTTGTTCTTACGATCGTGCAGGGCGGTTACAATGAGAAAGATTAATTATTCTCCGTATCAGCTTTTTAAAATTATAACTCAGTATCGAATTTATTTCAATCCAAATTAGCTTTAATGTATACCTTCATCCAAAAATGCTGAAAGGCGTGATGATAAAACCATTAAAATAATGTACTTTTTGTAATTATTTTTTGATTATAAGTATTTATCATTTTTCAATAATGCCTAAATTTAACAAGAATGTTAAAAAAATCTGAAATATATTAGTTTGTAAGTGCGCAAATAAATACACAAATGGATCAATTTTCGTCAAGAAACACATGTACCTACATATTTTTTAATGATTTTATTGAAACTAAAATTAAAATTCTAAAACATGCGTTTTGCTGGATAATGTATTGATTTATTTTACTGCATGATTATATTATTTGAAATGGGTGTGGTATAATACAAAATCTTTTTTGAAAATTTAACAAATCTATGGAATAACCTTATTATACTAAAAATTAAAACATTTTCTCAAAATTTATTACATGCGAATGCTAGATAAAAGAACAATCTTTCGAAATTCATTTATAATTTTTTGTGGAAAACAGTCAATACGTCTAAAATCTGATTTGAAAATGACATATTTCTGGTTTTCTCTGGTAATGCCCTCTTAAAAAAGGTTTGCGTATAAATTCTAAATTAAAAAAAGCCAATAAATAAGACATTTATCTTTATTTATCGCTTGGAAGTTTGTACCTGCACGGAAAAAATACTTGAAATTTACCATTTCTACCTATTACTCTTTTTAGCAGGTGATTTTAGTGCAGATATCGTGATTCGTATGGTGCAGAAACACCAAATTTTGACCAATCTGGTGTATTTTATTTAAAGATTTTTAGGGGAAAAACCAACATACATTATTAGAATACCTATAAAAGCAATAAAACTTTTAAGACGCAATAAATTAATGTACCGTGAACGTAGGAATTCATTAAGGCAGTATTTATTTGTTTTGCAAAGTTGGAGTTCTTTTATACAGACTTGTAAATTTGACTTAACTAGTCATTGGATTGCACCGTATTCGCAATGAAAATGTGTGAACAAGGTGTGGTGAATAAATATTGCGTATCAATTTGCAACCGAAAGAGGTGGACATTTAAGAAAAAGGCATACGAAATAAGTGCATTTTGCGTAACTATTCAAGGTTGACGATAAAACAGTTAACAGATATCAAACGAAGTTTATACAATTTAGATTATTTTGAAACATTAAATTGTATTCGTTTTCAAAATTCATTCATCTATGATGCTACCCATAATCAAACAAGAAATCCTGCGTATTAGTTTTATTCTTTAACTTTGTGAATTAAGGACATTACTTTTTTATTCTTTTATTCTTTTGTCAGGTCAATTATAATAAATGTATTTTTTTTTCTTTTTTCAATAATTTTTGTACACACTTTTTAATATGCTCTTCGACAAACTAGGCAAATACCATAGTAGGCAAACGCCCTTACATAAGAGTAAGTCCTAAGTAGAGTAATAATTTTCAGAAGTAAACGCTGCGTTGTAATTCAGATAATTTGGAATGTTAAAATACCTTGTAAGTAAGTAAAAATAATAATTTATGGTATTTTATTCAAAACTAGCTGGTTCCTGGCATGCGTTGCTATGCCATTTAATAAAGAAATTGTTTTTCCCTGCGTATCATTTCCCATTCTTCCCGTTCCCCTTCCGCCTCCTCTTCTTTTCCGGTTCCCTTCCCCTCTCGCGTTCCCTCTCCGCCTCCTCCACCTTCCCTCACCCACTCCACTCCCCTCCTTCCCCCGAATCCCCCTTACGAGTTCCCCTCCCCCTTACCCCCTCCCGCGTTCCTTGCATTCATTCCCGGTACATTCAGCTTTCAAACAGCTCGCGTGCCACCTATTGCAATTTTTTTATACAAATTTCATAATGCCAGAGCTCACCAGTAGTTTTATACAAACCTTGTCCTAACAATAAAGAACACATAAAAAAAAGAATTATCCAATTTGGTGCAGTCGTTCGGAAGTTATGCGCGTACATACATTTCGGCGATTCATTTTTATTTATATAGAAGATAGAAGAAGAAGAAGATAGATAGATAGGTAGATAGATATAGATATTCGCAAAAAATTGCTCGTTTGTGCATGAAATATTTATTTGTGAAATACCTAGATATCTATTGACACAATTAAAAATAATTCTCACGATAATAAAATAAAAAAATTTAAACGTGTTTAACTAATCTTAATTTTTATAAGTATTATGTAATGTTGTACCTACTTTCTTTTCAAATATTATTTATATTCTTTAAAAATCTGCTCGTTTAAATGGTTTAATATAATCTTATAAATAACCATTCGTCTTAGCAAAGTAGTGTAAAATAACGATCTACGTCTTTATTCTGCGTAAAGAGAGCTAAATCAAATCATCATGACGTGTTCAATTCATTCCTGAATCATATTAAATAGAAATCATTATCTGACCGACAGCCTACAATAATTTCCAAGTTTCCACACCCAATTTTTTTCCAGACATTCGTAATTTAAATTCCAACGCACGCTCTACGTAGGAAAATACGATATTGTTGTTTAATTTTGTGGTCATGCAGAAAAAAATATTTCCCAAGCGACAAAGCTCCAGATACTGAATCTACTTCGAACGAATTATTTCGCAATCTGACAATAGATACAGCAGCCAACAACCAGCTGCCGAGCGAGTCTGCGTAAATGCGGCTTTTCTCATTCGGACACACGTGGAGATATTTAGGTTACTTATATTCTTTTAGTGAAATGCAGCCAACAGGTTAAGGTATTTTTAGTAATACCTGTTGCAACGAATGACATGTTATGCACGATATAAATCGTTTATGTAATACCTGACACATTAGTGTACGAAAGTACCTCAAACGTCCACAAGATATACCCTGTGGTTTATGTATAGATATGTCTTACGGACGTTAAACCAGACATTCAAAGCTGAATTGGAAAATAAAAATCCATGTGAATAAACGAGTATTTTAGTGGTTTTACTTGTTTTAAGCCTGCGATCTACCATTTTAAAGTCAGTAGCCTAGACCTAGACTAGACCAATACCCTACGGAGGCGTCTGTAAGACTGTTACGCCACATTAAGTAAAAGTCAATCTTACTATTTAGGTAGTTTGATCTGTGTGAGGATTAACTTTAACCTTCCTATTTTAATAAGACAATCCATATGTCATCTGCAATACTACAATTTGAGTCAAGACCACCCACATAAAGATAAAAATGATTTATTAGCTTGGAATCTTTTTTTCATTTAGTCCGTTACTGAAAAAACCTTCTGAACGTGCAGCGAAGGTAAAATAAATCAATAAAAAATGACTGAATGCCATGTAAAATTAATTGAAAACATTCTTTTGTACCTCATATCGGTAAAAAGTAGAAGTGAAACCCATTTTTACCGGCTATTGTGGTAATGGTAAACGTATTTGCAGATCCGTCAGATAAACGCTGCAATTGACAGCTGGGAACACAACTTCTTGTTTCCATTCAACAGAGTTAATAGTAGGCACGAGAAGAGAGCCGCTTAGCGCCGTTTGCCTTCAGCAAGAACCTTTCAGTCTGTGAGGAGTGTGGATATCTGCTCGAACTACTTAAGAGCGTTTAACCAGTCAGCGGACGAAAATCCACATTTCGTCGAAAGTTGTTCTTACGATCGTGCAGGGCGGTTACAATGAGAAAGATTAATTATTCTCCGTACCAGCTTTTTAAAATTTTAACTCAATATCGAATTTATTTCAATTCAAATTAGCTTTAATTTATACCTTCATCCAAAAATGCTGAAAGGCGTGATGATAAAACTATTAAAATAATGTACTTTTTGTAGTTATTTTTTTATTATAAGTATTTGTCATTTTTCAATAATGTCTACATTTAATAAGAATGTTAAAAAAATCTGAAATATATTGGTTTGTAAGTGCGCAAATAAATACACAAATGGACCAATTTTTGTCAAGAAACACATGTACGTACATATTTTTTAATGATTTTATTGAAACTGAAATTAAAATTCTAAAACATGATTTTGCTAGATAATATATTGATTTATTTTACTGCATGATTATATTATTTGAAATGGGTGTGGTATAATACAAAATCTTTTTTGAAAATTTAACAAATCTGCCAACGACCTATGGATATGGAATAACCTTATTATACTAAAAATTTTAAAAAATTCTCAAAATTTATTACATGCGAATGCTAGATAAAAGAACAATCTTTCGAAATCCATTTATAATTTTTGTGGAAAAGAGTCAATACGTCTAAAATCTGATTTGAAAACGACATATTTCTGGTTTTCTCTGGTAATGCCCTCTTAAACATTTACAAATCGTAGGCGGCAAGCTTTGTACTGCAGCCCGTTCATTCATAACTCATAACCGTAGGTTTAGAGGTACATAGCATCTGATAAGTGCACTGTTGTGTTTTCCCATTTATAATGCATGCGATTGATGCTCACATAATCATCGCATAGGCTTGGCATTATCTTGTAAAACACGTGCAATTGCAGACCTCCTACACTCAACATAGTGAGGTATGGATTGTCCGTTAATGTTTTTGGTAATGCCGTATAATTAACTTTGGAAGGTTGTCTAAAAACACGTGATTTTATTTTACAGCGAAAGTATTGTATTTTGTTAAAAAAAACGAAATCCAAAAATTAATCTGTCACCTAGCTTATTGATTGAAATGGTGTACTTGAAATATTCACGTAAACCAACCATTCATGAAACAGAGCCGAGATCAGATCGAGTAATGGGCAAAAAAATTGTCATTTTGGGAAAACCAGCTGATGACATCTTGGAAACCAATGCAGGCTTTCAAAATGGTCTAGCGTCAGTTGACGAATAGTTTGATTATACGCCCCCGATCCGCTCGGGGGGCAGTGATGCGCAAAGTACGGAAATCGCCGAAATGCCCGCCACAAGTCGCCTGCAAAACCTCCGTGGCTAAACGCCGAAATGTGAAAGCGATCTATCATCTACCATTACAAAGTATCGATCCAATTCTGCCGGCTGTTGAGTGTTCGTGAACGAACCCCGATCCCCTTCCTTAATGACTCCGCTGGAGCGGTTAATTATTTTCGGCTGCAACGCGCTATACAGAATACAGACTCTTGAAATAAATTAACGATCGAGCGATCGGCACCTCCTCACAATCGATTTCTCACTGCGTGCTGCAAAAAGTACGAATTTCTATTCATCAACTTTTTTTGTGAGATGACTCAGATTTGCCGGATACAGTCCGCGGAATATAGACAAAAAGTTGTTACTTGGTCGGATAGTAACAAGACACCCGACGGTTAACGAAACAATAAACCTTTTTTTACCGGATAAAGTTAAACTTACTGAAAGTCATTAAAAATTGAAATCATATTTCTTGAAAAATTATCCGATAATTATACGTAGTCCCTCCGTCATTACGAAAATGTTAACTATTTTATTGACTATACTACTCAAATAAAACCGAAGAGTCTGTACTACAATAATCTTTATTTTGAGCAAGGGGACATTATAAACTAGGTACGACTGTAAATTTTAAATTATTGAAGTGAAAACTTCTGTAGCACCGTTGTGATTTAAAACTCGATGAAAAGAAAAATAGCGACACTAAAAAGAGACAAACACATACATCTATAGGATTTAGCCTGCGAGAGAATGTATCTCCTCTTTGTGCGGTGCTTCGTAGCCTTCCCACTCTTGTTTACTTTAGTTTACTGAAGGTTTAACTTCTACCGTGTGAACTGCGCACTTGATTTTTTTAAGTGTTATTATTTATCTCATTAAAAAAGATACAAAACGATAAAAAAACATTTATTGGTCCAAAAGGGAAGAGAGTAGAAATTTATGCATAAATGTGATTTTTTGATAAAACATAATAATTATTAAGTAACAATTATTATAAGCAATAATTATCAGCCTGAAACACTCATCCACATTGAAAAATCTTCCGAGAAAAGATACATGACGCCAACGGGACTTGAACCCGTGTCCTCTCGATTGCCGGTCGATTGCTCTGACCACTGAGCTATGGCGGCTTATCTCGTACCCGCCAAATGATTCAATATATGCTAGTGTTTCATTCAACAATTACTGCTTATTATATTCACACGGACACACGGAGGACACGGGTTCAAGTCCCGTTGGCGTCATGTATCTTTTCTCGGAAGATTTTTCAATGTGGATGAGTGTTTCAGGCTGATAATTATTGCTTATAATAATTGTTACCCTTTGTGCTATGCATAAAAAATCTTGTCTTAAAAACGTTAGTTTTACAATTAAAAATAATAATTAATTATTAAGTAGTAAATTTTCAGGTTTACTGCGAAACGTTAGGATTAGAAATTGAAAGGATATTTTTTTCTTCACATTTTTTATTCGTACCGTTTTATAACCTAGTATGTCTTGTGTGTCTTTTTTAACATAGGTACATGCAAGTATAATAAATGAAGTAATCAGAACACCATTACAGCATATAATTAAAAAGTGAAAGACTTGTACAGCATTTAGTGGCGACTAGAAAAAATCAAGACAATTTATGTAGATGTAGATGTTGTTGATTTGCATTATTGCTACTACTAATTCCTATAATTAATTTCGGTATCAGCTAAAAACTTTCAAGTTGCGTTGTAATATAACGCTTTCGTGTGATCAATAATGACATGTAATAAACACACATGGCACCGTATAACAGGTAACAGACCAATGTTTCGATTAATCTCGCGTTTTGAACAACTTAATATCTCGATGTCTGCTGATTATATTTGATTAATACGTGAACAGAAAGTGTGAAATTGGAGTGACGGAGCATATTTTAGAAAACTCTAGTTTTTATTCATGTCGTTCCATCTAAGCGTCGTGTATTTAATTCCTCGGCTCGACATAAGCAAAATTTTTCTCTTACTGTGATGGTAGTAGGAGATTTTAAAATATGTCAGATTATGAATAATAACCCGTGAATGTTTACATGCGTGTTTTAAATAATTCAAAGGCGAGTAAATCCTAAAAGATATATCATAGCCATTAAACAAACTAACAACGCGTAACATTACGTAAGTTCAATGAACTTTTAATAAAAAAAATGTTTTTTTTTATCTCTCAGCCAAACGATAAAGTAGGTACCCAAAAATATTTAATTTTATGAATTAAAATTTCTTAATTCGAAATGTGTATTTGTTTTGTTCAAATGCTTGACAGATATTTAGGTGATTTTTTTAAAAATTATTTGTTTGGCTCTCACCCATTTGGTGATCTTGGCAATTTCTTAAAGTTAGTTACATATTTTTAAAATTAGTTACATTTTCAAGTATGTACGTTACTGAGACAACGTGCATGATTTCACTGAACGAGGTTCAGGGGACATTCTTTAGCGGCCCGTTCATATTATACGAGTACATACTCTGTAATGAAAGGGTACCCCTTTCATAAGCGCTGCTACATTTTTTGTTCGATTGGTATGAATATAACGTGTCTTATATTTGTATAATGTTAGTGGAAAGATGTCATAATTTTTCAAGTTTAGTGTAGTTCGATAGTTAAATTTCTTCTTTTGAAAAGCAAGGATCCTGAGGCAAATATTTTTGTTATTAAACTTGTCTTACTCAGCTTCTCGGTTAATATGGAATATTTCTTATTCAAACAGATAGATTTAGCTTAATTATTACGTTCTACCGGTATTTTAATGGAAGATGCTCCGAGGAACTAGCGTTATTGATCCCTTTGGCACCGGTGCATAGCCAAAAGCGTGCCCAACATATGTACACGGTTGACTAGAACCCTGTCGCTTCTTCGACTCGTTCTTGCGATTTGCCGGCTTCGGTGTTTCCTCCTTCCTACAATATGGGTCTCTTCAAAAACCATGTTCATTCCTTCCTCTCCTCAAAAAGACCTTCCACATAGCATCTCAGATGAAATACGCCCTGAGAGAATTTAATTTTCCTCAGGGCCTCCTGAGTGGAGTTAATGTAAAAAAAAGTAACAATAAATGCGGATGATTATATAGTCATGGAATTAGTACTAAAATCCTGGTATCAATGTTATTGTCTTTGTCGCTTGTCACTTGTTCAGTTTTAATTGGTATTTTTTCTGCGGAATCTCACGGACGCTGCTTCGCTCGAAACAAAAATTGAAAAACTACGGAAACAAACAAATAATGAAGTATTTATCTCACTAGTTACTTTTGTGTTACTGATTCAAGTTGAACGCGATCAACGCGCTATAAAACTCAAGAGAGCATTTGCAAGTTGGGAGTGGTGAATCAATTATTTTTTTGGTGTCAAGTCATTTTGTAAGAATCTAACTTCTAAATTAAGTAATTGACAGTCGTAACACCCAGAACTGAGCAATTACGAGATTTCAAGTAGAAAAAGAAAACACATTTTAGGAAATGCATTTCCGCGGTTGATAGCCCTTTATTGTTTCCCATACCATCTACTTCCTACAGTTATACCGTAAATTGAAAGAAGTTTTAATTGAACACTACATGTTTCAAACGGAGGTCGGAGCAAGAGTTAAAACTCTCACTGCCATGCGTGCAATACATCATAGTATCTAATTTATTAAAAAAAATTGTGATTTTTTTTACATTAGCTCTATACAGGAGGCCCTGACGAAAATAATTCCAATTAGTGCCAATGTCATCTTTGGGGATGCAGTCTGGAGGGTATTTTTAGGAAAAGAAGGAGAGGAAGTTCTGGGTAGAAAAAGCTATGAGGGGTGGGTAGGAATCTGGGGGTAGGAGTGACGGATTTATGAATCCCTCCCACTGCGTTGCAAATTTTCAGAGAGAGTCCAGATGGAGAGGTCACAGGGACTCCCTTAACCATTCTCTCCCGATTCGGCCTGTCATGCACCTGGTGGAAAGAAGCATCCGCCGCCAAGATCTAGACAAACCTCACCCCGTGAACTCATGCACTTCTGTTAAATCACCAAACGTAACGAACCACTTGGGGGAATACCGCACAAGTAAGACTATGGCATCCTCAATTGTGAGACTAAAGGTTATGAGAAAGATGAGAAGATGAGAAAGACGAGAAGATGATGAGAAAGATGTAGGTGGCTACCTGTCTATTTACGCACTCAATAAACAATCAGGCTATAATAACTAACACTTAAAACAAATTAATATAAATGAATTAGATTAACAATTTTTTCAACGTCTTGGATTGGACAGAAATAGGAGCTCATAGGTTCAAGTATCTCCACTCCAGTCGGAAAACTGTTATAATACTAACTAACATTGTGACATGAGTGGAAGTAATACGATACTTCGCTACGAGCTAGAATAAACAACACCATTGCAGACAATTATTTAGTTCACTGGGAACTAACGTTGGTAGAACGCACGCAATTTGTCAGCAATCAGTTGGTAGTTGGTACAGCGCACATAATATCATTAAATTATTTTAATCTTTCGATCGCAAAATAATAAGTACATAAAAATAAATTTTATTCTTAAGTGTGAGGGATCCTGTAGAAATTTATTTCCTATGTAATGATATAAGGTAATCAATACGTTTTGAATATACATGAGAAGGCGTGCGGTCATAGGAACAGGTAATGTTAATGTGAACTTCTAGGCAACTCTAATAAACATTACCAATAATTAGACTTACATTTGAACTGATTTGACAATTTTTGAAGTGAAAACTTCTTTAGCAGCGTTGAATTGTAATTTGAAACTCGATGAAAAGAAAAAGCTACGAACACGAACACCTATAGGGTTTGGCCCGAGAGAATGAGATAGAATAATCGATCTTCTCTTTATGCGGCGCTTGTAGCCTCACTTCTACCGCGTGTGAACTGCACACTTTTTGGATTCGCCGACCTGATGAGACACCGGATCACTGGAACCAGGTCGCGGCTAATGGTCTTCGGTATCATGGTGGTCATCAAGCGCCACTCCTGAGGTCCTGAGTGAGCGCTGGGTCCGAGCTCATTCGAGACCACGCCCTACCCAATTGATATATTTTTTTTATTCTACTTTTTTCTTTACTTAAATTTTACTGTGTAATGTATAACTATATGAGTGACGTGGGATTGCATTATTATCCCCACATCCTGGAATAAAATATTATTATTATTATTATTAACAAAAATTCACTGTATAACATACTAATTTATAATGACCAGATGAAAAATGATCCGGTTTTAATAAAACTGACAGACAAGTTATAAAAAAGTCTTAATTTGGCCATATTCTCCGGACGGCTATGTCCCGTTTAACCAGTCCACTTACGGATAAAACCCATAAAATTAATATGGTAAACGTGACAATGAATGGTGTTGCCACCTTTTACGGAAAATCATAGAAAATCAAAGGCTACTAAATTATGTTATGACCTCTGTTAAGTGACAAATATATTATTGTCCTAGCGAAAAAAGATCGTTAATTACGTTTTAAGTTGGCAGTTAGGCAGGTTCGATACGATAACGAATAAATTATATCAATTCAAAACGCTTTCCGTTCTTCGGTGCACGACTGTCTTGCGTTTTTTGTCATCGTGGTCTTTTTTCATTGAGTAAAAGTAGTAATTTGACAGTCAGTGTTGAACCGGTTTAGGGTCTTTGTGAGAGAGGCTGATGGGAAAGTAATATAGTTATTTGCGATCGGTGAATAAAAAACCGAGACAAATATATCTACATAGAACGGGTCGCGATGGCAGAACGCGAAACTGACCGATGCGATGCAACGGAGAAAGTTTTAGTAGACATTGCAAATGTTATTATTCCGCTCGGAAAGTTATTTTTGCTATAAAAGACGATGCAGAAAGTTCAATGAATCGCGACAACAGCGACAACTACGACAACTGTTATTATCAATTAAAAATCATTCAAAGTCATCTGTTTTCTTTTGCATCTTTTATACAAATTGAAAAATTATCATTGAATTCGCAGTCAAATGGGACAAAGAGGACAAATAAAAAACTCCGCTGTTTTGTATTATTTATTGGTACATATTTCAATGCACCATTTGCAATGTCTCTTTTTATTAAGTTAAGAAATGTAACTCTACTTTTTACTGACGTGCAGACGATAAGATATATTCATGAGATACAGTTTGATTAGAATTCGTCAATTTTATTTCTTGATCGTTTTACGTCATGTTAAATGTGAAACTTCGAAAAAAAAATTATTTTATGAAAAACACTTTTATTAGGAATGTATTTTACTTCATGATCTGAAATTATTTTTCTTCTATAATAATAAATATGTCGATCGGATTATTACTTTATTTTTGCATTAGTATTAGCCACTTTTTTCTAATTGAACAAAAAAATAAGCACAATATATCATTAGTGGCTTTCTTTACAGTCATTTAGACTATGGTTTCTACAAAGTTCAATAGCTCATTTTGGAAATAACGTTGCAAACTAGTAATGGCTTTGGCGTAGAAATACCTGCCGGAAATTTTTTGTAATTTTCACGACGGTAGTTTTCGCTACTTCACTCAAATATTTCATACTTAATATTATATGCTTCCGGATTGATAACGTTGGAAAAAATATATTTAAGCTCTTAATTAGATATAAAAAAATGTTTTTATACATTTTATTACAGTTTAACCAGCCTGCATGTTTATGAAAACACTGCAACTGCATTCTATAGCCAAGGGCCATGGCCACGGGATCCAGCAAACCATACCAATACTAAGATACGTGATTGCACAAACTTGAGAAGTTAGTGACAAGTGGATTTTCTCCTCGGGGCTTGGAGGCTGGGCGGACGGATGAGCCTCCGAGATTCTCTCGCCTCGCCTCGCAGATGGGATAACCGAGCGAACTCAACAAGGCGTGAAAACAAGGCTACACAGGCTTTATTAACGTCACTTGAGTCTTGAGTGAGCTCAAATTGAAGTACCTGAGCGTGATGTGTTAAATTCACCTGACACTCTTGATGGCTCAATTTTATATAGAGGAATGTTATTAATCGTCGAGTGATTATTTTTTCCATGATCTCAGTAAACAATTAGATTATTATCACAACCTTGCAACATACTTATGTACGTATTACAACTCAATAACACAGCTTTTTCTCATTTCAGTGAAACTTTCAAAGCCATCTTAAGATTAACAAATTGCTAATACATTTCTCATGTCATTTATAATCTTTCATATATTCTTTTGGTTCAAAACCCAATAAAATTGATGTATATTCCTCATTTCAGATGACCTTTCAAAAATGTGTTTTGATTAACAACCCAAAAAAGCGTTGCATATTAAAGATGAAATTTCAAGAGTCATCTTTTGTTTTATCAAATTAAGAATCGCAGTGTTTTGCAAGGCGTTTGTACCACGTTAACCTTGCTATTGTTATTTGAACAATAGTTTTAGTGAAGTTTAAGACCGTTTGTTTATAATAAAAACGTAGTCATTGAGGTCGAAATGTTGAAAACAAATTCTTGTTTGGATTTAGCTTATTAAGGAAATACGAATATCGTATTTCTAGAAGTACTCCAATAAGGACTCATTGATAGAATTATAATATTCTTTTCAGTTACAAGGTATTAAAGACAAGCCGCTTTACTAGGTATTTTATATACTTATATAGATAATTGGCTCATTCGTGAATGAAATCTTTGAATAAGTTTGTACAAAGAAGGTTTTCAAATAAAATTAGCATAAGATATCATTCAACCCGATTCAGAAAACGATAAAGAATCGCATCTATTAAATCACTCGAGCATTATGCACACGATGTTAATGGGGAACCTTGTTAAAACTCACCGTGTCATTAGTATAATTCCTACGCATCATAATAACATTACTTATTCAAATTCATTCAATTCACGTGAATAACCATCCGATAATAATTGGCTCTCGGATTCAGCGTGGATCAATGTTTATCTACCCGGTTTGTTGACCCATTAAGCGGTAACGGTATTCAAATATGTTAATATTTTATGTAAAGCTAATAATTTATCGTATTGTGTCAACGTGACGTTGTATAAATTAAAGCACGAATTCAAATGACATTCACAATATTATTTTCGTTAATGTTTGATACAATTTAAACACAATGGATGCTTTTGTGAGAGATGAAAGGATGTTAATTCCATTCATATGTCCAGCCAGAATACAATTAGTGAGTTAGAAAAGTGAAAATTTAACTTGTAATTGTCTTCTAAGCTTTTGTTTTATAAATACGTTAGGCAACAATATTATCCTTGAAATACATAAAAAACCAACGATTCCATATCATTTACATATGCCCAATATAATAGTATGCTTGATCTAAATTTCTAAATGTTATAATAAAAAGAAAATGATTGGTACATCGAAGATAAAAAAATATCACGTGAATACATAATAAAATGAAAACATTGAGTTTTATTTATTTTCGACAGAAGTATTTTATTACCACGGAACAATGGTTTTATTCGAGATCCTGAGAAAAAATCACATAAATAAGAGCTTGAAAAACAACGCAATTTCTTTCACATTCATGCACTTTCTGGCAGACTGACCCAGACAGGTTTAACGACGAGTATAATAAATCAGTCTTTTCTCGAGAAATTCGATAGAGCGATAATTATTCAAATTAAATTTTAAAACAATTAAAAACTTTCAGCTAACAAAAAAATAATTCTCATGAAAAAATAAAACACATTTTGAAATTCAAGGTATCCGAGATTAAAAAAAACTCCCCGTTACAACCGACTTAGCACAGAAGTCAAATCATTGGTTCTGGTTTTTACCTATTTATTTTTAACTAACAGAACTAAATACTACTTGTCTAAATTAAATCACAAAAAACAGCAAAAGCAATACGAAATTTTCTTATCTAAATAGATTGTTTAATGGCTCCAAATAATATTCTTGAATGAATTCGGAGACCATTTTCTAAACTAAAAATCTGAGACAATGCAAATATAATCAGAACTAAGAGTAAATGTTGGTTTCATAACAGTTAGGCGAATAAATACGTATATTTCAGGATGTTTAATTTAAAGATAGCGATCGACAAGGTATACCTTGTTCGTATATACTTGTATCTATATTATATACTGTATGCAAATCACCTTGTTTATATATTATTATCGATCTCGTTTCTCCGCTGGCTGTGTCGTGAATATTATATCTTGCGTAATACAAATCCTATCCAAAGTTGTGAACCGGTGAATGTAGGGCGCTGGTTCGAACCAGATCAGTGAAAGTTAACCAGGTGACAACATGGTCCATCGAGCAGCCAAAAACTCTACCGTTTATCTCATCGGTTTTTCCTACCATATAATATGAATATCCCAATTATAGTAATTATGAGTTCGTCACTATCGGACAATCGGTTGACTCACGATTTTCGAAATATGGTTCTGGCATCGAAATATTTAGACACCCATTAACCTTTCTCTTTTTATGAGTAACTCTATGGAATTTCATTGGAAGGTCATGTCAAAAAAGGGGGATAATGAAATTGTGGAAATGTTGATAATGTAAATGTATTTAGTTTTTACTCACCATGGATTGATTTAACCGCGTAAGTATAATTCGCATTTGCATCATACGTATTTAGATAGAGATAAAAAGTTGCAGGTTGTGTTCCGTACTAAATTTAATAATCTATTATTATTTATCGTTTTTGATATTCTCTCTTAACAGTAGACGTGTCTAACAGAAATGGTTTTACAGTAATTGTCAGGAATATCCATTAAAAATTAGTGTTACGTTATGGTATATTCGTCAAGCCGGATAGTAAATATAATTTTCCGATGACAATTTGTAACTTGATACCCAAAGCTAGCAATGCAGAAATTTATAAAAAATGAGGTTAACGTCTGTAACTTAATTTTACAGGCTTGTAATTTATGTATTTTAATTAAATTTTCACATGTAGCAAAACACTTTGTGGGAATACATAATTATAATAACACACGATAATATAACTTTGTTTCAATTCCACTTTATTATTTCTTTATCCAACCGGTTTCGGTTCATCCTAAACCTTCCTCGGGGGTGAATAAAAATATATTGTAAAAATAACAATATATTTTTATTCACCCCCGAGGAAGGTTCAGGATGAACTGAAACCGGTTGGATAAATAAACAATAAAGTGGAGTTGAAACAAAGTTATATTATTGTATTTATTATATTTTAATTAATTAATTTATTTATTAGGGTTTTTTCATAAAACAATTACATTAGTGTTTTCAAATTTTCACAGTAGTATTCGCATATCGCGAAGCAATTTTACCCATATTGACATTACATTAATAAAATGTTCAAAAAGAAAACGTCAAATAAAAATAAAAGTGAAAAAAGCAGGAGTCCGAGTTGTTTCACAGAATTTGAACAATTCATCAAATTTCAAAGTAGAAATTCAAGTTCTTTAAATGTTCTATACAAGTTCTTTTGTGATAAAAAATGATTTAAAATAACCGTCCAATAATGACATGACTTGAATAGAACCTTTGCAGAACTTGAAAAATAACTTTGAATTTGATGAAATGTTCAATTCTATGAAACAACTGGCCCCATGTACCTATAGTATTAGCGAAATTTTAATTTTAATTATTTCAAAGAAAATAAATTTGTTAAATAAACTTTTTATGTATTAAGAAAAAAACATAAAAAGTAAAGTGAAAACATTAAAAGTGAATGACGGAGATTGAATAATACAATTTGTGTTCAGTGAAGAGTATTACTAGTGATGAAGTGAGTTAATCAAAGCCAGATTTCATTGCAACAGTATTTCAGGTTTTCCAACAGTCTCAGAACTTGTTCACCTACTCGCAGATATAAATCCAAATGAAATGAAGAAAATCCAGTTCAAGAATTTTCTTTTCAATAAAGTATTCAAATAAACCACTTCTGTTTTCCAGAACATTTTTTTAAATTTATTTACTGATGCACGCTAAACTGCTTTTTTACTTGGGTGAAATTTTGAACTTCATTAACAGTTTTCATATTTAAGATAATACTATAAAAACATAAAAGAGGCATGAAACTTTAGGACGATTTCTAGTTCCGTGATGAATAATGTATATTTATACATGTTAATTGAGTTTTCTTGATGCTATGCACACTGTACACGTAATCGAATTTTAAAGTCGGTGGATGTGAGCACTGAGCAGCACGCATGCTATTATCATGAAATCGAAAGTAAAATAGGAAAACTAGAGGTAAGAACAAGCATACATTTTCCGCTTCAATTACCGTTTGTTCTGCGGCCGGGAGATTACACTTCTATTGAAATTTGAACGCCGGGCGTTAATTGGTTTTTTTCAGTTCCAAGAACGTTTCCCGTCAAATCCGATTTATTACGTGTGCAGTAGAAACATTATTTCGAAATATTTGGTAAAAGTTTCAAAGAATGAAAGTTTTTTCTCATGAAGTAGTTTTTAGAAAAACATATCAGAAATTGCGGCATGTAAAATAATAAAAAAATAAAAGTTTCAAAAATTCTTTACATTTTTTACCATAGATACCTAGCTATGCATCTTAGTTATAATCTCAATTTTGTATTGCAATTGCGTTGATAATTGATGTTGTTGACTACACTGATCATTATACCATCAACGTAAGAACGGAGGCATATATTTAAGTATTATGTGTATCTAAATATGACGGAACGACAGACACGAGGACGACATAAGAATTTATTGTGTGAACTACAAAAAATTATCAAATCTTAGATGTTTTTGTTTTATGAATGATTTAAATTTATCATATTGTTATCTTGTGATTCACCTCAACCAAATTTCAGATTAAAAAAAGTGCTGAAGAACGAAACATTATTTGTTTATGTATCCATACTATGAATCAGTATCAATAAACTGACTCTATGGCTCTTCATTCATAATTACGATAATTTAGTGAAACCGCTTGTGAAAATAACCCATCCGTCAACGAGACGAATACTGTACGGTAGTTTACATGTGGGATAATACGACAAATGAAGACACGCGATACGTGACGATTACGGTGTGATAGTAAGCCGAGCAGGTTTCGCGCTTTCGTATCGCTATCGTTGATGTCTCTTGCGGTGTGCACTCACTTTTCTCAACAAACTGGTTGGGATTTTGCTTTTCATGGCGTGCTCAATAACCACGGGAGACTAAAAACCGCGAGAGAGTGGACTTCGAGATCTATGAAATTTTTTCATCGATTTGCCATTTATCAATGTTTATCTTACGTGCATATTTAGATTTCTTGGTCAAAATACCGTTATTTTAAAAACATATGCGCTGAATCATTGCACAGTTCTAAATTTATTGGTATCGTAAGTAGAAATTTGGTTTCAAATTCATTCGAATCGCTCGAATTTTTACTGTTATGAATGAAATAGACCAAAAGTTACTAATTAAAGTGAAAAAAATGCAGTTTTATTTTAAGCCAAAATCTAATGAAGCTCTAAAATACTTACCTACTTATGTTCTTAGTAAAACCAAAAAGTTACAGTTAGTCACAAAAACCAAACAAATATAATATAATAACGGGTATTTATTAACTTCTATTTTCTTTTCCACTGTAATATCCTGTTTCAATTTAAACTAAAAAGCTACCACCTTCATTAAGTACCGCAAACTCGCGAAAACGATTTCCAATGAATCACTCAACTGCACACGCAAAAACGCAAGTTTCCAATCGTAAAGATTAGCGGAGTTAGAACCACTGAACTTTCCACCAGTTTCCAGGCACTCACCTTTTTTCCTCTTGGGCAGTACCCTCACGGCGTCCGTCACTAGGACGAAGAGGGCGAGCGCCGCTATCGCGCGGCAAGTTCCCTTCATCGCGGATAATTCAGTCAAATACTATAGCACTGCACACTGAATGTCAAAACACACCGGCACACAGACACTGAGCGGCTAACGACACCGTGTATCAAAGTTGAACCGTCCGACTAGCCTATATTTTCACTTATGCGCCGTACCGGCAATATCGCGGCTACTATATTAAACCTTTCGCTCTTCCAGCGCCGCTCCGATTGGTCCAAAGCCAGCTCCATAGAATCGCGTAACCAATCAGCAGTCAGCGCGGGCAACGAAAGTCACCGCAGCGACCCTGGCGGTGGTTACGGTAACGTGCGAACGATTTTTTTTTAAATTCGCATACCTACGCATTTGTATTGGAAACTGCACTTTGAAAAAAGTCCACGTTTTGCAAAGTGAGAGGTATGTTTATATTGATAAACCATTTTCTTTAATTAGTTTTTTTATGCGGTAGTAAAACTTTGTTTGGTTGTAATATTTGGCGGTAGATAGCGCTTTCAAAAGTTTTATTGTTATTTTGTAAAGATTGAAAGACATATTCCGAGAATCATGGCAAAAAAGTTCAGGGTTGAGTTTATATTGATAGACTAGAATTTTGGTATAAAATTACTTTATTATGCTTGTTTCGAATAATGGTACATAAAGTGGATACAAAATGACGTGATTTTATTTAAAATTTTATTTTTAAAGGAAACTGACATTGCATATTTAGAGACAATCGCTTCAATGGAAAATATTCTAATTTGTGCCTTCATTGGTTTGGTACATAACATACCTACTTACCGACCAATTTGGCTCTATACTTTTGGTGGTTCCAGTTTAACCCCTATCTTTCCTTCTGTATTTTGGTTGATGAATATCAATACATACATTACTTCAAGGTAAAAGCAATGACGTTACATAAATAAATAGACTCGCCATAGTCTCATATACTCACAATATAATGTGGAAAGTAAGGAACACTCTTTTGTTTTCAGCGATTTTCAGTATAATTTCTTAATTCAAAAGTTTATTCCTGTGTGATAAAGATAGACAATCAAATAATGTGTGTGTATGAATGCAATGAATGTAGGAGCGGGCGGCGTATTGCTTGTCACTTTTTGATGGAACGTTCGCTGTCTTCTTTTCTTGAGGCCCACTAGAATAAAAGGTCCGGCTGCCTGTCGGAGTTTGATATGTCGAGCTATACAATAAATACAATAAGGCAACGACAGTTTTCAAATGGTGGCGATTGTCATCAAAACTTGTTAGAACTACTGATTTATGTGTTGTTTTACCGCAAGCAAACAAATAAACAGAGTGTTTAGGCTGATTAGTCTACTTTAAAACAGTGAAGTTTACTTAGCAACACAAATTTGGCTATTGCGCGTCCAGACCCTTTACTTTAGTAGGACTTGAATTTTCTCTAATGACGTGTAAAACCGCGAGCGGGAAACATGAAAATTAATTGTAATATTTATAAAAATCGATATTATTAAGTAATTTGCGTGTACTTACAAATGAAATGTTATTCATTCGCCTTTACTATTATTCGCCGTGTAATTGAAACATTTTCTCATCACACAGGAGGGCATTTTGACACTTTTCAAAACGCAATTTACTTACTGGTAAGTCGCAACCTTACTCGACGTGTAGCAGTTTGGTACTAAAGTACTAGATATCGAGATCGTTACAATTGTCTTTCCACTTTGAGATTTCTACCCCTCGTCTAATAGTATGTAACGTCATAGGGTAAAAGCACTACATTATATAAACTTTATCATAGTCATAAATCATAAATCTACATGTTCTTTTAAAATTTTGACTATGGAATTTTTTTTCTTCATTCAAATGGCCATGGGATTAGTATTAAGTTATCAATTAAAATAAATAATTCAACTTAGGAGATATCACGTTGGTTGAAATACCATAATGGCTACCTGCTAGAGACAATTTTTTTCGCCAACATTTTATTTCAATAATAATCTTATATTTATTCAAAGAAAGGACAGTTCCTACGTACTTACGCAGTAAATTGTGCGAAAATGATAAAATGTAAACTGAACACCTCTTAATATTAAATAATGTTTTTTTAAGAGGGCATTACCAGAGAAAGCCGGAAATACGTCATTTTCAAAAAAGTTTTTTGACGTATTGACTTTTTTCCACAAAAAATTATAAATGGATTTCGAAAGATTGTTCTTTTATCTAGCATTCCTATGTAATAAATTTTTAGAATTTTTTTTAATTTTTAGTATAATAAGGTTATTCCATAGGTCGTTGGCAGATTTGTTAAATTTTCAAAAAAGTTTTTGTATTATACCACACCCATTTCAAATAATGTAATCATGCAGTAAATTAAATCAATACATTATCTAGCAAAGTTATGTATTAGAATTTTAATTTTAGTTTCAATAAAATCATTAAAAAATATGTACGTACATGTGTTTCTTGACGAAAATTGGTCCATTTGTGTATTTATTTGCGCACTTACAAACTAATATATTTCAGATTTTTTTAACAGTCTTATTAAATTTAGACATTATTGAAAAATGATAAATACTTATAATCAAAAAATAACTACAAAAAGTACACTATTTCAATAGTTTTATCATCACGCCTTTCAGCATTTTTAGATGAAGGTATAAATTAAAGCTAATTTGAATTGAAATAAATTCGATATTGAGTTATAATTTAAAAAAGCTGGTACGGAGAATAATTAATCTTTCTCATTGTAACGCCCTGCACGATCGGAAGAACAACTTTCGACGAAATGTGGATTTTCGTCAGCTGGTTTAAACGCTCTTAATAGTCGTCTTTCACGTAGGTACATTAATTTGTGCGAGATTTATTTCACTACCGAACTGAAAATGTATAAATAAAATGTCTCGTATAGTGAACAAAGTTATTGATTAATTTAGTGAAGTAAAACAATAACTTTGCTGTTATACACTTTATAACCACGAAATTTAACTGAGTTTAAAGTACTTTAAAGTTTATATAGAGTTTGATTTTTTGATGACCCGCGTCCTTCTGATGCATGTATCTGTATCTGCATGTATCTTTTCTCGGGAGATTTTTTCAATGTAGATGAGTGTTTGAGGCTAATAATTATTACTTATAATAATTGTTACCATTAAATATCTCTACATATTATAAATTGAAGTCCTCCGCCACGTCTGTCTGTCTGTTCGCGATAAACTCAAAAACTACTGAACGGATTTTCATGCGATTTTCACCAATAGAGTGATTCATGAGGAAGGTTTAGGTATACACGGTGTCCGGAAACTCGTAGTACAAGCGGGAAACTGGTAAATCTACATCACATTCGGAGTCGATTTTTGATATAAGTTTTTTGATTTGAGCTTTCGTTTTCGAGTAAATCGGGCCCGAAGTTGGAATTTTTTTGGTTAAATTTGAAAAAAAATTTCGCTAGGGGGTTGATTTCAGCTGTGTAATGTCTTATAAAATGCATCGAAGGGTAAACCGGGCTCAAAATTTTTTTAACCCTTTAGTTGCCGAAAAAATGGAAAAATAGAAAAAAATAATATTAAAATCGAAATGCTCAGATCGAAAAAAATAAGTTCTTTGGGTTTTCTACGTGATGTAGATTCACCAGTTTCCCGCTTGTACTACGAGTTTCCGGACACATTGTATAATTTGTTAAGGTTTTGGGTAAATTGGTTGAAATATATAATGTCTGTACGTGAGGGACGAGCGGGCTGGCAAGCAGGCGGCGTGGATTTGATTTGCATGCAAATTAACAGATGGCGGTATGAGTTAAAAGGTTGGCTAACCATCCAGGAAATGGCGTTGTGTTTCGATAACCACAGAAATGCGTGGCCGGGTCAGCTAGTTTTGATAATAAATGCCTTCAAACATTTAATGGTAAAAGTAAAACTAAACGGAAATGAATGTTTATGGCAATAATCATTTCATCAACAGATACGAGGACGCCCATAAAATATATTATTTTATTATAAAAATGGTTAATTCGAGGAGAAATTAAATCAGATAACACTGTATTTACTTTCCACAGGAGTCTCAGAGAGAAATCATTTCCCCCGGATATATAATATATAATATTGGGCATATTGTGGAGAGGGGTAAGGTTTCAGAATTTCGAAAATTCTTAAATATTCTTCTTTTAGCCAAGGGAATAAACGCCTGAAAATTAACATTAACAGCCTTATTAAAAAAACGTCAAAATTTTATAGAATTGACAATCGACTGTGTGGTTAAAAACATTACTAATTAAAAACCGTCAAAAAACTGTTCATGGAAAGATATATACATTGCTTGTCCAGCCAAAGAGGGTAGTTATGGGGTTATCTGTTGTATATACTTGTTTTATTTATAAATTCTCAAAGAATTTTGGAATTTTTCTAAGTTTTTTCAAACGCTCTATATATTTTTTATTTTTAAAAATATCGTAAAAACAAAATCCATTTTGGAAACTACTCGTAGATAAGATTATTTTTTAGATTTTTGTTTTAGAAGCATATTAGTGTTTATAAATTGCAGTATTTTATTCTTTAAATAAGAAAAAAGTGTACCCTAAATATTTTTTATTAAAACGTCGAAAATTTAAGGTTATTCCAAAATTAAAAAAACCCTGTCTTTTATTCAAATAATTTGTAACAAAACTATAAATTCTATTTCGTTCATACAATTAAAAATTACAACAAAAAATATAATAACAATATTCCAAGAATAACCGAAAAAAATCGGATATTTTGGTAGAAGAACCCTTTCTTGTTAAGAAATATATATTCAATTTGTTATTCGCATAAAATGCCGGTTGGCCCCATCTTTTCCATAGGTGATCTATATTAATGTTTATCTTTAGTTTGTATTTACTCCTGATGATGTGAACATCGTTCACGAAACATGTAGATTATGTACAAATGAATGTAAATTAAGTTATTAGTCTTTTTTTATAAAATAAAGAATGCCATCACAAAGTGAACAGCTTTTAGAAGAAGTTTTCTTCGAAAAATTAAATTATAAATTGTTTTATTTGACATATTATTATATCAACATAAGGTTGATATAATAATCAGTTAATTACCATGTCGAAATTGATTGAAACTAGAATTATTAAAGGAAACCATCAGGTATCAACGGACCTGTGTTTAAATATTGTTTGATTAAAAACAACAGTACACAACTGCTAACCTTGTACAAATCGCAAGTGCGCCCCACGGTTGAATTTGTCTGGAGCTCCAAAATACCTAAAAAAACCCTTGACTGTGCAGAACCGGGCGGTCCGTTTGATAGATTCTCCCACCTTAACAGACGGACTGCAATCTTTAGAGCACAGGCGTCAGGTGGGAATGCTGTCCTTGTTCTACCGGTATTACAATAAAAGATGCTCCGAGGAACTAGCGTCATTGATCCCCTCGGCACCGGTGCATAGTCGGGAAACACGCCAAACACGTGCCCAACATTTGTACACGGTTGACATTAGTCACATGAGAACGGGTCGTTTCTATGACTCGTTCTTGAGTTCAACGGCTCGGCTGTGGAACGATTTGCCGGCCTCTGTGTTTCCTCCCTCCTACAACATGGGTCTCTTCAAGACCCGTGTTCACTCCTTCCTTTCCTCAAAAAGACCCTCCACACAGCATCTTCAAAGATGACATAGGCCCTTAGCGAAATTATTTTCCTCAGGGCCTCCTGTGTGGAATTAATGTAAAAAAAGAAGTTTTATTTATTACTTTTTGTCTTAACTTGAAAGACATTACTTTTAAGTAAAACTTAGACTAGACAATGTGGAAAGTCTCCCGAATAATTAACAAAAAAGGCACACTTCGGAGTAAGGAAGTTTATATCTGTTAATCTTTTGTTAAGATCTACCTACAATTACCTATCCTTCGTTTTCTTAATAAAACCATCCACACAACATCGCTTTAGATGCCGTCGCTTTAGGTCCTGAAGGATGGCTACTTGGTGATGGCATTATTTATTTTACTAAAAATACCAATAATTAAGTTATCATCACTTTATTCATATGTACACAATCTACACTTTTCGTGAACGATATTCACATCATCAAGAGTAAATAAATTACATCAAAGTTAAACATTTAAATATGGATCACACATGGAGAGTAAGGGGCCAGCAAACTGAAGAAATATATTCCTAACAAAAAGAGAGCGATATTAAAACAAAAAATCAGGAGTTTATAAACACGATTGTTTTCCTCAGGGCTTCCTGTGTGGGGCTAATGTAAAAAATGCAACATTAAAGCAATAATAGTATTGGAAACCTAAGGATTTGTTTTACTCAACTCCGCATTAAAATGTGTGATATAGCGTCTACAAGTTATTACGAAAAGCTTCCTGGAATATGTTAACAGATATTTCGAAAGGATGCCAATTAGTTCTCCTTACACCATAAAAGGCATAATAAGATATTTTTGAAATATTTGAGATTGATTAGCATTTCGTATACCTCAAATTGGTTTAGAATCCGCATCAGGCCGATATATGAAACGATTCGGTGTTCAAGCCCCATTCGTTATTTTTACTTTCCAGAATTATTTTTTATTGCTGAAACGTGAAATTATAAAATGCCTTAATCGGCTATCCATCAATCAATCAGTACAGATTAAAACATAGATAAATTCTGAAATAATTTCCGCGATCAGAAAATAAAATACTTCCATCGATAAAACTTGAGAATTTATTGTGTTTAATGAACGAAATAAAATGCCTGTGTTTAAAAATTAATTTTCTTCTTGTGAAATCCGTTATAATGGTTGGCCATTTAATCCTTTTAATTAGGCCTACAATCCGCGTAATTAAGGTATTCACATTAATTAAACAGTGTAACTTGACTACTTCAAGAATTTAATCTAGAAATTAACATTTTGGCGTAAACTGCGCATTCCTTACAGACTACCTACAGTTTTTTGTAATGTTCGCCAGCTAAGTAAGCCCATAGGAAAAAGTGCTAATAGCTAATTTTATTAATCTCCTAATATGGATAAATTTAATTAAGGTTAGTAAATAAGTATTCGTAATTAGTACATTTCATGTCTTCGTCAGATACCAAAGATTCGGAGATATAAGGCGGACTTGTTGCGTAAAAAAAACTGGATTCATTGGATAGGTTAGAAGGGAGCAATTGGGACACTTGTGCGGTATTCACATAAACAAAAAACACATCATAAACATTGTGTTACTCTTTAATAATTTGGCATTTTCTTTTAACAACCCCGATAAGTATTGTGTCAACAATAGAATGAATTTAATATGAATGACATTTTGACAATATTTTTTACGTTACTGTGCTTACTGGCTTACTACCTAAAGCGATAAATTATTACACAAGTTAAGTATCGGTAATTTTTATGAATGTGGCTTATTCCTTTTCAGCTAATTGAATATAATTACCACTGCAAAGAGTATGCTGCACCGTCTGAGTACCTAAAGTAGGTAACTATTAAAAGTAACTTTTCTGGTTAAGATATATTGGCAATGCCAGTAAAACTAACTTTATTGAATTTATGTGACAGTTAAACTTGGCAGTTCTATCTATCTTCGAGATTTGTAAAGGCATTGCACATTTTGTACCTTAATATGAACAAAATGAGATAAATAATATCGGAGAAAAATGTTAAATCTTACATTTTCATTCCACTTGGGCGACAAAAGCGTATCTTTCTACTATTATACTAACTACAATTTACTAAAGACAAATAAAAGTTTGATGTGGGCGCGTCTGTTTGCTCCTAGTAAGCACAACTCTCCTCAAAGTACCTACTGATTTCTAAATAAACTAAAAATAAAATTAAAACTCCATCTCCAACAATATTAGCATAAGAAACTCTTTTGGCTTCATTGCAGTTCACATGTATATTTATATGTCTATTATAGGTATATAAGCTGTTTGTTTCTTACAAATAAAATGAAATAAATTAATGATCTACAAATTAACACCAAGAAAAGAATAAATATTAGGTACCCATCATGAAATTAAAAATAATTTGCAGGAACTTATAACACAAAGGTACTTATAATATACAGGGTATTACGAGCCGTACTTGACTTACTTTACCAGTGATTCCGGACAATAATTGGAGAAAAAATGGAAAGAAAATTATGGTCACCGTGGACATTTTCGGTGTTTTTTTTTAAACTTAAAAAAATCAGTAGGAATCGGTTAGTTAGGGTCGGGTGAAGAATTGGACGGTTACTCGGCTGAGTCAGTGATGTCACATGGAAGAATTGTTTTTGATTCGTTTATAAGAAAAAAAATGAATAAAAAAGCATAAACCAAGTCACCGGAGACCAAAATTGCGTTTACGTTTTTTACTCCATATAATGTCAGGAATAAGAGGTTAGAAAAATTCAAGTACGTCCCTTAACACCTTACATATTTCCCTTCCTAGCCAATTATGGTATAAGAATTATTTGTTCACAAAATAATTTTAAAAAATGTGCTTTAATGTCAATAAATATCTTGTAATAATAATTTCATATAATATTGTATATGGAGAATGGTATGCCAATTGGTTAGAATTGTATAGTGGATTTGGCCAAAGTAGAGCAAGCAGGTGTATTACATTATTTGTCTAATGACGTATATCAATTATATGTCTTGAATCAGGAAATCGCCACCTTTTACGAAATCTCCTCAGAATGATATAAGTTCATTAATTATTTCCGTTAAATGTTTCAATTTTATAACATACATTACAGGGAAAGGGAGTTTTTATATATACATAAAAAGGAATTTATTGCAAGCTTTTAAAATTACCCTTTTCCATAACTGAAAAAAATACAAATTGACATCTGTATTAAAAATCTCATTTCCCCATAAAACCATGCCTTTATTTGAATTCAAGTTTTTCCGAATCTCATATATATAATATTTAATTAAAAGAAATACACATTTTAACATTTATTTGTTCAAAATATAACAAAATTGATATCAGAATACTAATTACATATTATAAACATTCCTTAAAAATTTTAAATCTATAAGTTTTATTTACAGATATACTCTTATAAAAAGCTATGTTTGTGTATATGAGAGGAAGGTTGAATTTCATTATCTTTGAAGGAAGGTGTTATTTGTTTTTAGTTATAAAGAATTTTTTTTTAAAGTGTTGCTGTTTATTAAAACTTTTGGTTTATTTTCATTAACTTTTTAATATATTTTTATTTGAAAATTTCAGTACACTTTCTAAATCGTGGTTTAAATTCTTTGAAGCTATTATTAAGGGATCTTATACAACGTGTCCGGAAACTCGTAGTACAAGCGGGAAACTGGTGAATCTACTTCACGTAGAGAATCCAAAAAACTTATTTTTTTCGATCTAAGCATTTCGATTTTAATATTATTTTTTTCTATTTTTCCATTTTTTCGGCAACTAAAGGGTTAAAAAAAATTTTGAGCCCGGTTTACCCTTCGTTGCATTTTATAAGACATTACACAGCTGAAATCAACCCCCTAGTGAAATTTTTTTTCAAATTTAACCTAAAAAATTCCAACTTCGGACCCGATTTACTCGAAAACGAAAGCTCAAATCAAAAAAAGTTAAACCACAAAATCGACTCCAAATGTGATGTGGATTCTCCAGTTTCCCGCTTGTACTACGAGTTTCCGGACACCTTGTATATTCTGGAAATTTATTCCAAGGTATTTATAGTTGATATGTTGACTCATTTTTTTTAACATATCTAAATCGGTACCATGTATTTTTTCCCAAGACTTGCTGTATTTCTGAATGGTACGGTTTGAATTATAATATCTTCTTTAAACGCTTGTAAAGGTGAGTGATGCAGGAACAGAATTTAATTTTATCATTTTAAATTCTTTACATACGAGTTCAGTAGGATCTAAAAACGATTTCTTTTGTGATAGTGTGTGGGTTTTATAAGCTTCCCGTATACCAACCGGATCCCGGATCCGACCCCATCCTATTATACCATGAAATTTAAATGATTTTAGAAAAATGAAATAATTTAACTTTGTATAAACCACTTATTTGATGCGCAAATCCGACCGGTTTCGGAACAAACGTTCCTTCGTCAGGGAAAGCTTATACTAATTTGGCAGTTTCGACAGTTAGTATAAGCTTTCCCTGACGAAGGAACGTTTGTTCCGAAACCGGTCGGATTTGCGCATCAAATAAGTGGTTTATACAAAGTTAAATTATTTCATTTTTCTATAATGGATAACCACAAAGTAATAGCTACATTCAAAAACATTAAATGATTTTATTTAAACTAAAATTAAAATCCTGAAACATAGCTTTGTTTTTGATAATTTATTGATTTATTTTAATGCATGAGTATATGATTTAAAATGTGTGTTGTATAATACAAATTTTTGTTTGAAAATTTAACAAATCTGCCATCGACCTACGGTAAAACCTTATTGTACTAAAAATACATATTTCATCAAAATTTATAACATAGCTTTAATATGTAAGAGAAGAGTCTTTCGAAATCAATTTATAATTTTTTGTGGAAAAGAGTAAATAGTCTAAAATTTGGTTTAAAAATGACATATTTACGGTTTTGTCTGGTCATTCCCTCTTAACAACTGAACTTTATTTATTTGTCCTTCACTCGTTGTAAAAACATTATAGTTTACGATTATAAAATAAAGGGCGAATCGTTTTCACGTGTAAAATCCGTGAAGAATCTCGGTGTGGTCTTTGATCCCGAGCTGACATTCTCTTGCCATATATCGCAGCTCACTCAGTCTTGCTACAAACTTCTTGGGTTCTCCATCAGGACTTGTAAGCAGTTTGAATAAATAATATTGAATATTGTTTTTTTAAATCTTGCCAAGTATGTATGTAAACATCTTGTATTAGGTTTGTATATTTTTGAGCCGTATCTTTTATTGTATTTTCCTGATTTTGTTTTTTATGCATTTCTATAGTCCATCATGGAGGATACTTTATTTTAACTTTTTGACACCAACAGTACAAAAATCAAATAAGTGGTTATAATAATTCATAAAATCTTATAAGACATGTTTCTGTGAAATATTTGTAAAGTGATTCTTCATATCTTGTGAAATGTTTTGTAAAATTTTTCTTCATATATTGTGTTAGCATATTGGGTTGGGTTTTAACTTTTCAAAAGTACCAATTGGCGATCCCTTAATGAGTTTTGATAACTCATGGGAGTGCAACTTCGTTGTATGTTTTATTTAATAAAAAAATAAGAAGCTATGCTAACGTTATTCGATGGCATACTGAGAAGCAAGCTGGAGTACGCGAGCGATGTTTGGGCATCGTGCCACCAGAAGTACATTGATTTGTTAGAGCAAATCCAGAAGAAATTCCTCAGGTATGTTTATACGCGGAAGCGTGGAACCTATTCGAGGTTCATGCACCATACTGACTTACTTGAGGAAACTGATTCTGTGAGTCTAGAAACTAGACGGAAAGCAAGTCTTGCTATTCTGTCTTTCAAAATTTGGAACAATTTCATCGATAGCTCATTTTTCTTGGGATGCTATGATTTATATGTACCAGACCACTACAGCCGAAGTCGACATCATGACTTATTTAAAGTGTCGAACGGCAGAACAGACGTCTTGGCAAAGCATAGCATGACGAGGGGAGTGGTGCTGTTAAATGAAATGGCAAACCATTTGGATGTAAGTGACCGTTCTAAATGCTGATAGGGTAACTAAATTGTACTGTAATTGGAATTATTCTGTTGTACAATAATAATAAAATAAAAATAAATTTTAAATCAAGTCAAAGAATATTTAGAAGTGATGCAATTATTACTTGTAATTTATATTGAGAGGCTTTTTATACATTTGGTAAATGAACTCAAAATGCATTTATGAAATAAATATGCAAATTAATTTGTATTCCGCTTATTTCTAATAAAATTTTAACGTTAACATAAAATTGACATTTAGAGACTAAAAAAGCACGCAATACTCACCCACACAGTCAAGTAAAACTTACGCATTTACTTAACGAAAAATGAATCGGAAGTTGAACCCGTGACCTCCGGATCAAATCGCCAGCTGTCTACCTTCGAGGCCACCATCATACAGATTCAGATTGCCGATATCTTATAATCAGATATTAATAGAAGCAAGAAATAATATCTACCTACAAACGTAGTATTGCCAACTTATTGTCTGTTTTGTGGTTTGCGTGCAATTTTAATACTCCTGGAAGTAGGCGATTGAAGAGATAATTACGATTGGTTTGTGTGCATTTTTAACAATCATCGCTTGAAATGCATTGTATATTTTTGAAAATAATTAATTAAGCATGTTGATGTTTTTTTTTACATGAGCTCCACACAGGAGGCCGAGAGGGAAATTATTTCCATCAGGGCCTATGTCATCTTTGGGGATGCTGTGTGGAGGGTTTTTTAAAGGAAAGGAAGGAGAGGAGGGTTCTGGGAAGGAAAAGGGTTTAAGGGGTGGGTAGAAATATGGGGTTCAGTGTGTCCAGGTCATCCGCCTCCAAGACCTAGACAAACCTCACCCCATGGACCCGGGCACCCCTGCTAAATCACCAAACGTAGCGAACCACTTGGGGTGACCTGTGGCATAGGTGTTGGTTATCCAATAAAGGTTCCCGGAGCGGCGGTACCCATTCCCGCCTCCTAAAATGAAAGTGATGAAAATTATGTATTTTACAATGTGTGAATTCAAATTTTCAGGAATTTCCAATTAACTTTACGGAAATTCAGGTGGTAGGAAGCATTGTTGGTAGTTATAAAAATTATTATGTGAACCAAAAATTAAAAAAAAAACCATAGCACCAAAGGAAGAGGAACATTTATTTTATATTTTATTAACGCCCTAGTGGGCTTTTACAAAAAAAGAAGCAAATATAAAATTAACAATATTAATTACATGTATTAAATAAACAATAAAACAGAATAAATATGAATGCAATCGACTCGTTAGGTAAAGAATATTACAACATAAAAAAAGAAATGAAATGAAATAGTGCAAGTTGTACTTACAAAAAACTAAAACAATTCAGCTTTAAATATTTATACATATTATTAACAATAATAATAAGACCTGACATAGAACAAAGTGTAAATAGAACTGCAAAAATATTATAAAGTAAGTATACATTTTACTGGTGAGGTTTAGATGAGAAAATATTTTATGAGAAAAACAAAAAAAATAATAAAAGTTAATTATTAGCAGATAGAATCGAGATTAGTTGATTTTTGAAACATTCAAAACTGTCAATTCTAAATATATCTATAGATTCGCAGTATTTATTCGCAAGATTATGTGGGTGGTTTGTATATTTATGGGTTATGGATTCTTGGAATTGGTGAGTATATAGAGTAATTAGTGTTGAGTTTATTGTTGCATTTAAAACATTCAATTTGGGAGGCGGGAATGGGTACCGCCGCCCCGGGAACCTTTATTGGATAACCAACACCTCTGCCATAGGTCACCCCAAGTGGTTCGCTACGTTTGGTGATTTAGCAGGGGTGCCCGGGTTCATGGGGTGAGGTTTGTCTAGGTCTTGGAGGCGGATGACCAGGACATACTGAACCCCAGATTCCTACCCACCCCTTAAACCCTTTTCCTTCCCAGAACTCTCCTCTCCTTCCTTTCCTTAAAAAAAACCCTCCACACAGCATCCTCAAAGATGACATAGGCCCTGAGGGAAATTATTTTCCTCAGGGCCTCCTGCGTGGAGCTCATGTAAAAAAAAAATAAAATAAAAAAAAATATAAAATTGACTTGAGACGTGATGTAATTTTCTGAATTATCCGGCAATTATAACCGCATGCATGTAAAGTCTTACATCGAGCTAAAATATTCGTTTAGCTATTTTAATTTATTTGAAAGTGTATAGACTTCATTAGGTTAGTTCCGACTATACATTGATTGTGACTAACAAATGAACAGGAACTAATCAAAAGGATATTGAGCGTAATATAAATACACAATAATGACCAGTAAACACAAGAGAAACCAATACACTGTTGAATTGCTTGGAAATAAATTAATATCCATTTTAGACCATTATAAATTGACAGAGGCTTTTTTGTCTCCCTAATAATTGATATACCTGGTATTTATTTATCCGCGAAACACGTGGTGTTCGTTAAACTTCTAAGTTATCGAGGTGAGATTAAGCATGTTTGTAATAAGGAAGTAAAAAAAATAATGATTTATGTTTGGGCTTTATATCAAAACAGAACGTAATACGTATCCATGAATATCAAAGAAAACGATAAAATACAGGTGTTATTTAATTTTATCTTAAACACCTTGTTGCTAACCGGGGATTTTAAATATTCAACTTTTTCAATTTCCGGGACATGAGACATACTGACCCTAATTTTTTGACAATTTTAGGGAGTTTCAGAGAAAAAAATAATTATGAGGAATACTTTGAAGACCCATAAGTACCTACGTACAATATCAAAGGTTATGTGTATTAAAACACACATAATAATTTGATTATTAAGAAGCACGATTCCTTTTCAAGATATTTACTGAATTAATAAATGTTATGCCTGCGTAATTATTGTATGTTGACAAAGTAAAACAAACGTTCTGTTATATTGAACCACGAGAGTCTTTACTATAATACAAAATATTTCTTTAACGAAATATTCCTTATTATATTATTCTGTGTGAAGGTCTTTTTAGGAAAGGAATGAGAGGAAATTCTGGGAGGAAAAGGGTATGTGAGGTGGGTAGGAATCAGGGTCTCTTCAACAACATTGGTCTATAACAGGGTCTCTTCAAGACCAATGTTCATTCCTTCCTCTCCTCAAAAAGACCCTCCACACAGCATCCCAGATGACATGGAGTTAATGTAAAAAAAAGGGAGTCAGTGTGTTCAGGAGTGGAGGACGTACGAATCTATCCCTCCCACTGCGGTGCAAGGTGATGTTCCAAGAGAGTCCTGCTGGAGAGGTAAAAAGGTCTTCCTCAACCAGTCTCTCCCGATCCGGCCTGCCACACAGTTGGTGGGCAGACGCATCCGCCGCCAAGATTCGGACAAACATCACCCCATGAACCCGCACCCCTGCTAAGTAAAAAACGTAGCGAACCACTTGGGGTGACCTATGGCAGAGATTATTCAATTTTTTTATTTTTATTTTTTTATTTAAGTTTTTATTCCAGCAGGACTGGGAGGGTAGTGCAATCCCAGTCTGCCATATTACATAAACTATAGTATAATATATTTTAAAGAGCAAATAAAAATCTAAAAGAAATAAAATATGGTAGCGTATTAGGTTAGGTACCTAACGAAAACAAAAAAAAAAAACAAAAAATGAATATTAAATTCGAACACAAATAATAATAATAAAAATTAATCACAAAATTAAAAACAAAATAAAATAAAATTAAACAAAATTAAACAGAAATTAAAATTAAAAAAAGAAATATTAGTTTTTTTTATCGTCCGTCAGGGAGGTCGTCTCATCATTTGCATCCATCGCTCATTTGGTGGGGAACTGAGCCACCCGGATGCAGCCACGACAATGATGTTGTTTGACCTCCGTGTCCTGCTCCAGAAGCTGGCTAGCCGGTGGCGAAGTAATGCTGGGAATGAGTGCACCCTCCCTTCGGTGAACATCGTGGAGGCGCTGCAGAACCTCGGTAGTTGCTTAAGTTGCCTGTACGCATTGTTGTAGCACACCCTCAGTTTGTCCCATTGCGCTGCTGGGTATTGCGTCCACAGTTCAGACGTATACAGGGCAGTGCAGTATGTCTTGAAGAGTAATTTTCTGACGTCGTCGCTACAGTGGTAGAACCGCCTTGAGAGCATTCCCGCCCGTATGTTAATTGCACTTCTTTGTCGTTCCATATCTTCTATATCCTTCATGTCTTCGGTTAGGATATGTCCCAGATACTTAACCTGTGAGGCCACAAGCAGTTCGTTTCCTTCTAGATATATTGGAGGAATATTTAATGGCTCCTTGTTGTGTTTGAAAGCGACGATGACTGACTCAATGAATGGTTACCCGGGCGGCGGTGCCCATACCAGCCTCCCAAATTGAATTTCGGAGAAATACAATTACGTTATTGTATGCGAAGGTCAAAGTTTTTACGACTCTTTGGATACGAGCATGCTCGAAACAACTCATAAAAGTATTTATTAAAGAGAGCTTATTAAAAGGCATATTAAAGGCAAAGATATTGAAAAGTACAAAGGAATTCACAGATTGATTACAATATATTTTTTATTTATTTAGGGAACATACAGTTGTATAATAAATCGTTGTATATTTAATAGTAAATATAAGTTATCCTGGAAAGAATAAGTAAAAAGTTAGATGAAAATCAACCACGGGAGCAAGCCGGCTTTAGACAAAAATACTCTACCCTGGACGACATACACACGGTGAAACAAATAGTAGAAAAATATAATGAGTATAATAAGAAACTATACATGGCATTCATCGATTACTCCAAAGCTTTCGACAGCATAAGACACATAGCTATATGGGATAGCCTTGAACAGCAGGGGATACCTTTAAACTACATCAATATTATAAAAAACATATACTTGAATTGCGAAGCGAGGATCCAACTAGAAACCTTGGGAAAAAAGTTCAAGATCGAGAGAGGAGTAAGACAGGGAGACCCTCTATCACCAAAATTGTTCTCGGCTGCTCTGGAAAGTATCTTCCGCAAACTAGATTGGGAAAAATATGGTATCAACGTACAAGGTGTAAAACTGAACCACCTAAGATTTGCAGACGATATAGTCCCATTCGAGGAAAACCCAATGCACCTAATTAGAATGATAGAATCACTAAACGAGGAAAGTGTGAAAGTCGGCCTATGCATGAAGAAAGACAAAACAAAATTGCTTACAAACTCTGAACCAGTAACTATAAAAATTGACAACCAACCACTCGAATATGTGTCAGATTTCATCTATTTAGGACAGATAATATCTCACAAAGATCAAACCACTAAAGAAATCGAGAGAAGAGTAGCAAATGGATGGAAGAAATACTGGTCTTTGAAAGAAGTCTTGAAATCCAAGGAGCTAAGTATGCAAATAAAAAGGAAAGTCTTCAACATGTGTATACTTCCAGTCATCACCTATGGATGTGAAAATTGGGCACTCACCAAACGCCACAGAGAAAAGTTGGAACGCTGCCAGAGAGCCATGGAGAGAAGTTTGACAGGAACAAGGAAACAGGACAGAGTGAGATGTAACACAATAAGGGAGAACTCTAAAGTTACCGATGTAGTTTCCCGAATAGACAAACAAAAGTGGAGATGGACAGGACACATGATACGCGATCCACAAGAGAAATGGTGCAAAGATGTCACTGACTGGTATCCCAGAGATGGCAAGAGAAGTAGAGGACGTCAACACATAAGATGGGAAGATGACCTAAAACTCACTGCTGGACATCAATGGAGAAGAGTAGCGCGTGACAGGTCCCAATGGAAAATGTTAGAGGAGGCCTATGCCAAGAGGCAAACTGAGCTTCGGGATATACTATAACAAATAAGATCATGTCTAATACATACCTAACAGAAGTCCAGAATAAAAAGGCTTATTATTATTATATTATAAACCATTTAAGTTCCAATTCAGTGGTTGAGACAGAGATCGGTCAGTGGTTGAATGGGCATCGCTCTTGGGTCCCACCCGGGCGTCGCGTGTTCGATTCCTCGGCTGGCTAAGTCCTCCATCACGACACAAGCAACATTTTCGGCTTTCTGTGGTGGTAGTAGAAAATTTTGTCTTCCTTTAAAAAAAAAGTTTTCCAAGGTTTAAATAATGATATTTTTTATCGTTACTGATTAGGATGAAGGAAGTCGTCAAAAGTTATAATAGTACATAATAAAAGTTCGTAAAAAATACTGTTCAATAAATAGTAAGTAAAGAAACGGTACTTCAAAATTTTTTCGCCGTTTGTAAAGAGCAATAGGCTTACGCTGTCGATTTTCAAAATGATGTGACAGGTGTTTTAAAAATTTTGTTTTAATGTTTTCATGTCGGATAATATAAGTTCGGTATTGAGGATTCCAAATTGTAGATGCAAATTCTAGATGAGTTCTTACATATGCCATCTTATGGAAGTTACAGGGTAAAAGGTTTATTGAATGGTTTTGTGACGCGTAAAATGAAGCCCATTGTTAAATTAGTATTCGATGATCGAATTCCTTTCAAATGAAATAAAACACTGCATCATGATTTCGGTTCATTTATTATCACATAAATCTGTAAACAAGACGGGGCATCGATAATTCCTTTTAAAATAAAACAACAAGAGATTAAGTATTATTATTGGTTAAGTAAACTGTTTTAATTTATCAGATAAAAAGTGCGATTACCGCTGTGTTTCAGTGCGAGAGAACAATATTTATGTCATTTCGTGAAACCGAATAAGGAATAACGTTACATAATATAGTTATAGTTATACCGCAATATTAAAAGGAAATCTAGTACTGGTGAAGTGAACCTTCGACAGGGCTGGATTAATAATTGAAATAATTAAAAAATGCAAATGTTTAGGGCAGGAGTCGGAATTTGTGGCTCTTTGCATATGCGACTGCAGCTCTACAGACATCAATCACCTCTACTCAACCAGCCGTAATCAGATGAAGCCGCCGAACGAACTCTGACTCGATCAGCATCAGTGTTACCAAATCAGCTCATGGAGCGCTTGATTCATTGAATGAGCATTTAACACAGTACGATAACAACCCCCCTACCCCCCTCGCTCCGTTATAATATGGCTCTCTGATATATTTGTTATCCTGTTTCTTTGACAAAATCGCTCTTTTCACTTGAAAGTTCGCCGACCCCTGGCTTAGGGTATCAAGAAAAGGGGTCACCAAATAAAATTTCCTCCAATTTGTAGCCTTTTTTATTGATGTGGTGCATTTGAAACATGTCCAAAGCCTTGCAGCTTGACTTGAAAAATACTTGACCTAAAAATTTTAAACAAAAAACAATGTTAATGTCACGACACTGGAACTCGCCGTATAGTAGTTTTTCTTGGGATCAGATTTAACTGTCTGCTTTAGTAAGGTGTGATAATTGTTGATAATATTTTGATTTAAATAAATCCGAGGTATTAAAATCTTTTAATTTATTAGAGCCCTTTCGTCTTAATTCCGATCCTGAACATAAACAATGCGCTACAATAATCTGCGCTGTACTATAAACGACGACGTGGGAATTACGATCATTTCATAGATTACGTTCAGAGGCTGGAGAAATAATGCTTCTTAGTTTAAACATGCTTAAAATAACACCTCGACAGTAGAGGTGGGCTCGTAATATTTTAGTAATAGAGTACTCGGGTTAACTAGGCTGTATAACACACCCAAATATCGCGTGTATACCAGACTGGAAAAAATAATACAAATATTCCGACACAAAGTTTAAAAATGTTAGATCATTTGTAACAAATGCATTTGTCAAATAAAGTCAAGATCATGGTTTCAAACAAATTAGTAGTTAATTTTACGCGTAGAAAGACAATATGCCTACTCACCAATGGTATTACAAATTTAAAGGAACGAATAAAGAGTAATGAGGAGATTCTGGATGTGATTATAAAATCAATTAATGAATTTGTAATTTTAGGAAATTAAATATGATAAAAAAATATTTACGTGCAGTGGTACGTAAAAACGCAACATTGTAATCGGACATGCCTATTTAAGTGCGAGGGTTGGTATGGTAGGACAATGTTATTGTCAAATGCCTGCTCACAGTCCCAACTCTCAGACAGAATTTACATTTTTCAATCCTTTCAGATGAGTTTGAATGGAAGGATAAATAACAGCGACTGCATTGCACTGAATTTTTATGTATGTGGAATTGTACATTTATCGTTTTATACTTTAAAACAAATAACAAAAATTTATAGTTTTGTATTTTTTGGGAGCAACATAACGCAATTACACCTATTGCTTACATTTATAAATATTTTTTTTTCCATTTTCAGCAAAACTAAATGAATGTAGATGTTGGATAAAACGTAAAGCGAATTAATTTAATAACTAAAGACACCATACCCTAAAATATATTCAGAATCTTAACGACATAAGTATAGAAGCCGTGTATACAAATTGCGACTCGCGACCCGTGTATTGGACGGACCTACTGTCGAATTTGCCATATCAAAGAAAATAAGAAAAATAATGTGGGAATCTTAACGACGTAAGTGAAGAAAGCGTGTAAACAAATATGCGCCCGCGGCATGGCGTATTGAACGGCGTACGGTGGAGATTCGACCTTTCCGCCGGGTTAATTTTAATTAATTCTGAAGAATGTGTTACTAATATTTAAGATGTTTCTAAATGAATACCTCCCGAAATTATTAATTCATCGTCTAGAAAAATAAAATCTGGTGCTCACCGCTAACTTTAGTTTTACAACGTACATATTACAATATTTTAAAGGCGTTGTACGTTATAAAAATTATGGCAACGTACTGTTTTTGTTAATCTAAAATATAAATAACTCCCATCCCTTGTGAGGCATGGAAATAAAAATGATAATTAAATTACGAACTGCCGATAAACGTGGTTATGTCTCGCCATGGTAAATTATATATATATTTTTTTACATTGCCTCCACACGGGAGGCCCTGAGAAAAAAATATTCCTCAGGGCCTATGTCATCTTTGGGGATGCTGTGTAAAGGGTCTTTTAAGGAAAGGAACGAAAGCAATTCGGTAGGCGATGGGTCGAGAGAGTCCTGCAGGAGAGGTCTAGGCTAGGTCTCCCTCAACCAGTCTCTCAGGATCCGGACCGCCATACAGAAGGTAGGCAAAGGCATTTGTCACCAGGACCTAGACAAACCTCACTCATTCCTTGAACCCGGTCACCCCCGCTAAGACACCAAACATAGCGAACTACTTTGATGACCTATGGCAGGGGTGTCGGTAATCCAATAAATGATTCCCGGGATGGCGGTATCCATACCCGCCTCCCAAATTGTTAAAAGCCTATTTTAAACTTGTATTTATTGATTTCCATTTTAAGTAGATTTTTTTAAAAATTATTTTAAATAATTGATTTAATTCAGAGTACGCACATTCTGCTAGTTTATTTTTTTCGTATCGGTTTTAACCTACCCATACAAATAAGTCAACAGCATATGATGGATCCACAATGAACCCGAATTTGCGATACAGATGTCAAGAAAATAACCTAAATAAAACAGCAGAACTTAATCACGATATTAAAACATTGATTGAATTTTATATTCTACCCTAAAGATATAAATCTTTTTTAACTGGGTTACCAAAACTGCAGTAGGCCATGTTTTTAATATGAGATTGCTTGATACATGCGACTGTATGGTACCACCATGGTGTAATAAACAAAAGCAGTGAACAATTTAAATATGCCTTCTAGGTAGACCCACAAATACATGATACAAGAATAAGGTCAATTATTTAGGATTTTTGTAAAGTTCTTTATAATTCAGCCACACCTTTCAGATAATGGGCTATTTTCTATTATAATCTTAATAAATAACTATTAGTGTTATTATTTATCTCTTTATGCAAAATTTGCATTAATGTTAAGAAAAACATGTTTTAGAATTATATATTGGCTGCATGGGTAATAAATCAAATGTTATTAAATAGAACTCAATTGATCAATAAAAATAATAACACAGTAAGCACACGTGTGCTTAATATGATAGCACCTTATAGGTGTCCAAGAAAAGTCCCGTAGATACATTTATTTTTGATTCATTATTGTATAATGAAAATTTGTAATACCTACAATTAATTTAATTGATTGAGCGTAGCGAAGGCCTGTCTTAACTCGACTGTGTTGCATTTCATCTGTCTGTAAAATTGTTTGTGTGTTCCGTTTCCGTTTTAGAAAATCTGCTTCATCCACTTTATTGCGCAAGTAGGCCTTACTTTGAATAGATGGCTAACTTTGACTATGGTTCATAAAGATTTTTTTCAGAGGTTAAATCATCGTGTTTATTTTGACTTCCTTGTTTGCATTTTTTTCAATATTAAGGTAGGTACCTATCTAAAGAATGTTTGAAAAAACATTTTTCATTGAAATGTGCAATTGCGTTGTACAATTCGTATTTGGAAAAGACATTTTCATAATATCATGGTTTACAAAATCCTTCAGGCTATTTTGTTCGTTTTTCGGAACAATTCATACGGGTCTCATGGAAATAGTTGTGTCTCCCTAAATATCATGGTAAGAAATATGATCTAATCAGTATTAGAAAGAAAAAACACCAGGTTTTATATTGAAATATAAAAGATTACAATAAAATAATTAAAATGTACACATTTATGAAACCAAAGTTACCGACTGCAATTTGAAAAAAACTTTTTATTAATTATTTTCACATGAAACGACAAAAAAGTAAGTTGACAATAATGTTTTTATATTCTTGCCTAATAATTATTAATACATATGTATAAGTTTTTTTTATCTTTCTCAGTAAGATAGAAAAAAAGTAAGGTGAGCCATTTAATTTTTCTTTATGTTTGTATTAAAAATTTTACATTCCATAAATTACATGTTTATTTTTTTTTTAAATTAAAAAGAAAGAACATTCCCGGGTTACGAATAACCCAACAATGTTTGAAAATCTCCTACTACCACCACACTAAGCGGAAAATGTTGCTTGTGTCGTGATGGAGGACTTAGCCAGCCGAAGAATAGAACACGAGACACTCGGGTGGGACCTAAACGCGATGCTCACTTAGCCACTGACTGGTCAAATTACAAATTACGAAATTTAAAATCGTATTTCAACAATCTTCAAAAACAGTTTTTAGTTTTCGAGGCGTTCCATTTATTTGGATTTTATTGCAAAGCGGTAATATTTTGACCTGACAACATATTTTTTTTGAAGCGTTAAATATAACTTCGTTTGAAGATCTTTATTAATTAATTAAATATTAATTAATTTTTACTGGCAAATTTATTAGATATTATTATTTATTGGGTCTTCTTACGTTTATTGACAGGTGTAAAACGTGGCGCTATAAAATGTCAGGTGTTTTTTTTAACGAAAAATCAAGCAAAAGAGAAAGCTGCGGTTACCAGTGGTAGGTTGGCAAAATAAATCACATTTTAAATTTAATAGATTTTTATATTGAAACCCGACGCGTTAAAAGTTAAATGTTTGCTCAATAATCACTGAAAAGAGTTATTGCATGCATTCATATTTTTTTCGCGTGATGGCCGCTTTACCATTCAACAACATTATCAACCTGTGTTTAACAAAGCATGAAGGTTTTTGGCTTTGATTCTGATGTTATATTTGTGAAATAAAATAAATCACAAAATATGACATTTAAAAATTCGCCTAATTGTCAACGCGAATATAGAGTTGCACGACATTAATATTCTGACAAATGAGCATAATATAAGGTATTGTGTTTATACACGCATAATGTGACTTACTTTATAAAAATCATCTTACTACAAACCAGTGGCCGTCGGTGACTTTTTGTATAATGGATTCTGATGTATATACCTACCTAATATCAAATATAAATACCTACAAACTAGCCCACGAACAAGATGCGATTACTGACAAAAATAGTCATGCTCCCATCGAATGCGTATACTGCTTCAGGCAAAACTTGGCAGGCAGAACTAAAGGCGCATGCGCAAACTTTTTATAACATCGTGGATACGGAATGGAGCAGAGAATCCACTGTTACTGGTATTGGTGCATTTACGCGAAATTCGACACAGAGCGTGGATAATGGATTATGAGAATGGTGTTGTTATTACGTATTTCGGTCCGGTCCGCGCGTAGCGTTTTGTTGTTTGGGAGGTTGGGACAGTGTCGTTAAATTGCAGTATTTATTGCTGTTTACGTTTAGAAAAAAATAACCTCAAAGCTTTTTTAATGCTGAATAAATAAATAACAATTATTATTATGTTTATTATACGCCTCAAAAGGAAGGGAAGCGCCGCATCCACAGTATCTTATGTACGAGGAACCGCGCCTGCTACAAACCTACATATTGGAAAAAGGGTTTCAGAGGATAACGTTGAATTAAATGAAGATAATATTAGCGAAATTCAATCAAAAATCTGAAAAAAGAAAAACATGTTGGCACCTCTGGGACGACCATTAAATTAAATATTTTAATTAAGGTTTTTCTCTTTAAGTTAATGATGAAAATAAAGTTAACATTTAACTTTATTACAGCTTAGTGAAAACAACATCTTAAAATTAAAACCTCATAATCAATTTGTGAGGCGGGTGTCGGTACCGCTGCCCGGGAACCATTTGGATTGCCAACACCTCTGCCAAAGGTCACACCAAGTTCGCTACGTTTGGTGTCTTTGGAGTGCCCGATTAAGAGACCTTAGTTGAGTGAGACCTTTTAACCTCTCCAGCAATGCACCGCAGTGGGAGGGATTCTTCACCGAACACAAGATTCTTACCAAACCCAGATTCTAACCAACCCCACATGCCCTTTTCCTTTCTAGAACTTCCTCTCCTTTCTTTCCTAAAATATCCTCCATTCGGCATCCTCAAAGATGACATTGAACATGGGGGGAATTATTTTCCTCAGCGTCTCCTGTGTGGGGCTAATGCACAAAAAAATATATTAAAATAAATATAACCACTTTAATTTTAATAGGATATAATTTAACTAAAGCGCTTTTTAATTAATTCAGAAAAAGTTAAATATTACTTACATTAAATTAATCTTCATTAATGTTCCCATTAAATCATTTTTTGTTCAAAAACAATAATTAAACCTGCATTTGTGGCAGCCCTCACAATGGGACTTGTCGTGACGTCCGTGACGGTTCAGCACCACGCCCGTCACGTATCCTGCACTACCTATTTAATAAATAATACCTTAATATAATATATATTATAGCACATAATACCTCCGCCGTACAATGTCTGCTGTCTGCCCAAAGGCCCGCTCTCGATTCGACCTCGATACTATTTTTTTAATCACTCTCCGACTACAACCAACAGACAATCGCCGAAAAAGTGGCTCGATTCCGGTCCGCAAGACCAGAGACAGTAAATATTATTATGATACATTTCATTATTTCAACAACATGAAAAAGGTGCATTCAATATCACTCATGTAAAATTATTTTGTATTATTTGGTCCTTCATTTTGAAGCAGCGCACAAATTTTACCAACTTCGATATTTAATGTTGTATTCATATGCGGATATTATGTCTTAGCGGATATACTGGTAAAAAATTAAATATTTCTCTTGGGATGTGTTTTTGTCGAGATTTCTGACAATGATTACCGAGGCATTGACTTCTAAAAGTTAAAACCGGAGTATGTTCGACTCTAGTTCAAATCAAAATTAGACGAAACCTTAACCTTCATTAATATATTAACTATAAACAAAGATTTCACAATTTGATTATTTTTTCTTTTAATAATGAATAAATAGCCTGCAGATAAAACATGCGCTTTAAGATTGCCTCGTATCCAATTAAGTCCAAAATGGAAGCAATTTTGGGAGATTAAAATCTTAAGAGATTTCATAAATTGTTGGAAACGTTAAGTTTATACGGTCCGTGGCATTGAGATATATGCGTCAGAATTTCATACGGCACGCAGTTATGGACCAGTGTCGGACAATCCAAAATTACAAAATGTTGAGGCCAAACAGTTAAATGGTTACATATCTACATTACATTACATCACAAATGATACTTCTTAGCGTTACCGTTAATAAAAGTAGTAATCTCTTATAAATGTTTTGTTTTTAAACGCAAACAGTATATGCTAACTTTGTGCCCTTTTAAGAAAATATTTGTATAGTAAATCCGTTGCGTTCCGTTTCGAAAATCTGCCTTATTCAAGCAAGCAAGTCTGGCCTCCGTGGTCAAGAGGTATGACTCTCGACCAGCGACACGAAGGTTGCGGTTCGAATCCCGGCGGCGCGGCGTGCGCAAATAAATTTTATTTGATAATTTGTGTTGTTCACAATTAATTAATTTAAAATGATATACAGTATATTTGCGGCAACTTCGTAAGTGAAAGACACTCTCAGTATTGCCTTGGCGTACGACCACCATTCAGAATTGAACCGTTGCTTGAAATGGCTTTATCCGTGTTTGGTGACTAGATCTGAATAGCCAGAAACTTCCCCACCTTTCTCCTCTCTGTCTCCTTTCCTTGCCACCACCTTCAGCCACACAACATACCCCGATGTTTGACTAACAACTTTGACTAACACTCAGTAAAGATTCTTTTTTCAAACGTTAAGTCGTCGGGTTTATTTGGACTTTCTTATTCGCATTTTTTCAATATTATGAATCCTACTTGCCTGAAGAAAGTTTAAAAAACGAATTTTCATTCAGTGATTAACGTTCCTTCGGACAAGTTGTATAATTTTTGATTTATAAATGATTTTTTAATGCAAAATGTGTGGTTTATAATTACAGAGGTAAGTATTGACCATAGTTCAGGAAAGTTTAAAAAAAATGAAATCGTTGGGTATAATTTATACTTTATTATTAGCATTTTTTCAATATTATGGATCCACTTACCTGAAGAAATTTTAAAATAAGATTTTCCATTGTGACGTTTCTTTGGACAAATTGCATAATATGTAATTTTAAATACTTTTTTTACCTAAAAAATGGGTGATTTATACGTTAACGCCGGTAAATATCTCAGTACTTACCTACTTACAAATCTCTGATTTTCGAAGAAATTTAGGTTTTGATTTATTAAATAAACGAAAATTAGACACACAATTCTTTGTACGCGAAATCTCCTATTCACATAAATACTATTAACTGTTTTACTGTGGTCTTCTTTTGCATGTCTTTATAAAGCATGAACCGTCTAACTGAGTAACCACCTGCCTAGTTAACTACATGATAAATTTTTCAGAAATTTTTTTGGCAGAAACAACTACAAATATATCAACAATTATAAAAAAAAACATATCACAGTCTGGATTAAAAAAACAAGGTATTCACTTTACTCAAAACATTATAACTCCTAACCGAATATAACCCAGCCCAAACAATAAAAAAATGATACATTAAAAAAAAATCTTTGTTTCTGGACAGAAAATATTACCACAATATTATTTACATCAGTGGCGTGTGGTCCATAGAAAAATATAACTAGTCGTACCTGCTTTACGCGATAATTATATTATTTATCTATTTTTAACTGCTACTAATCTTAAATTTATGTAAACGATACTGCCGCCATGGGTCGAAGCTCAGTGTCCTTCTTCCTTCTTGACAATATCAAGGAGGATACTGTGTTTTTACTTCGACAGAATAACACTTAATCCAAAACACGAGAACACCTCAGCACAGGTTCTCCCAGTGCCGTATTCACAAAATGCTAATACTATCCTTTTACGTACAGTTACTGAATATTATTTTTTTTTCTACTACTGGAACTTATGTAATCATTAGTAAAATCATTAGTAAAATTACTGTAATCATTAGTAAAATTAATGTTCAAGAATAGAAATCTTGTATATAAAAATGAATCGCTGAGTGTGTTGCTAAGCGCGTAACTTTCGAATGACTACACCAAATTGGATAATTCTTTTTTTTTGTGTGTTCGTTATTGTCAGGACAAGGTTTTTACGAAACTTCCGGTGAGCTCTGGCATTATGAAATTTTTATAAAAAAATTGCTATTGGTGGCACGCTAGGTTTAAAAACTGAATGTATGGAAAGCGGGAGGGAGGGAGAGATGGGGTAGGAGGGGGGAAGGGGTGGAGGAGGGGGGAGGGAGGGCGGTGAGAGGGGGGGAGGGGGGAGGTGGAGGAGGCGGAGTGGGAACCCCCTTACACCATGCGAGCGAAGCCGCGGGAAAAAGCTAGTAAATAAATAATAATAAAAAGACGAGGAAACGCCATTAAATTTGTCTTATACATATTGTAACCTTTAAAGAAATTATCTTAACTTAATAAATTAAATAAATAATACAACCACATGATGTCGGTGTGTTAAATAATTGCAGCCTATAAATATGTAATTTTTTTTTAAATTTTTAGTATAATAAGGTTATTCCATAGGTCGTTGGCAGTGTTAAATTTTCAAAAAAGATTTTGTATTATACCACACCCATTTCAAAAAATATGATCATGATCATTCACCCTATTCCAAAGAAGGGTGACCGCTCCAACCCAGCCAACTACCGCCCCATAGCGATCACATCAGTTCTGTCTAAGGTAATGGAACGTGTGATCAACGACAAACTGCTCACATACCTCGAGAAGAACAAAATTATTAACGACCGTCAATACGGATTCCGGCGGAACCGCTCGTGCGGTGATCTTCTCGCGTATGTGACGCATGTTTGGGGGCGGTGCCTGGAACGTTTTGGTGAGACCCAAACGGTTGCACTGGATATTTCCAAGGCCTTTGACCGGGTTTGGCACCGAGGGCTTGTCAACAAACTGCTTTCTTACGGACTTCCCGCATCCTTGTGTAAGTGGATTGCCGACTTTTTGAGGGAGAGGTCGATTCAGGTGGTTGCTGACGGTTTCACCTCTTCTTCGCATTCGATAAATGCTGGCGTCCCACAGGGATCGGTTCTGTCACCGACTTTGTTTCTGTTGCACATCAATGACCTCTTGTCATGTGCACCGATTCATTGTTACGCGGATGACAGTACAGTCCATGATAGCTTTTTGTTTGACAAGCCCTCAAAGGGCACACAAACTCCAATAGCTCGGAGGGCTTTGAAGCAAAGAATGGACGGTTACCTCGAGAGTATTTTCTCTTGGGGTAAGAATAACCTCGTCGAATTTAATGTTTCAAAGACCCAATCATGTTTGATAACGTCTAAAAGGGATCGAAATGAAAATCTAGTCTCCTTCAACGGAAGCAACCTTCCGAACAGGACCTCCATTGATATGCTTGGTGTAACTCTAAGTGACCAGCTCAGGTACGGGGGCTCCATCGAAACCAGAGTTAAGTTAGCCTCTCAGAAACTGGGCGTACTGTACAGGGCCCGCAGATACTTTAATAGTACCCAACTGCTAACCCTGTACAAATCGCAAGTGCGCCCCACGGTTGAATTTGGCAGCCACCTCTGGTCTGGAGCTCCAAAATACCTAAAAAAAACCCTTGACTCTGTGCAGAAACGGGCGGTCCGTTTGATAGATTCTCCCATCCTAACAGAGGGACTGCAATCTTTAGAGCATAGGCGTCAGGTGGGAATGCTGTCCTTGTTCTACCGGTATTACAATGGAAGATGCTCCGAGGAACTAGCATCATTGATCCCCTCGGCTCCGGTGCATAGTCGGGAAACACGCCAAACACGCGCCCAACATTTGTACACGGTTGACATTACTCACATGAGAACGGGTCGTTTCTATGACTCGTTCTTGAGTTCAACGGCTCGGCTGTGGAACGATTTGCCGGCCTCTGTGTTTCCTCCCTCCTACAACATGGGTCTCTTCAAGACCCATGTTCACTCCTTCCTTTCCTCAAAGAGACCCTCCACACAGCATCTACAAAGATGACATAGGCCCTGAGGGAAATTATTTTCCTCAGGGCCTCCTGTGTGGTGTTAATGTAAAAAAAAAAAAAAATGCAGTAAAATAAATTAATACATTATCTAGCAAACGCATGTTTTAGAATTTTAATTTTAGTTTCAATAAAATCATAAAAAAATATGTAAGTACATGTGTTTCTTGACGAAAATTGGTCCATTTGTGTATTTATTTGCGCACTTACAAACTAATATATTTTAGATTTTTTTAACATTCTTATTAAATTTAGACATTATTGAAAAATGATAAATACTTATAATCAAAAGATAATAACAAGAAGTGCATTATTTTAATAGTTATATCATCACGCCTTTCAGCATTTTTGGATGAAGGTATAAATTAAAGCTAATTTGGATTGAAATAAATTCGATATTGAGTTATAATTTTAAAAAGCTGGTACGGAGAATAATTAATCTTTCTCATTGTAACCGCCCTGCACGATAGTAAGAACAACTTTCGACGAAATGCGGATTATCGTCCGCTGGCTGGTTAAACGCTCTTAATTAATTATTATCGAGTCGACTACGAGAAAAGAATTTTCCACAAAAATAATAAATTTTGCAATAGTATGCCTTTTGGTATTATGTGATTTGAAGTAAATGATATTTGATGTAATAATGTCTACGTAATCATAATAAATTATGCATTAAATTCAACGGAGATTTGAATTATTAGACTTGATTACAATATTTTGCACAAGCGTTATTTATTTGTTTGAACATTACGTTGCAAATTATGCTCGTGTTCAGTCATTGGAATCGTTCTCAGATTTGAGGAGCCTTTAGACGACAAGCTTATACGAGAATGTTATTGAGGATTCGCGCTATATATCATACTAGATGGTTTACGGCATGCGTTGCTATCCCATTTTTATTTATTTATTTGTTTATTCAGCACAATAATATACATCTATATACATAATTCATCAAATTTTGACTGCCCAACTAGGAGTATTATCCCGTTTTAGGACAGTCAAATAATTATGGGTATGAACATGTTGAACATGATTTGTACAAAAAGATAGAAAATTGATAAAATAAAAAGAGGAAATAAAAAGAAAAGAAAGAATATAAAATAAAATAATAAAAAAAGTTTAAAATATAGTTCCTAACTGTTATTTGTTTAGCATAGCAAAAGAAAAAAAAATAGAAAAGAAAGAATAAAATAAAAATGAAATAACCAATTGATAAAATAAAAATGAAAATGAAATAACCAATAAAAATGAAATAACCAATAAATAAATTGTTTCTCCCTGCGTGTCCTATCCCATTCATCCCGTTCCCCTTCCGCCTCCCCTTCCTCTCCCGCACCCCCTTCCCATCATGCGTTTTCACTCCGTCTTCCCTCTCCTGCTTCTTCCGCCCCGCGAACCCCCCTCCCGAGTTCCCCTCCCCCCTTCCGGGTTTCTCTCCCCCCCCACCACAAACCCCCTGCCCGAGTTCCCCCCCCTCCCCCTCCCGTATTCCATACATTCAGTACCGGTACATTCAGTTTTCAAACAGCTCGCGTGCCACCTATTGCAAATTTTTATATAAATTTCATAATGCCAGAGCTCAACAGTAGTTTTATACAAACCTTTTCCGGACAATAACGAACACACAAAAAAAAATAACCAATTGCAATGCAGTGTAGTCGTTCGGAAGTTATGCGCGTACAAACATTTCGGCGATTCATTTTTATTTATATACTTAGATAGATAGATAGATTAACAACTTCCAATTTTCGAGGCGCCGCGCCGCCGCCGAGGCGTAGCAGAGGTGCTCGGGATCATGTGTGAGGTTTGTCTAGGTCTTGGTGGCGAATGCGGATGCCGGATCGTGAGAGACTGGTTGAGGGATACCTTTCCTCGACGCCTAGACTTCTCCAGTATTATACCGTCTTGCACCGCGATGGGAGGGATGGATTCATATTCTCATATATAGAGAGATGGATTTGTATGAATATAAAGTGTCTTATGTTTTATAATGTCACTGACGGCGGCTTTGTTTTTTACCAAATCGACAACATTTTTACGACTCCTAACATTCTTCTTTGCACCGTTTTAAAATTTTAAATATGAATGATCTACAAAATGCATCCTTTAGTGCTTCAGGTTGTGGACGCCATTAAAATGGCGAAAACGTAGGACATGATTAAATGTTTTAAGTAATTTTTCATTTCATGAATGATTTTCATTACTTGGAAAATCAATATGTATGAACAGTAATCCAATTCAATCGCAATTAGTTAAATAAAAATATATTGTAGATAGATATAAAAATAATAATAGAGAGTTTTCAGGAAGAAACAATTTTAAAGTTAAAGATATAAAAAAAACGGGACTCTTTCAGACCAGAGGTTCTGGGTTCGTGTCCCAGTTGCGACCGTTATCTTTTTATATTACTATGTCTTGTGATCTTTCATATTTTCGTTTAGATTATTAGTGTTATCTTCTTCTTCAATGATATATTACATTGATGGGAATAACCTTCAAATGTTATAAAAAGAGAGTTGTTCTAATAAAAATTGAAAAGCAATGGTTTGAAACATGTCGATTATTTTGATAGTGTTGTGTAAATAGTGGTGTGTATAAAGTTATTTAATTTTTGTAAAATTTCATTTAAGTAATTGAATTAAAACTATTTCATTAATGAATTACGATCTGAATTTCATATAAAAAATCAAACACTGTTAATTAAGTATCCAGACACACAGCAAAAACATTGGAACGTTGATTTATGGATATTATACACATATCCTATTGCTAAAGCGATATCAGAAACCAGTGTCCGTAATAATGCCTCATTTTACAAATAAATTAAACGTAATAATATAATTTTGCAAAATTTTGCCACTATGTGGCCATAAATCCATTTAGCATAAATATTTCAGACAATTTATGTGCATACATAAATTGTCTGAAATATTTTTTTTGCATTTTTATTAGCCGTGTAAAACAAATTAAAACGTGTGAATACTTGCCGATAATCATTTAAAAACCAACGAATACTATCGTTGTCCTTTCATGGAATACGTAAAAGCTTCTTAATTAATTTGGGAAGCGGATATGGGTACCGCCGCTCCCTCCGAGAACCTTTCATTGGACAACCGTGCAACCCATCTGCCATAGATCACCCTAAAGTGGTTCACTGTTTGGTGACTTAGCAGAGTGAGGATTGTCTAGGATACGTCTGCCCACCTACCGTGTAGCGGCCGGATTTGGAGAGACTTGTGAGGGAGACACATCGCCTTGCTTGTGTTGGAAGGATGAATTCAAACGTCCATCACTCCTGGACACACTGACCCCCTAATTCATACGTTTTACTTCCCAGATCTTCCTCTCCTTCCTTTTATGATAAAAACCTTCCACACAGCAGCCCCAAAGATGTCAATCAAATTATTTTCATCAGGGCCTCCTGTATGGATAAATGTTAACGTAAAAAAAGTTACATGTTAAAAAAGTAGGCAAAAATACATCTAGAAAGACGGGACTAATAAACTAGGGATTGCAATCCCGCAAAGCGGGATCCCGCAATCCCGCGGGATCCCGCAGATTTTATTAATCCCGCAATCCCGCACCTTCAAAGCGCGGATCCGCGGATCCCGCAAGTTAAAAATTTGGCGCTAAAACTTTCGCGTAAATCGAGAGTAGCACGAGCGCAATGTTACCGTTTAGCACAAGATAGCCTAGAGTATATCCTGACGGTGCAGCCTACTAGCGTAGAAGCCGAGAGAGCGTTTTCAGCAGCAGGTTATATTTGCAGTTCGCTCAGAAGCAGGCTCGGAGATGACACAATTAATGCCATTTGCTTTTTAAGGGCGTATTTTCAAAACTTATCACAATAGGTTGATATTTTTTATTATTTTATTTTTATTCTTGAACACACACTTTACAGTTTTGTGAACACCTCACTAGGCGAACCTGTGTTGAGGTGTTCCCATGTGTGGGAATAAATGTTATTCTGTCGACATAAGTAGAACCACCGTATCCTCCTTGATATTGTCAAGAAGGGCACTGTGGATCAACGGTCAACCCATGGCGGCAGTATCCAATACATAAATTAAAGATTAGTTGCAGTTAGGATCTATATATACCTACAGCTGTTCATAGTATGTAGATTATGTTTAAGATAAATAATAGTTTTGATAAATAGGTAGGTATATTTTTCTACGGACCACACGCCACTGTTAAGAATAATATTGTATTATTTTTTGTCTCAAAACAATTTTTTTTTTTTTTTTTTTTTTTAAGTTTTTATATCAAACGTTTATTGATTATAGCATATAAAATATAATGTACATTTAGATGATGTGTTAATTTGCTTACATGTTCATATTCAAATATGTTAATACCACTCTTCCATGGAAGCGTTAGCTTGTGTCTGGAAGAGTAGTGTACATTTTTTAATGCTATATTTAAGTTCTTAAATTACAATGTGAATGTAAAAAACAATAAGTTGTAAGTTCGGTGATATGTAATTTTAAGTATTTATCTACTATCAAAACAATTTTACTATTTGGATAATGTGTCCAGAATTATTGTAATTAGTTGCTAAAAACAATGTTTTGTTATTTTTTTTTAATGTTTGTGTTTGGTTATGTGTTATAATGTTTTGAGTAAATTGAATACCTTGTTGTTTGATCCAGTCTTTGATGTATTTTTTGTGAATGTCTTTGTAGTTAGTAGTTGCTTCAGTGTGGTGGGCATGTAGTTATATAGTTTGGTTGCGTAGTTCTTAAAGTTTCTTTGCCCGTATGAGGTATGAGTTATCGGTATGTTTAATGTTTTTTTGTGTGGAGGCCCTGGTTTTACTTTAATTGAGGTTGCATTTGAAATGTGAAGTTTATGTTGGAAAAAGATAGTAGTACAGATTATAGTAATAATAGTAGCATCTAAGAGAAAGTTGTGATTTGATTATTAGTCATTATATGAATAAGACTGAATTAAAAATATAAAACTGTTAGGAGTAAGTGTAAAATTAAACAAAACTATTAAATTATGCCAATTATTTAAAGATGAATCTAAGAAAACAGATTACTAATTACTTAGACAATAGAAAACTTAATTAATACAAAAGAATTAATTTCTGGTGCTTAATGTAAGAAATGTTAAATAAAAGTTGATTTTTACCCAAAAATCTGTAGTTTCAATTTTACCTTATAACTTATAAAATCTGTAGTTTCAATTTGATTTTAAAACTTATAACATTATTTCAAAGATGCGGGATCCCGCGGGATCCGCGCGGGATTGAGCAATCCCGCATATCAATCCCGCGGGATTGAATAAGCTGCGGGATTGCAATCCCTATAATAAACTACACGAGCGGTTCTCCCGCCGCGGGAAACCGCAGCAGACACAATTTACTATGAGCGTTGTATGGCGCAAACTACACGAGCGGGTCTCCCGCCGCGGGAGCTCGCGGTTCACAGGCGGGAGAAATTCGCCCGCCACATGCAGCGGGTCTCCCGCCGCGGGAAACCGCCAAGTTCAAACTACACGGGCGGTTTCCCGCGATTGCATCATTTCGTGCGAGAGAATGTTGTTGATCGGTAGTGCGCATAAAGGATAGGGCGGTTTCCCGCGGCGGTAGAACCGCTCGTGTAGCTTGACGGAAAACCGCCACCCGTGTAGTTTGATATTAACCGCCAGCTTTCTCGAGCGGTTTCCCGCGGCGGGAGAACCGCTCGTGTAGTTTAGGCCTTAATCGATTTTAATATTATGTAGTACTAAATCGCTACAACGGGATGGCTATTTGAAATTACCTCTACATATGAATTAATCTCGCCCAAATACAAGATACTCAAATGTGATGTATGTACGAGCTATGTAAAATGTGTAGCTACGTAAATGTAGTGATATTCTATAATATGTAAAATTACATTTGTGTTTATATAATAAAAAAAATATTTCTCAGATAACTTAATTATTTCAGGAACACATTAAAAAATTTTTGTAAGTATAATAATCATATGTAATCATTTTTAATAAATATTAGTATTTTATTTTTCTTTGCCTATTAGTAAAATTAATAATCTAACTGCAAATAAATATTTACTGATTTATTTTAGGCTTGCACCGCCGTGTAATTAAAATTTAATTGTGGGTTGCTCGTGGTTAATAATTGTGAATACCTAATTGCTTAGATTTAGAACCTTGTGTGTTATGTTTTCAATCTAATTTAAAATTTGACAGCTAATTTTAAGTTAATTTGTTAGCCCGTGCAAGCACAATGTATCGGCAATAAAAACAGTCGAAACGTGCTTTTCCTTAATTATAATACATAATTTCTTATGATAAGTTACAAAATTATAGCAATTATAAATTTCCTCTTCAAATGCTTTTTTGTGTGTCTAAAGACATTTTTATTTAGGAATCTTGAAAATTAAAAAAAAAAAAATTTACGAGTATCGTTTCTGCTGTAGCTACGTACCTACCTAGATATAAGAAGTAAATATTCGTTTGTTGCAAAGTTAAACAACGACAACATCCGGTAACAGAGTGGTTGGATGGCTTTTATCATATTGCAACAAGATGCGTATATAATAATATATTTTTTTAATGTCTTGATTTCAGATTTTCACGGCATTAAATATTATCAATTTGGGAGGCGGGATATGGGTACCGCCGTCCCGGGAACCTTTATTGGATAACCAACACCTCTGCCACAGGTCACTCCAAGTGGTTCGCTACGTTTGGTGATTAAGCAGGGGTGCCCGGGTCCATGGAGTGAGGTTTGTCTAGGTCTTGGAGGCGGATGACCTGGACACACTGAACCCCGTATTCCTACCCACCCCTTAAACCCTTTTCCTTCCCAGAACTCTCCTCTCCTTCCTTTCTTTTAAAAACCCTTCACACAGCATCCCCAAAGATGCCATAGGCCCTGAGGGAAATTATTTTCCACTGGGCCTCCTGTGTTGAGCTCATGTAAAAAAAAAAGTTGTATTGAATTTTTGGGGTATTACGCCGAGTTGCGCTACCTCCTTCTTTAGCCAATGTTTCGGACAGCGTTACAGTATCCACCAGAACGCTGTTAGAAACATTGACCAAAGAATGAGGTAGCGCAAAACGGCATAATACCCCTAAAAATAAATCACTGTAATTTTTTATTTCTTGTTTATACCAGATCTCGAGAAAGGTAGTGCGAATCACGAACCATCACGCCGTTTCCCCGCAGGGATAGACAGAGAGGATGGACCGCCAAACAACTCGGTTTTGGCACACACTCTTTGTCTCATTCACATTCTTACATCGTCTCGTACATGCTATTCTAATTTTCTTCTTTTTATCTTGTTCTGAATCTTGACATGGCCCAACTGTATCTGATTCACTTGATCGTGCCATGTCTTCCTCGGGCGTTCCCGACTTCTGCCATTCACATTTGCGTCATATATTTATTTAATTATTACACGCCCCAGTGGGCTTTTCTTATAAAATTTTTACATACTATTTGTATCAAAGTAAATGCTTAAAAATTTAAACAATAAAGAAAATATAAAGATAATAACAAAAAACGTTGCAACAAAGTACATAACAAAACACAAAACACAAAACAAAATACATAGATAAAAATATAAACAGAAACTAAGAATACTCACGCATATAATTGAATTTAAGAGATTCTTCCAAACAATATAGTAGTAGCATAGAAGTTATTTGGTAGGTACATGGGTCTATTTGTGTCTTAAAGAATAAAAGTGATAGAATATACAACATTTATACCGATTAGTTTTAATAAAATCAAAATCAAAATCATTTATTGTACAAAATGTAAATTTGTATGTATTTGTAGGTATAACTTATAGTACCTATATCCTATTTCTTCCAGTTAACCTAACATGTTGTACAGATTTGAACACAAATGAAATATAAATATAAAAGTGGTGTAATACAAAGTGAATTTGTTTTAATTTATTAAATAAACATAAATATAAAAACAGTTGTACTTATGTGAGGTATTCACTTAATGTGTAATGAGACCTGTTCAGAAGGAATGTTTTTAGTGATGACTGATGACTTAAATCTGAGTGTATCTTGTATTTGTTTAATATCATGTGGAAGGTTGTTGTATACTTTAATGGCCATGTAAAAGGGTCCTTTTTGGAAAATTATATGATATATGTGAAATGAAATATGAAATATGTCGCCCAGATTAGAATATATATGCCCAAATATAATATATACCCAAACCATTTCAGCGTTCCTTTTTTAATTTCACTTATTATAACATTCGTATTCGTAGCATTACATCTTCTTTTTGAACGTACTACCGGGCCTTAATGGGACTTGCCCAAAGTGGAGTGCTGCCATCACTGCACTTCGGGTGGCTTTTCCGCTCGTGGCTGGTCATGTACTTGTAGCTGGTGATCCGTTTTCTAATTAGTGACTGATCAGAATCCGGGAACGCGCCTTTCTTCAAACACGTCAGGACAACCCAAAAAGCTTTCGGTGCAAGTTGTTGCATCGTATTTCCATTCCTTTAGAGGTGATTTGTTGAAATTGGTCCACAGCTTGGAGTTATAAAGGCCGGTGCAGTACGTGTTAATAAGTTGCCTTTTTCTGGGCTACACTTTTTAAATCTCCGAGAAATCATATTAGTGATTCTCTCTGTCATATCGCTCGATATTCGTATTACCACTGAGCCCCGCCATTACGATGTGCCATAAGTATTTAACTTCCTTTTTTTTTATAGTTATTTTGGTGTCGTTTAGGTTGACGTGTAATAAATACTTTTGCAGGGCCTGCGTCAGACTTGTATACTAGCGACACAAATTTACATGGATTGTAGATCACGTTATGTTGTATTATTCACATATCTTTAACAGCTTTCTCATGGCTTTAATAGTTGGCAACAAAATGGCCACGTTATCTGCATTTTCAATTTGGGAGGCGGGTAAGAACCATTTTTTGGATAACTATCCCCTCTCTCATAAGTCACCCTAAGAGTATTGCTACGTTTGGTGACTTAGCAGAGGTCATACCATTTTCCTTCCCTGACATTTCTTTTCTTCCTTTCTTAAAAAGACACTCCGCACAGCACCCCTAAATATGACAGGCCCTGGGGTGATTTTTTCCTCCGGGGACTCCTATGGGAAGCAAATAAAAAACAATATTATTTACGCACGAGTTTCCCATGTGCCATCCATTCGTACATTCGCCGAGGTAAAGTTATCGCTTAAACCGTTTATAAAAACGTTTAATAAAATCGGTGATAAACTTTCCCCTTGTCTGATGCCCTCAGAAAAAATATTGGTAAATATGCATAGACTCCACCTCACGGATAATACGGAACGTTCGTATGTCGAAGTTTGATGCACGGATAATACGGAATATTTATTTTTTTAAGTAATAGACGATCAATTAATCTCTGCATTAAAATCACGTACAACACAAGACTCAGAACAAACTTGAAAAGACTACATGCAAGAGAAGAAATACCGACTTTATTTGAATACACACACAGACTGACCGACCGGTTTTACAAGTCACTTCAACACAGTAAAAATAAACTCATCAAAGAAATCGGTCAATACAATGCACCTAGCGATCTTCCTTTCAGGTACAAACACAGACTACCCAAACATATCCTGATGGAACTAAATCATATCTGGCACAACCCGGAATCAGACGCGGATGACTGAGCGAGCAGTAGGTATTCCCAATCACCAGACCCCTCCCCACAACTTATGTCTATATATCTATGTATATATTTATATAATAATATTTATTTTATCTATATATAGGTAAGTTTGTCCTAAAAATTCCCATAAAGTATATATCACATAAAAACAGACACATAATGCAGGATTTCACGTGCTGAAATCACTGAAGGCCGCACAGTTTCATGCTGACTGTCGGCCGACTCCTCCCGGATAAGGTTTTTCATGGTTTCCTTATTCCCAATGGCAAATGCGGAGGAGCTCCAAATAAAAAGGACATGACCGACTCCTTCCCACTCCCAACATAACACAAACACACACGTATGTATATATTTTTCCACTGGGCTTAAATTCTGATTGCTTTGTGGAGCAGAACGAAACATGCAATTTTAGTAGGGTTTTTACATAACAATTTTTCCCTACCGACAAAACACAAGACCTTTAAGACTATAATAGCCAGGTAACATTTTTAAATACCAACATGAGGTAAAAATTGCAAGGCGCATATGACGCCGTTCTATTTGTATAAGGAACATTAACTTTAAATTCAGTAAATTTAAATGATTCATCTATTCAAGATTCAAGATACATAAGAATCTAGTAAATGAAAAATTAAAAAAGACGATCAAATATGATATTTGTCGTAAGTACCTATCTAATAAAATAAATTCTCGTCAAAATAAAAACATAAAAGTACCTACTTCGAATTATTGGGTTGAGGTTCAAACTACGAAAGCTGCATGTCATCATAATTTAGATATACATCCTAGGTTTTAAATGGTTTGTTTGGCGAAGCAGGGTTTGTCTAGCGGGTATGTGTAATTATTCTAACACCTTTCTTTCCATGTTCTGCTGTTAAAAATGCAGGTACAAACTTGTCAATAATGCATTCACTTAATAACGTGAATAAATTATTGTTTTATATGGCAATAATATTTTTTCTATGATTGGCAGCATTAATTGATTGTCTATAAAATGTTAAATAAATATAAAAATGACCTACCTCAATTAAAACAAAAATAAAATGTTAAATGCATATTTTTTGCATGGTTTTTTTGTCTCCCCCGACATATAAAAACTGTTTGAATAAAAAATATTCCGTATTCAAAGTACGAGCAACATGACAGAAATGTATATTCTCCCAAAATTTAAAAAAATAATTGTACATGTTCAGATTTTAATGCCTAATAATGTTGTAGTCAACTTCAACATTTCTTGTGATTTTCACTTTTGTTTCTACTAAATGTTTTTTATGTCGGTAGGTTCCTACTATCTTTCAAAATATTCTTGCAACATAGTATATCTAGATTCCTACACAACTTACTAAATTCTGCTAGAAGGTTCTAAATGGGAATAAGAATGTATTTAGAAAATGAGATACATTTTTCTGGGTAATAGAATGTCTATCTTTTCACCTACTCAATAAAAGAAAATGTTTCTGCAATTTGTACCCATTCCTCGAATGTTGGTTCTCAATTAAGGTTGGTAATAAGGCCTTAATTAAACTATGGTTGTTTTTCTAAGCATACCGGCAAATGCCATTAATTAACTACAGTTGAATATTATGGAAATTCTAGCTTTTTTTACATTTGTTTTATCTTCATTATTTGTATATCACATTTCGAAAGATTTTTTCTTAAGAAAAAAATACTGGGCGAAAAGTGCGCCTAGTTTTAGGCAATCTGTGTAGCTCGGCAAGGCGTTAGATTTTAGAGTTGACATTTGGGTATTTACTCCTTATTCAACGGCATGGTTCTCCAAATATACAATCCTTCTTCTCACATACACACGATAGTGGCCTATTATAAAATATATATTTTTAGGTATGTATTTCATAAGAATAGTGATACTCTTTCAGTATGGTTCTGGTGAAAATCCACTATTCAGAATCGAACGTAAAATGATATGGATTTATCCGTGTTTGGTTACCAGATCTGAAATAATCAGGCACTTCCAACAATCATCTGCCCCATCTCATTCCCTTTCTCACTACCATCAGCCTCACAACATACCCCAAGTGAGGATGCCGGCTTACAGGCTCCGATTAGCACTAGAAACTAAGCTATCTATACATTTGGATGCCTTTATACAGTGAACAATTCTGTGTTATGATTTGTTCAAACATTTACAGTATAGTAACAGTACTTAACAGTATCAGTATTTAACAGTAACAGTAACAGTAACAGTAACAGTAACAGTAACAGTAACAGTAACAGTAACAGTAACAGTAACAGTAACAGTAACAGTAACAGTAACAGTAACAGTAACAGTAACAGTAACAGTAACAGTAACAGTAACAGTAACAGTAACAGTAACAGTAACAGTAACAGTAACAGTAACAGTAACAGTAACAGTAACAGTAACAGTAACAGTAACAGTAACAGTAACAGTAACAGTAACAGTAACAGTAACAGTAACAGTAACAGTAACAGTAACAGTAACAGTAACAGTAACAGTAACAGTAACAGTAACAGTAACAGTAACAGTAACAGTAACAGTAACAGTAACAGTAACAGTAACAGTAACAGTAACAGTAACAGTAACAGTAACAGTAACAGTAACAGTAACAGTAACAGTAACAGTAACAGTAACAGTAACAGTAACAGTAACAGTAACAGTAACAGTAACAGTAACAGTAACAGTAACAGTAACAGTAACAGTAACAGTAACAGTAACAGTACTTAACAGCTTTCAAAATTATAAACTATTACATTGACACTGACAGCCCGTATCTCTTAGAATGCTATAAATTGTTCGTACCGAACAACTACTGCCGGAGTCGCCACCACGATTTGCTCTGTATCCCACTGACGTTCTTATCGTTTGGCAGAACAGACGTTCTGGCCCAGCATAGCATGACAAGAGGTATGGTGCTGCTAAATGATATCTCTAGGTCCCTTGACATTTTCAACATTAGTCTTAAAGTTTTCAAGAGTAATTTTAGGCAAGGTCTCTAAAATATGTATTATTATAATTTTATTTTTTTCTTTCTCGTTTAAAGTTATGTATATTTTAAGTGTATTGTAATAGGATTATATTAATCTGTAATGCACAAAAAATAATGTTTCCTTGTTTCTCCCTTATACGTTCCTGTACCATTCATCCGATTGGGATGAAACTTTGGTGATTTGTTATACGCACGCCCGCGAAAGGGTTTTATTCAAGTAAACAATTTTCTGCACATTTCCAGCATCTGTTGGTGCCTTGCACTCCTGCATGTTTCTTCTGAGGTGTCATATTAATAGTCCCACAATCTTCAATTAATATTTTTGCTTTGAGTAGTTGCACGGATCATTTAGGGGGCGTACATTAATTACATGAGCATATTTTCTTCCAATCTAGACCCCCCCCTTGGTGAGATAAATTTGGGCCACTTCGTATATTCTTTTCAATTAACGTGAGATTTTTCTGGACCCTTCCCCCTTCCCTTTTGAGCTCTCGTAATTAATGAATGCCCCTTAGGGGTCTGAACAGTATACGGTCACTTGCCACATATACACAAAAATTAATACACACGATGATTTAATTAGAAAAATAAAACTATTAGTTACTCGGTTCCCCTTGAGCTCCGAGTATTATGATAAAAGTCGTTTAAAAATATTGCTAATTATTTTTGCCGTAAAATATTTATGCCGTATTGCTTTTAACGTAATATCCGGGATATGGTTAGATTGCTTACGCGCTTAGGCTAAAGTTACGCAAATAAAAATTGTTAACGTTCGCATTACATGCTAGGAAATAATACGAAAACCGACCTGAGTCCAGTTGGACTCGTAAATCAAATGCTTTGATAAAGTCAGATTTAAATTTGGTAATCGAGGATATTAAATACGGCGTTCGGCCCCAAGGACCCGCATTACCGGAGATCAAATTTTATGCCTAAAGTGATAAAGATTTATTAATGACAGACGGTGTGTTATAAACAATGTATGTTAATTACATAATTCATTTGATCTCTACCACAATCAAGGCAATATTTAAATTTTGTGAAACTTTTCATTCATGATGGAATTTAATTGCAATGTTAGGGTAAACACGTAACTTAAAGTATATCTTGCCATTTATAGAAAATTTTACGATTTTGTATGCATGAAAGTTATATTCTACTGTTGGTTGTTTCAATCCAATTACTTTCAATAATTTATTATTTATTCTCCTCAATAAAAAAAAAAAAGAATGACAATCTCAATCTCGTTTGAAAATCTCCTACTACCACCACACAGGAGCGGAAAATGTTGCTCGTGTCGTGATGAAAGACTTAGCCACGCGACGCCTGGGTGGGACTCAAAAGCGATGTCCACTCAGCCAATGATTGGATTATTTCTATTGCAGGGTTTTCGTTTGGAAAAATCACCCCAAGGGCGCTTCACAACTTTATTTATTTAACCTGTAACTTTTCACTGATTAACTATTAATAACTTGCAGCTCAGATTTTTTACTTGTGGCTTAAAACTAAGATTGATAACAAGAGAATTACAATACAGACGTACAGCTATCAACTAACTACTCAGTCTTAGGGGGTTTTTCACCATCCTCCCAATAGCTTATCCATACACATAATGAATATTTTGGATTAATTCTACAGGATTTATTTATTTAAAAAGTCTGAGTTTACTATTCGGTACTTGAACCTATGAACAATGGTTACATATAGGATAAATTAGCCGAAGTTTTTACCTGTTGCTAGTATTTATTTGTTTTTTTATTAATATTCGTTATGTGTATGGATAAACTATTGGGAGGATGGTGAGAAACCCCTTTACGAGTATATAACTAGTTACTTACAGCTAATGGCCTGTAACTAAGAAAATTATAACTAGTATCTAGTAACCAATACATATTTTATATAATATTTATTTATAACTAACTAACTAACTAACTAACCATCACGCCGTTTCCCCGCAGGGGTAGGCAGAGAGGACGGACCGCCAAACATCCCGGTCTTGGCACACATTCCTTGCCTCGTTTACATTCATACAACGTCTCATACATTCTCTTCTATTATTCTGACTCTTGACATGGCCCGACTCAAGTATCTGATTCACTTGGTCGTGCCATGTCTTTCTTGGGCGTCCTCGACTTCTTCTATTATATATTTATTTATATATTTATTTATTTATTTGTTTATTAATTAATTAATTAAATTATTTATTTATAAATGAATTAATGAATTAATTTATTTTTCCAATATTTATTTTTTAATTAACTTATTAATTTGTTAATTTATTTATTTATTAATGAATGAATGAATGAATGAATGAATTAATTTATTTATTTATTCATTTATTTGTTTATTTATTTATTTATTAATTTATTTATTTATTTATTTATTTATTTATTTATTTATTTATTAATTAATTAATTAATTTATTTATTTATTTATTTATTTATTTATTTATTTATTTATTTATTTATTTATTTATTTATTTATTTATTTATTTATTTATTTATTTATTTATTTATTTATTTATTTATTTATTTATTTATTTATTTATTTATTTATTTATTTATTTATTTATTTATTTATTTATTTATTTATTTATTTATTTATTTATTTATTTATTTATTAACACCCTTTTTCGGGGCTTTTACATTACATATGAATAGTAAGAAATACACAGCATTCATTATACATAACTGAACTGTCCCAGTAACAATATTTTATATTTGTTTAAAAATAAATTGAAGATGTCTAATGACTTGGTATAATTGTTTACCTCCATTAGTATTCTGGGCAAAGAGGAATACATATGGTAGTCAGTCCCAGAAATTCTGCACAGAAATAAAACCTGACCCGTTGTGGAATCCGGAAGTTTATCGTCAAGCAATACCGGACTATCAACTAAATCATTTAGAATTTTATGTAGAAATACCAAGTCAGTGAAAATTCTTCTGTCTGACAATTTAAGTATATTCATATCATTTAAAAAAGTGTTGTGGTTCAACACAATTGCTGGAATACCCATTTTAAATTTTAGAAAACGTAAGAATTTGTTTTGTATTCTTTCAACAGCTTGTACATACGAGTATATACCATAATGTGAATTCCAGACGGAAAATTTATACTCGAGTTAGCATCAATAAAGCTGCGTTTAAATGTCAAGCTTTATTGCTGTTTATTTAATACATTTTTAATTATTTACACCATGTTTATTAGGTAGTATGTACATTTTATATTGAGTCATACCTTATGACACAACAATTAAAAATTGAACAATCTTGTGACGTTTTTAAAAAAAAAAAAACAATGTATGTTGCTTGGCCCGGTAAAACCAGTTGTTTTTTATGCATGTCAGTTCCTTTGAAATAATCTAATACATTTTGCATTTCGCAGCTTTTGGCATGACTAAACTAAAGTATTTGAAAAATGAATACAAATTATCAACTCAATCGTAAATCTGAATCCAAAAAGAAAAATTTGAAAAGAAAAATCAAAAAAGATACGCTCACTTCTAGGACACGAACCCAGAACCTACACCTTGCAGGGCGGAGCTCTACCAACTGAGCTAATGTGTCCCTATCTGATTCGGTCATATTTAACTGAATCATACTATGACTAAGAACTATCAACTTTATCTCCAATTTCTTAATGCATATTTTATTGGCTGCTATCTTTATGTATGATTGCAAGATTCAAACCAGAACTAAATGCTATCTAGATAGTGTCTTGGATAAATTTTCCTGTTTCAGATATTCGATTGAGTTTCGCCAATACTGTCTTCATTTAATTCTTCAGGCCCTCGGCGACCCTCTATCTTGCCTTTCAATATTAAATGGAGCAAGTGATACTTCTCCTCTCGAAGTATATGACCCAGACATGAAATTTTCTTGATTTTTATTAATGTAAGCAGTTTTCTATCTGCCCTAGCCCGTCTGAGAATTTCTGTGTTGGTGATCATGTCGGTCCATGGGACCTTGAGCATTCTCCGGTGAAGCCACATTTCAAAAGCCTCTAATCTGTTCATGGTATTTACTTTCAAGGTCCATGTTTCACATCCATAGAGCAAGACCGACCACACATAACATTTTAGCATTCTCTGCCTTAGTTTTAAGCTGATATTGTCATTACAGAAGAGGGATTTCATTTTACTGAACGCAGTTCTTGCTGCTTCAATTCTGCATCTAACCTCTACATCCGGGTCTTGAGTCTTCGTGAGAATACTGCCGAGATATCTATTCTTTCCACCTTTTCGACATTGCAACCATTTAACTGTATCACTGATTTAGAGTGCTCTAGTCGTCCAAATGTCATCACTTTAGTTTTATTGACGTTGATTGTTAGGCCCAGTTGCTCACCAGCATTATTAACAAGATTTAATTGGTCTTGGAGGTCATCGATACAGTCAGCTAGTAATACAGTATCATCTTCGTATCTTATGTTATTAATGACAACTCCGTTGATCGTCAGGCCCTTCTCAGTATTACTTAGGGCTCTTTTAAAGACATAGTTGGAATAGAGATTAAATTAAATTAAAATTAAAAAGTGGCGACAGAATACAGTTCATTCCTTCATTTCATTAAAATATTACAATTTGAGGTTTTTTTTATTTTATTTTATTTTTTATTTTATTTTTTATTTTTATTTATTTATTTTTTTTATTTTTTTTTTACAGTGAATACCGCACAAGAATCTCAACTGCTCCCGTCTGGAGCCAGTGAGACTATGGCATCCCCAATTGGGGTATGTTGTGAGGCTGAAGGTAGTGGGGAGGGGAAGGAGGTGGGGAAGAGGAAGGTTGGGAAGTACCTGGCTATTCAGATCTGGTCACAAAACACGGCTAAAGCCATTTTCAAGCAACGTTTCAATTCTGAATGGTGGTCTTACACCAGGGCGATACTAATAGTATCTTCCACTCTGGAACATGCCGCAAATATACTATATATTATTTTAAATGAATTAATTGTGAAATAACACAAATTAATCAAATAAAATTTATTTGCGCATGCCGGGTTCGAACCCGCGACCTCCGGAACGTGAGTCAAGAGTCTTAGCCACTGGACTACGGAGGTCGTTACTAACTAAATTAAAAATATACATGTATTTAAATTATTTAATCGTGCTATGTGTTCTCGAGACGTCCGTGGCTACTTATTAATTTACTTTCTTCGTTCATTTGATGAATGGATTTTAACCATCTAAAAAGCCTCACTCTTTCGATTTAAAAAAAAATATTACGCTTTCATCAACGATTCAACCATCAACTATAAAGCAGTATAAACTGCTATATTAAGATTGTGTATCCAACGAATAAACTTAACAAAACAAGTGTTGAAAATACATTATCTGTTTTATTTTCATAATGAAAGATTTCCACAGTGTTTATTCGAAGTAACGAATATTATAATTTATTTATTTTTTATTTTTAACTTAATGAGTAAAAGCTCAAATTATAATATTTAATAAATGAAGATAATATTATTAGCGACACTTAATCGAAAATCGGAAATTAAAGACAGCAGCCAATAAAAAATATGCGTTAAGAAAATGAAGATAATGTTAGTAGTTCTTAGTCGAAATATGATACAGGTAAATATGAGCGATAAGATCCCATTATCTCAGTAGTAGATCACTTCCCGGCAAGGCTAAGATCCTGGATTCGACTCCTAGATGAGACCGGATCTATTTCGGATTTTTCTGTTTTAGATTTTCGATTAAATAATTTTTTTTTTTTTTTTTTTTTACAGTGAATACCGCACAAGAATCTCAACTGCTCCCGTCTGGAGCCAGTGAGACTATGGCATCCCCAATTGGGGTATGTTGTGAGGCTGAAGGTAGTGGGGAGGGGAAGGAGGTGGGGAAGAGGAAGGTTAGGAAGTACCTGGCTATTCAGATCTGGTCACTAAACACGGCTAAAGCCATTTTCAAGCAACGTTTCAATTCTGAATGGTGGTCTTACACCAGGGCGATACTAATAGTATCTTCCACTCTGGAACATGCCGCAAATATACTATATATTATTTTAAATGAATTAATTGTGAAATAACACAAATTAATCAAATAAAATTTATTTGCGCATGCCGGGTTCGAACCCGCGACCTCCGGAATGTGAGTCAAGAGTCTTAGCCACTGGACTACGGAGGTCTATAACGGAGGAGTATAATATTGTTGTCGTTTATTAAAATTATTTTATTTATCTTGAAATGTAAAATTGATTCACCACATGTGGTCTTATAAAATCATAGGTACATTTTAACTAATGCTGTGATTACTTCTAATAATACTTATTACATTCATAATTATGATATTTTTCTTTCAAAATATTTTTAATCTACATACATTTTTAATTTCACTAGAAATTAAGCTATACATTCGGAAGCCCTTATACAGTAAACCATTCTGTCTCTTGATTTGTTCAATCATTTTAGTAAAACGTTTTATATATTATTGTATGTAAGGAGTGTTAACAGTTTAGTATTGTTAATGACTACATTTATAAGGAAAGATTATATCCATTGCTTCCAGAATAGAAATTGAGTGAATGTATTCTGTTACCATACATAGTGTTAATACTCATATTATCGAAGTTAACTTATATATTAATCACTTTTATTAAAGTGAAAGTTGTTATAAATAAAATGTTCTGGTGACCATTAAAGTAATCAATCGATTATCATATTCTGTCATAACGAATGTAATTTCAATAATCGCGATTAAAGCAATATAATAGGTGATAAAAATTATCCATTGTTAAGCAATAGAAAGTAAACGATACAATGTCTCAACTCACGCACATTTAAGTGATAATAAACTTTTTATGTAAAATCCATATTGACTGTTTTTTAGACTTCCTATTGTAAATATAATTTTCCATTTTATCATAATGAGCACAGATAGTCATTGATGGATGACGGTCTCACGTTTATCGCATTATTTCAGGTAACTTACCATTATTTAAATTGTATGCGTTCATGCAAAAGTCTTTCTCGTTGTGTAAACGCTTCACAAGATTCCCACCACGTGAAGCCAGTGAGTCTATGGTAATCTTAATTGGGGTAAGTTAGGAGGCCAAAAAGAAAAGAGGGGATGGGAGGCCAAGGGGACACCGGTGTCCCTTATGAAATTTAAAAAAAAAACTTTTTGTATGCGATTTTGACCCTTATGTATACAGAAACTGTATGAAAACAAGGTCAAAATCGCTTGCACCAATATCTCTATAGGTAGGGAAAAAGATTTCATTCATGTGGCAACTCTAGAATTTTTGTAATTAATTTATCTGTGACTTCAGACCGCTGTCAAAACCGAAAAGTCATGAGTATTAGCATTTTTGTTCCCTTTTCAAATGCATATAAAGGTATTTATTTATTATCAATCACCTTTGAAATGTGTTTTTTCACGTAGGATGTCTATTCAGGTTTATGTAAAAATAATAATATCAGTTCATTTTCGTATTTATACGGATATTTAAGCAAAATTCAGGAAGCCAAATTTTCGCGCCTTTGTTCTTGGCCTCCCAGAGGGAGAGTGGTATGCAATGCAAATGAATTTTATATTTATTTTATTTATTTATTTCTACATATTACAGTGTTTAGGGAACGTACCCATACTACGTGACCAACTTTTTGAAATTTTTAACCCCCCCCCCGGTGACTAAAAACCTAAGCCCCCCGCCGCTCATTTGTACCAATCGTGGTATTTTGAAGACCCCCCCCCTCCCTGAACGGGTCATGTAGTATGGGTACGTTCCCTTACCTAATTATTAACATTTGTATATAAAATATTTTTAACTTTTATCATATTGGGTCTAAGGTAGGTTTGAGAAGCTGAAACTGTGTGTGGATAATATTGTGTTTCGTGAATGCCTCATTAGGATAACCTGTGCTGAGGTGTTTGCGAGGTCATGATTAAGTGTGACAAGTATTTATGTGTTAGTTAGTTAGTAATTTATTTTATTTTATTTTTTATTTATTTTAATGTTCAGGTATTATAAATTATTATTCAGAAAAAAATTATTTAAGTTTTGCTGGGTTCCAAACCAGGAAACGATATGCCCAAAATAAGGATATCACGGATACGCCATGGTTTCAATCAAACTAATCATTTAGCAATAATTATTAATTTCATCCTTTTGGTTATTCTACTAATATTATTGTTAACGTTACTGATGTGTTTTAGATTACACAATGATGTGATCTAATATAAGTTTAATAAATAAGCTATCTATGCAATTCAATACAATTATAGTTCAAAACACTTTTTATAATTTGCTCAGACCTTGAAGTTACCTTTGCGCCAAATTAATATTTTTGCAACACTTAATAACATTATGCAGGTAATTATGAATTGCTATTATAATATTGAAATGCCAAGATAAATGATCGTTTTAGTTCCACTCTCTGTCCACCCACTCGACATCTATCAACGCGCTGAAAAGTTAACAAAACCTTTTTTACGATGACGTAATGATGCATTTTTCCAGATCATGGTTCATTTGTCTCGGTAATTTATTGTATTTATATCTTCGATATCGTGAGCGACAGTTTATAGCTTTTAGAGTATTTGAAATGAAGCCGCCATAGACGGGTTTATGCGGTTTATGGTTTTAAAATTAAACTTGAAAAATCTTAGTTCAGGAATCAAAAAACGTAAAAAAATGATGTTGACATTATATATACTTTGCAAGGTCGAAGAAGCTAAAATTTAAATGAATTCTTATTTTGATTGCCAAGTCTTGATTTATTACCGAGAAAGAATCTGGGTGTCATTTTGATGGATTTGATTTTTTTTTTCATTTCCGCCTTTATTATTAAATTTTTATTTTCTTACTTCTCATTTTATTTTTTTCTTTCAATTTATTATTTCATGGTATTATCTTTTATTGAATTGTAAAATGGGGGCCTCAGCACGAGCAAAGTACCCAGTGATGCCCACATTTTTACATATGTATGCATTATATTATTGTATCGATAATTTTTGTACATTATTTAATTAAACGAAGACAATATAAGCGAAACTCAATCGAAAATCTGGAAACAGAAAAATTAGAAAAAGATATTGGCACCTCTAAGACATTTTCGATTGAGTTTCGCTTATATTGTCTTCGTTTTCTTAAATATTATAATTTGAGATTTTACTCATAAAGTTAAAGGAAAAATAAAAATATTTTTTACATTAATTTATTAACAAATAATACACGAAATGTGACCAAATGCTAAGTGCGTGCAACCTTAAGATTGTGCAACAAGATCAGAAAGAGCAAACATGCTTACTTTAAGTGAAAAAGTGTTATTTTCATTCACCGACACACAGGTTTCGTCAATTAAATTCGTTAGCTGGCTATGTTCCCCATCACGACTCAAGTCACATAGGAGGAGATTTTAAAATTGTTGCCAGGTTATTAAGGTAACCCGGGAATATGTGTATTTTTTATTAAAAAAAATATGGGTAGGTATAAAATGAAATTCCTTCTGTTAAGCCATTTTACTCATTGGATCGGTTAAATAACTAATAAATTATTGGTCAAAATCGAATGATTAAGGATCTTTGTGGGATTAATCAATTCCATAAAAAATACCTTCTCTCGAAGGTTTCCATAAGAGTTGACAAAGAAGAGCGGCATAAGTGTTTTCCCACGTAAACTTGTTATCCTGGTTGTTTCTGCTATGAACTCTGTTGGTTGTTACCTTCACGTGTTTAAGAAGCTTTATATCGCCCGCTTTTCCGGTTTACAGGCCACACCATGTTATCTATGCACAACAGTGTGCTGAACGTTATATAATATATGTAATTTCACAATCACTCTGTTGTAGATCTTGCGTTAATGGCTTACATGGGTCCGAAAATTTGAAGAAAAATTGTTTTTCCCTTTATCGACCGACATCGCAGCTGCAGCAGGCTCTTTGTTATATGGTGCTGGAATCCATGATTCTATGTAAGTTATAAAAAAAATCTTTGTTTTATTCCTACTTGAAACTTGAATCGCGTTTATCACGAAACACCATTTTTGAAGTCGGTAGGCACCATTTCTCAGAAACCAATGCACCGATCTCATCGAAATTTGGCCCACTTCTTCAAAATAGCATTGATCAGTACCTGAACGAAGAATTTTTTTTCGTAAATGAAGACAATATAAGCGAAACTCAATCGAAAATCTGGGAACAGAAAAATCAGAAAAACATATTGACACCTCTGGGACTCGAACCCAGGACCTCTTGCTTTCCGGGCAAACGCGCTAACCACTGCGCCACGGTGTCGTTGAGTTTGTTTGTTGAGTTTCGCTTATATTGTCTTCATTTATTTAAATATTACAATTTGAGGTTTTACTCATAAAGTTAAAAAAAAAAAAACAAAATTTTTCGACTACAAATAATTTTACGTAGTGTAAATTGTACCAAAAATCGAATTTTGGATACAACCCTGCCAAAAATTCAAATTTCAATTTTTTGAGAAATCCTTCGTTCAAGTATAGTTTATACCTATTTACTAACAGAAAAAAATGGTGTTTTTAATTTCAGATTAAGCTATCGTGAGTTATCCTGCCTACCGCGAGGACACTTTTTTAGGGGTCTCCGGAAACCGCCCCACCGGCTGAATTTTCCGAATTTTTTTACGACAATTTTTTCAATATTGTTCTTTAAGTGCTCAACACTTCGAATGAAACAATTCATATATTACATTTTTGAAAAATTGAGAAAATATGCTTTTTTCCTTGGCTACGAGACCAATGTAACCCCTTAAAATCGAAAATTTGCTCGCTTTATTTGTTTTGCATTCTTATTGAAGTTAACGACTCTTATTTACGATAAACTTGCAGGCTAAATAAGATAAAATACAGAAAGCATAAAGGTAGTAAGTAAGTAAAAATATTTGCGATTTAAAAGTCAAATTTAACAGATTGTAGGTAACTGACTCGCAGCATGCTGAAAGAACTACTTCAAATTATATATATTTAGACGGGTTAAGTAAACAATTTTAATTATATGCTCATATTTGCTTACTAGCTTATGAAATCTATGTACGGCGGAATGAATATACCTGCATTTATTAACGCATGCAAATAATTAAATGCTGTAGTTTATCCATCTAATCTAATTGCCACCTTAATTAATGTAAATTAAAAAAAAAACATTGAGAATTTAGCAAGAATTATTTTGTTCATTTAATTATGTAGTAACGATTGAATAATAATATTTAATTTGAATGATCTATATCAATATACACTAAATATTTTCATAATTGATGGAACAGCCGACAGTAGATTGGTGGAACACGTAAAATCTTGTCAGTAAAGTGATAAATCAATCTCCAACGAAAAAAGTTATAGGTATGACCTAAACTGCCATGGATCTGTCTAGGTTTTAGCGGCGGATGCGTCTGCCCACCTACTGCTTGGCGGGCCGGGTCGAGAGAGAGGTAGAGGGAGACCTTTTGACCTCTCCAGCCAGATTCTCTCGATTCATTGTGGGAGGAATGGATTCATATGTCCGTCACTCCTGAATATACTGACCCCCGATTTCTACCCACCCCTCATATATTTTCCGTTGCAAAACTTCCTCTCCTTCCTTTCCCTAAAACCCCCCCCCCAAGATGATATGGGTCCCAAGGAAAATCTCAGGGCCTCCTGTGTAATGTAAAAAAAACATACTAAAAATACGATGTATTTTTTTTACGTACATCAATGGCCCCCTTGTATTTATTATTTTAATGATTTATTTATATTTGCTTGACATGTCATCAAATGTTGTGCATCATTGTCCAATCTCGATCAAATACAACTTTGAATTAAAATTTATAATATAAAAAAAAATAAGTAGGTAAAATCACCTATTCTATAAAAAACCCAAATGTTAAGAATTTTCGATATTTTTCACAAAAATGAGTCTTATTTTTCACTTTGTTATTCCGTCGCATGATTGTTCTTATTTTGAAATTATAACATTTTGTTATTCTTCGAGTTGTCTTAATTTTTAGAAATTCGTCATTGTCTTTACCGATACCACACAAAGCAAGTAGCGTTTGATGTCACGCGAGGTCCAGATATCCACTTCCTATTTAGTATCCGGTTATACGGGTCTATTCTCGGTATTGAATATTCACATTGGGAGCGTGTAAATCACTGGACGCTGAACACTAGAGAATTCATGAGTATAATTACTACAGCCGTTGGCTTCAAATACGCTAGAGGAGATTATTGCCTAAGCAAACTTCACATTTTCACTTATCTGCGAGAAATTGTATTGTTTCTTAGATATTAATAAATAGTTTTTCTTTTAATAATCAATTTATCTGCTAACACGCAAGTATAAATATAGACTTCATGTCTACGCATTAGGACTTCAAGCATTGATAACGCATTATTCAAACCTACTATTAATCATTCTACGGAGAAGTGTATTCCAAAATACACTTTGTTTACATGAAACAGCATTTTTACTTTTATAATATTTGTAATATATGAACACTAATTAGCTTATCTGTTGCTCTTTGTCTAATTTTAACCAATCCTTAATGACAGGCTGTTTCCATAATATATGGAAACATAGTTTTCTAACACCTATTTTTAAAAAGGGAGACAAAACTGAAGTTACAAATTAAAGATCGATATGCATCCAATCATCGATACCTAAACTTTTTGAAAAAATAGTACCTGATAAAATATCTACAAACATAAAAAAAATTATAACTCCCCACCAACATGGCTTTTGTTCAAATAAATTATCTTTAACTAATTTACTAATATACGAAAACTTTATATCTAAATCCTTAGCAAATAGATGCCAGGTAGATTCAGTATACACTGACTTCGGCAAGGCATTTGACAAGGTGTGTCATAAAATATTAATCAATAAATTAGCAAAACTTTGAATTTACGGTAATTTACTAAATTGGTTTGCTAGTTATTTGTTCCTACCAAATAACTTCTATGCTACTACTATATTGTTTGGAAGAATCTCTTAAATTCAATTATATGCGTGAGGATTCTTAGTTTCTGTTTATATTTTTATCTATGTATCTTGTTTTGTGTTTTGTTTTGTGCTTTGTTGCAACGTTTTTTTGTCATTATCTTTATATTTTCTTTATTGTTTAAATTTTTAAGTATTTACTTTGATACAAATAGTTTGTAAAAATTTTATAAGAAAAGCCCACTAGGGCGTGTAATAAATAAATAAATAAATAATAGTTCTATTAAATGAAAAACCTTTGTAACCTTTCTTATTGATTTATTGGTAATCCAGCATGTGTTTTGAATTATTTAAATGTGATCAAAAATCATTAGAATGAAAAGGTACGTGCGACTGCATAATAATATTTTTATTCGTAACATCTAATCCATATTCGAAACATCTACTCATCTAAACATTAAAACATCTAATCCTTGTGGGTGTTAGGGGGGCAATACAAGACCCAGAGAAATTTAGGGGCATTGAGATGGCACAGTGAGGGCGTGGTAAAAAGGTAAAAAAATGGTCGAAACAGGTTTTAAAAACGCCCTAATCACGAACTAATAATTTTACGTGTACTATTAACAAGAATGGATACTATATCATGAATACCAGAAGGAAGGAGGTAGAAACCCAAAAAAATACAAAAGAATTGCTTTTTAACTTGCTAAAAAAAAGGTGTAACAAATAATTCCCCCCCTCCCCATAACAAATTGTGCTAAATATAATCGTAGCAATAGCTGTTTCAGATTCGCGACAAATGGTAAGTAAAAAAAAGGGGGCTCTAGTAAAAAAAAATCTCAAAGTGGGCGGTGGGCAAAATAAGGTTGAGAACCTATGATCTAATCGAATGATGTCATTGAAGAATCGATTAGATCGATACAGCCGAGATTTACAACCGAATTATTTAGGTTGTCCCCATCACTATCTTTTCTTCTTACGTATGGCTGGAGGGGGTCGGAGGGGGAGCCAGTTTAGGGCCAGTCTGCGAGCCAGTTTAGGGGCCCCAGGTGACGTTCTGTGGCGTTCGTTGACTACATTCTACATGATACATTATCTACATGAAAAATAAATAAATACACAAATACTTATTCGGTAGTCTGAAGCTCACCGCGTTCTTACATCACAACTAAATAGATCAATAGATTTATCGCCAATGTCCAACCTGGTGCTTGTTATATCTGTGTAGTAGTTTGTCGTTAACGATATCGGGCGGACATACCTTAACAATGGCCGGCGAAGGTCGCGGGTGCCGACAACGCCAAAGAAAAGGCGGGGAAGGTCGACGCTGTTGCAAACCATAAAGGCTGATTCTCACTAACGTAATCACTCACAGCAAGTCAGTATAGTATCGACCAACAACCGTGTCTTAGAGACTTTGATAGTTTAGTTCAACAACAAAATTATTTTTTGGGTGACTTTGGCGGTTTCGATCGATAACCGTGTCTAAGAGACTTTAATGGTTTCGTTCAACAACTGTGGTTTAGAGACTTAGGTAGTTTCATTCAGCATCCAGGCTCCATCGAAGCCAGAGTAAAATAGCCTCCCAAAAACTGGGCGTAGGTATTGTACAGGGCCCGCAGATACTTTAATAGTACACAAATGCTGACCGTGTACAAATCACAAGTGCGCCCCACGTTTGAATTGACAGCTACCTCCGGTCCGGAGCTCCAATACCTGAAAAATACCATCGACTATGTGCACAAACGGGCGGTCCGTTTGATAGATTCTCCCATCTTAACAGACGGATTGCAATTTTTAGAGCACAGGCGCCGGGTGGGAATGCTATCCTTGTTCTACCGGTATTACAAAGATGCTCCGAGGAACTAGCGTCATTGATCCCTTCGGCACCGGTGCATAGTCGGGAAATACGCCAAACGCGTGCCTAACATACGTAGGTATACGGTTGACATTTTTCACATGAGAACGGGTCACGTCTTCGACTCATTCTTGTATTCAACAGCTCGGCTGAGGAACGATTTGCCGGCCTCTGTGTTTTCTCCTTCCTACAACATGGGTCTCTTCAAGACCAATGTTCATTCCCTCCTCTCCTCAAACCCTGTGTGGAGTTAATGTAAAAAAAGTAACTGTGTGCCTGAGAGACTTATCGTTCAATAATTAATCATATTATCTTAGTATCGTTCAGTAATCATACTTCTTAAAGACTTTGGCCGTTTCGGCCTACAATAGTATCTTAGAGACTCTAGCGGTTTCGACAACCGTGTCTTCGACTTTGGTATTTTCGTTCGACAACCGTGTTTTAGAGACGTTGGTGTGGTTTCGTTCAGCAGCTGCTTCTTAGAGACTTTGGTAATTTCGTTCTGCGACCATATATCTTAGAGATTTTGGCCGTTTCGACCGACAATAGTATATTGGAGACTTCGGAAGTTGTGGAAACTGCGTCTCCGAGAATTTGAAAGAGCTTTCGTTCAACAATCATATTATCTTGGAAGCTGGCGGTTTCGACTGACAATTTTGGAAACTTTGAATGTTTCGAACAGCAATAGTATCTTACTAGCAGTTAAAAACCCGCTCCAGGCGGCTTTTAGTTCGCCTTCGCCCAGTTTGCGTGTCGGTGATCACTTTTTAAATCCGGTAGGAACTGGTTCCTAAAATAGCCGTTTCCTATGATCCACTGTGATCAAGTAACAGCTAGTCACCGGGACAAAAAAACCGCGACCGGCAATAGTTATATATAATGTATAGCCGCGTGGTACTTTTATTCACAACTGCCAGTTACAATAATAATCATATATTACCGTCAATCTCTCCATATCCGGAGAGATTACT